>BOPP01000015.1:14312850-14371449 GCA_017312745.1 Gryllus bimaculatus | reverse complement strand
GGGGGGGGCGCGGAGCGGACGCGGCTCCGGCGGGGAAACTTGTCACCCGAACTTCGCCTCCGCGCGAGACTCGTCTCGCAAAGTGGACAAACTGCACGAGGGCGGAGCGCTTTTCAAATTCCGGGAGGGGGCACGCCTACGTCACGTTGGCCCGGAAAATATTTTTCTTGGTCTTTTTACTTCACCGTATTATGAAATAAAGAAAACGTGGAGTAACGCTGCGATACAAATCGGCGATTCTTTTCGCCGTATTGTGCCCCTGATATCGATAAAGTGGGGAAATCGTATTCCTATATGAAGTTAATTAACTCCTCAAAGACGTCCAGAAGCCAGAATTCACGTTTCGTGGGCTCTTGATGCGACACATGCAAAAATTGGTTTACGGCAAAACATCTGTCTGTGAGTCCGCCAATCTGCCCATCTGTGGTAAACACTAGCGCCAAAACCAATCATTCAATTTCCTCCAAAATTGTCGCTCTTTGATTTATCAGCCCATAAAACTGGTTCCAAATTTGTTAATTAAATTTTATCCTCGATTAAGTCAAAGGTCGCCAAAAATCGACGAATATCTCAATTTCGTTCAACTCTAAAGTTTCGAAAATTTCAGATGTTAGAAGTAATGCTATAAAATACGTGTAACAACTGTTACAACAACATTAATTCCTACACAGCATGCAGGTATGTAGCGTATGACTCACGGAAGTATCCTGAAGAACGTTCTGGCAACAATTTAATACTATTTGGCTTTTCATAATACAAGGCAATGCAATAAGCAAAACTAACAAAATGTTCGTACTGCAGTTTTAGGCGAAAGGGTCATGTTCGTCACTAGTGTTTAAACGTTCACACTACTAGCTATCCTTTTATATTTAGTGCATTGGTTATATAAGATTTCCGCGGCGGAAATGCGCTCCATTTTGTTGCACTGTAAAGGTTCGTTGTTAAATTTGGGCGATCATATCTCACATGTAGCTTACAATAATACGACCCAAGGAAAGAGCATGTTTGCCAGATAGAGAGAAAATGGGTAAAAAAAAGTAGAGTTCAGCAAATTCGCCAATACATGTGACACTCAATATTTTCGGAACTAAAATAGACAACAACATTTTTTCGGGATATTTTAAATGCATGTGCTCATTTCAACAATACCGACTGTTATATACGTTTTAGCATTACTTCTACATATTATTTGTCAGAATAAACATCGTCCAGTCTTCCAGAGCTAGATGTGATTGATGGCCTACTCTGTAGTAAAATGTGAAGAGCGGAGAAGCTACTTGAACACTTCCATATAGTCACTAAGAGGTTTTTGAAACTGCTGATATTGTTGTGTTTCATCTATCAAGAGGATAGAAGTAATTTAGGAAGCATGGTGAAATGGGTATCCTGTACATAATTTATATTGGAAAGAAACCTCTTCCGGCCGAAGTACTGAGTCGTTTACCCATACTAGGTAAAGTTCCGCCTCAAGAACTGGCGGCTGAAATTGTATCTTCCCAACCGTCCAAACAAACTTGGACACCCTTCGATCTGAAGGAGGGGTGCGTTGACGAAGCGCTACAGTCAGATTTTTAGTGCCTATGTAATAAGCGCGAACTACCATGGGGCGGGAAAGACGCTGTTCCCGGAGGCGAAGGGCCCGATTGTTTACGTATGAGGCGAAAATATCGTCATATTTTCCTTCCAAAGGAGAGATTGTGCCTGCGCGTACTCTAAATATTTCTGAGCATCTTTTTCCCGTCAAGAATTACTGTCAATAGACCAGTCGATATTTAGCATTTTAGCAACAATTATACTATATTTAGCAATGAATTTATAACTCCATCAAACTGTTATATTAAAATGTTCATCTCAGGCCCAACTTGCGGATCTTTTCTGGCTGTTCTAGGGCATATTTCGAATTTGTTTATAAAATTGCATATTGTTGCAAAAGAGTTAATTCGCGGATTTTGGCTCTCGGAAATCGTGAGACTCTCCCCTCTTTAGATCTGCAAAAGTTGAAAATGGTTTATAATTTTGCAAATGTTGCAAAATGTTTATGGTCTCCTCCAAAGACCCTTTAAACGCATTACAAAATTACGCACTCAGATCAGTGCGCTAGAACGGCCAGAAAGGATCCGCGAATTGTGCCCGAGATGAACAATTTAATATAACAGTTTGACAAAGTTACATATTGATTGCTAACAAATAGCACAATTGATGCTATAATATTAAATAATTACTGGTCTATTGACAGTAATTCTGAACGGAAAATCTCCGCTCAGAGATCTATTTTTCGTTAAGGTGTACACGCAGGCAAAATCTCTTTCGGCAGGGAAAGATATTTCCGCCCCCTGGAACAGCTTCTTTCCCGCGTATTTTGCGCCAATCACATAATCACCAAGGTTCTGACTGTGGCAATTGGTCAACGCGCCCCTCCCCCGGATCGAAGGGTGTCCAAGTTTATCAAGGGTTTGCCTGGCCCGTTCATTTATTTCATATTATTTTAACTTTATTGAAAAACAAATGTACGAAGTTGAAACAGTTTGTCTAATTCAGAGGCCTTGAAAGCAACTTGCCAACTTGTGAAAGTCAACTTGTTGACTTTGACGCCAACGTCTAAAACAGTTGTTGAGCCTGACCCATGATTTTCACATTCGAAATGCCCCTTGTCCAGTACTCGTATATAATTAGAAATTAATTATATTTTTGCATTAATAATTTAGGTAGTACATATTGCTGCGAAGGAACCACGTACGTAGAATAATTTACTAATTCCTGAGCTCTAAATCTAACAAAACGAAGAGGAAAAGAGAAAATAAAAACCCAAATTCGAAATGCCTTTTGTTTTAATGAACAGAAGGCATATCGAATTTGAAAATCAGGGATTGGACTGAAAAACTGAGAAGTTGGCGGTTTTGTCAAATTGCCGTTTAAGCCCGCCAATTAGACATTTAATTCTGCCTACTACGTTGCTCCGAGTGTAAATAGAAAATACTCATGTTGAATGGCAAGCTACTAACTAAGCTTTCTTGGAACCTTGCTGGCGCAGGACGTGAACTGTGAAACAATGACGTACTGAATATAGGAATTCAGTCCTTATTCCAAGTAAGAGAGTAGGCGGAAAAACACAACAAAATATTTGCATTTTAAGTCAAAATTGAAATTGTTTCATTGCAGTGTATTGTTCTCAAGTTCCTGTGTATTTAATAATAAACCATAGACATCTCTCACATAGCAGAAGACTGCATAGTTTTCTTCAACTTTTGTGCGCCTTTTTAAAATTAGTAATCTACAATTAGATTATTAAATCTATAATCTGCACAACTCCCAATATACATTACCCCTACACTTTTAACATTGCGCACAACTCAGAAGCGATGCGTCTTTGGACCTTGAAACCAGATTTTTATGGCCCACAGTGTCCTGACTTTCAGTTTTGTACGCATTTACTTATAAAATGAGACCCATTTGGACGTTCTATTACATTTTTCATGGTTCTGGCACTCCGTATCACGGGTTTCCAGAAACACTGGAAGTTGGGGTCCAATGTGAAGCTATTTGTATTTTTAAAATAATAATTTAAAAAGTTCTATTTTTGGGGCGAAATCTTTTGTACCCTTCTATTATACTCGTATTTGGGGGTTCCGCCTTCATGAGTGCTATAGCTAATCTCTATTTCCTATTTTATCTGGCACATGAGCCATTGCATTATCCGCTAGCGTAACTTAAATAAGTATTTCATAATAAAAAACTTTAATTAAACTTTCGAATATCCAAGTTAATTTTCAGATAAATATGTTCGGGAAAATGCGATGAACATGTGGGAAACTCACGAGAAAACACGAGGGGGGCTATGGGAACTTGTGCGCGGAACTAAGTAAAAGGGCGGTAGTGCAGTAAAAAGGCGAGGAATATAAGGGGACCATATTCGGGGAAGGGCCAAGAACAATACCTCAGGGATCCGTGTTAGGCCACTATTCTTAATTTACATGAATGACCTATCAAGCGAGCTTACGGAATGTAGTCATCATATGTACGCGGATGACCTGCAAATTTATATCTCCGGAAAACATGCAGAGGTAGCAATGCTTAGTAACTAAATTAAATAATGGAACTCTCCTCTGTAGTCAAATGGTCAAATGAGAAACGGCTCAATTTAAATCCTACAAATTCACCAAACCACATAATTGGGTGCTTCTCAAATGCATAAGAAACTTGAAGGTTTCATATGTTCCTGATGTGTCTATAGACATGTTGGTAGTACCTCGTCATACACAAGTCAAAAACTTGAGCTTAATACTTCATGATCATTAGTTGGCGAATACTCAGATCCTAATTGTCGTGTCCGTGAAAGTTTAGCTTTCTTTGCAATCGCCTTACATTATATCGAAAATGTCTCCTACCAAATACGAAGAAATTTGGTAAAAACCCTTGCTTGTGTCCTCATTTCGACTACGGATATTGTGTATAAACAATTTAAAAGATTCACTCGCTCAACTCCTATCAGAGGGCTTCAAAAATTCCTGTATTCGTTTCATTTATAACATAAAAAGATACGATCACATCTCTTGAGTTCATAACCAGCACAATATTAACACTAAAGGATCGGCCGCTTGGTATCACAGCCTTTTCTTTATTTAAGATGCTAAACAATGGGTTATCCCGAACGAAATTATTTTGTATGTCTTTAAATCAGTCTAGATTCAGAATGTCCCAGTTACTCTTGCATTCCCAAAAGCAAGAACCAGCTACTAAGATAAGTCGTTCGCAATTGACTTAGCCCGCCGAATCGAATAAATTGCCTCCCAATATTAAAAACTCCGTCTTATTAATTAAATCTTTTAAGAAGCAACCTGCATGAGATTTTTTTACAAAGTAAACTACACCATTTTCTATTGAAAATCACTGTAGAACGGGTCAAATAAAAACTATTCTTAGAGTGTTTTAAATTAATATGGTTTAGAAATACATTAATGTTTTCTTTTAAAAAATGTTACTTTCTGTGACCTGTTTTGATACTGCGCGGAACCTGTACTTTCATCCGTAGGGAGCAGAGGTGGTTTTTAAACAAGAAAACACACCCTTTGCCGCATGTACTGCAGAGCTGAGGATACTCTCCAAAGACCCTTACTTTCATAGTTAGCTTAGTTTCCATTGTATTAGGAACACAGTCTCCTGGGTGGTTTTTTCCCCGACTAGCGGGTTTTCCATCCAGGATCGCAGCGACGTGTGATGGTGTCTTATATATTTATCAAAACGCCATCAAGCCTCCGGGGCTTCCGGGGTTGAATACAGGCTGCCGCCGTAGCGCGCAGATATTTAAGACATAATCCTTATTTAATTCCAATTGTTTTTTCAATCTCAGAGTGATTTAAAACTTATTTCGAAATTTTAATTATGGTAACATTTTATCCATTTAACCTCTGATGTTCTCTATTTATAAGTTGTTTAAATAACGTTTGCTTTCCACTAAATCTTACAACTTGTAGATTACATTAAATTTAAATTTTAAATAACATTAACTTTTTGTAATTTTAAATCTTTTATTTAAATCCTTATTCTCGGTATATTTGTGACATGTGGTCAGGCGGAAGAGCGGGCTTGATGGCCCGAGCCTCGCCATATTAATAAAGGCATATTATTATTATATTATTATTATTAAGGCAGATGCAATAAACATCCAGGACATAAATTCTTCAAGCGCTCAGTTAAGGCAATGCCCAACATGAAGCTATATTTTACAAACATATGTATTAAAAGTTCACTAAGTGTCAGCTAATCTTTTTCTAGATTCTGAGAAGAATAATTTAAACGAGCCACACCACCCCAAATGGTTTCTTGGGCTTGATGATCCATAATTTTGTAGTAAGCCTCAGATAAGCATGGTTTAAAAGAAGAAATAGAAACAAAATGAATGAGTACTGTTGTACTATCATTTAATATAATTAATTTTTGGGTAACAATTATAGGAAGATGTGGCCCAGGGCATCAACTGATGTTACTGCAGTACATCCGACCGGGAGGTCCTACGTTCGAGACCCAATGTTGGTAAGATTTTCGACACTCGCTAAACAGCTAGGTCGAATTCAGCCGCTGCCAGGAGCTGCTAGCGGTGAACTGCTCTCATAGGTGGTTTCCGTGGTTTCTCCAATTAACACTAGAGGAGGGTCGGAGCAGTACCCTAACAATCGGTCCACGGACCGCGCGCGTAGGGTCTGACGACGTGCGATGGGCTCGGCCCCTATTCGCAAGGGCAACATCAATTTTCGCTCGTTTTGGATGAAATAATATATTGATAAATGAAATACAATTCAAAATAATAGTTTAGAATTCAAGATTGGTAAGACGCATTCTCATTAGGTGCATGTGTTTATTAACTGGAATTTGTGACTATACTACTTTAACAATTTGTTTTATACTTCCTTTTCCTATTTGCATGGAACCAATGCACTAAGACTTCTAAATTGCCCAAACCTCTTATAGGGTTTACTCGTAATACTGTAGAGTATTAATAAAAAACAATATAGCATCACATTACGAAACAATTGTTGCAGATATATACGAAATAACGTATTTAAGTAATTTTCACCCCTGAAAGTAATATTTATGAAACCGTGGGAAAACTTTACTGCGATATAATATTACTAGAGGTCAACCTCAGCTGCTGCCGAATGTGTGGGAAATGGGGTCTTGGAGCAACATAAATTGGCTGCTCTGAAAGGACACATTGAAATCTTGCTTCTTCGTCGTAAGACAGCTGTGACATAAGCAGCGACGCACGTAATATGAGAATATGGTGGTAAATTCACGTATGAGAAGTTGCGTATTAACGTAATCAGTTATTTGAATTTTTAAACAAAATCGAAATGCTTTCATTTTTTAATGATTCCCTATTTTACAATAAAACTATTAACACCACTCACATAGCTGGAGGCTGCATGTTTCTTTGTATTTTTCCCCGCGCATTGGAAATTCTTAATACAAATGTTATAAAAACCTTAATATGTTTTTTTCATTTCTCGTAGTTTTTTTATCATTTTCACCTATAAGAATCATACTCAGAGAATAGTTTTCATGAGCTTTATTCACGGCAATTCTATCCAAATAGCTCACACATTGAAATACGAATGACTTTAATATATTTCTAGCGGCCCTGAAGGACACGTTTTATTTGTCGATTAAATATTTAAGTTCTGTGGTGGCATTTTGATGTAGAATTTTGGCTGCACTCGTTAAAACTTGAATCACTTAAACCATTCTGTCTCTGAATGTAACACAACGATTTTGTTTTTTCACATTTTCGAAATTCTTGAAAAGTACTAGTACTTTTTTCAATATATTTCATGTTTATATATAGTTTCCTCTCTGTTCAGGTATGTAAATGACTTTAAAAAGTTGGGGAAAAAATACAAAACTACAGGTACTCATTCAGGTACTTTGTTGCAACCCCACGATATTACCTTCTACTCCATTTCCTGCCTATCCGTTATATACCTACAACGTTAGTAAATGAATGTTTTGTTTGTACCTTTATCACATTTATCTATCTGATCTTCAAGTATTTTACTGATTTCCATTGCCTCTAGCTTTAGTTGAATTAGTTTATTTATATTTTTTGTGAAATTTCCCATACCTTCTTCTTGTTTTAAATGAGCAATTTCGCTTTTTAATTTGCACTCGTGATGATTTCAGTATCAATCGTGTGAATGATTTCAGTATCAAATAATCCGTAATTCATACATGTGGTACCACTTTGTTCTTTTTTATATTCCATTTTGAATTTCTACCAAGAAGTATGCGGCTCTCTTGTTTTCATCATTATTTTATTTCAAAACGATTGAATTATTAAGTTGACATTTTTATTATTGTCAGAAGTAATGTTCAATTGATTCCTAAATTGTAGTTTGTACAAGAATTTTATTGAATTACAATAGTTACTAATTTGCAATACGTATTGTACTTTACGATTTACGTTTTACGTTTTTCTCCATCGTGTCATTAATTAACTCATGATTCTTGCGTTGTTATTTATTGCATTTATTGCAACATTATTTTTAACCTAGTCCGTCTACTTCGTCGTAAAAATGCTGCGATCGCAATAGAGTAAAACTTTGTCGCAGGTAAACACCATGGAAGCCTCATTGTACCCTTCTTTCCAATCCCGTAACACCTTCATCCCCTTTGCTTACCTTCTTCATTCTCTGGAAATCCTCTTGTCCACCTAACTCTTAACTCCTCCATCACTTAAGCACTAAGCCTTAAAGGAGTTTCCCCACGTCCTTTCTGTTCCTCCTTGTTCTTATATGTCTTTAGAGACTTCAAATTCTTATCCAATTTATCTCTCACAACTTACAAGTATCTATTTTATTTCCGTTAATTTTCTCTTGTGTCCTCAGCTCATAGCATCACCAATACACCACTTTCTTCTCTATTTTTGCATCTCTGAATCAGTTTGTTTTGCAAACTCTTGTGAAACATTTCCACACTCTCCTTCAGTTTATTACATCCTATTTTCATTTGACATTACGTCTATTGCGTTTAACTGTCATTTCGCCGAAGATTGGAGAAGGAACACTGCGGAGAAAGTCCAGGTGCGGAGTTAACGAATGAGTCTGGCTCACCAGCACTCGGGAAACTATTCCAAGGCGAAAAATTCGAATCATTATACAATAAAGATAAATGTGGGTTACAGTGACTTTCTAAAGTACGTTCATGAATTCAAACTCTCCTGGAGGCGATGGATCTTCAAAAATTCTGAACAGACGAACGTAATGGATAAATATAAGTTCGTCCTTGGGTCGGCTAACAAGGAAGTCAAAAAAGCATTTAGCAGCACATCTCCGCGGAGCACTTGGATCTCCTTCGCGCCCCCCTAAAAACAGTTGGGAGCGTTGGGCGCCGACGGGGCCCACATTTGAAAATACCCAATATTGCCGCCCTTTATCGAGGCTGGGTAATGGAGAAGTATAGAGATCTTGTTCATTAGAAACCACAGCATAATAAGAAAAAATAAAATCATAAACAAAAACACATCCAAAATAAAATTCACCTAGATAAAGAATATGTAAAGAAGCAAAGGTAAGAAGAAGGTGAATATCTTTGTTGTGTGTTTAAAAGGTTTTAAAATTCTTCTGTCTTCCATGCTCGTTCACAGACTCCAATTCTCTGCAAAACACTATCACAAGCAGCGCGTAACTGTTCGCCCGTTATGTAGTTGCAGCTTTCAAGAATGACAATTTAAAAAGCACTAAACGATTCTGCGGGCCACCGCCCCCGATTCCCTTAGCCGCCTCGCGCGCACTCGCAATGGCCCCAACCCGTGCCCCTCGTTCGCTGCTAAATGAGCGGCGGCGAGCGCTTCTTGCGAGGTCCCCGGGGAGAGGCCGTTCGCAGTGGCCCCACGAGGGTCATTAGACGCGTGTGGCACAGCACCACCCGCCCCGCCCTGCTCCGCTCCACGCCCACGCGGTCCTCTCCGCCTCGCTCCTCCGCACCCCACTCCTCCCAGCTCCAACGGCCAGCTTCCCCCCCCCCAGCGGGGCTTCTCCCTGCTTCGTCACACTCCCTTCGATTCACACCACACCCTATTCCTTCTCCTTTCGTCCACTGTCCACTGTCCCTTCTTTGCCCCGCACTCACCTTACAGCATTCCTCGCCCTGCCCCGCACTCTCCTTTCTGCCCCCTCCCCCCACTGCGCTCTCTGTTCTGCACTCTCTGTTCTACTCTGTTCTGCGCTCCCCGCCTGCGCTCGCCTAGCCCGCCAGGCTTCTCCTCGCTCCCCTACGCCACTCTGCTCCGCGTCCTCGCACGTAACCCCGACCCGCATCGCCCTTGTTCCGGCGGCGGCGCTGCGCTTAGATGCAGCAACAGCGTTTTTGTCGAAGGCGCTTCTCCGCGAGAGCTCTGCGTGCAGCTTCCGGTCCCCCCACCCCTCGCACGGCCTCGCCGCTAATAAGGCGCTCTTCGAGCCCTCCGAGATAATTGCCTAGTGAAAAGGATTCTCGAGGAATCCTACTTCCGATTGGGTTGCGGTCTTTTTCTCTCTCTCTCTCTCTCTCTCTCTCTCTCTCTCTCTCTCTCTCTCTCTCTCTCTCTCTCTCTCTTGCAGTAATTTACTTCCAGACCTGCGTTTCTGGGAGAGAGAATTGTATTTTTAGTAAAGTACAAAATAAAATACTTTAGAACTTCAAATGATGTCCACAATGGAATCTGGTCTCCAAATGCTTGTTTACGATTTTTTGGCTTATTGCCAAAGACAATCGAATAATGAATACATTGGTTAAAAAGTAAACTTTTGTTGTACAATTGATGAGTACTTTATTCTACGCGACGTCTCTGTGAAATATCTAAACGGGAGTGACTCAACCCACCATTTGCCGACTCGTGCACAAAATGGATGTTGGTTATCGATGCTCACTCACGCTCAGGCTAATATTTAATGACATTTTAATTCCTATTTTGATACTGTTTCTAAAATATATATTTTGAAAACACGTCCAAAATTATTTCACTGAAACTATAAATATTAGCACACTCAATTTTTTAAGTAAAAGATCCAAGCGTCTTAATTACTTTTGCTATACAAGAGCTTCAATGTAAACTTCAAAATGTGTATTTCTTCACTAGTTATCAAAATTGTTTTCGATCTTTAACTGTGAAAGTTCTTTTCATCTTTCTCTGTCAAAAGACATATTTTATAAAAATGTACGAAAATTGCTGTGATTGCCTATGCGAGAACGTTCGTTGTCCGTGAATTCTGTAAGGTCTGTCGATATCCGGAACTTAGAACCATTTTGCTTGCACTTCAAAATTTGAAGTTCCTGAACATCGAAAGTTTTTGTTGATGATTTAAAATTAAGCCTAACTTTGATTTCTTCAAAAGGCAAAATAAGTTCATCCTCCTTTTCCTGGTTACTTCTCAAGCACTATTGGTATTAAACCCCGTTCATTTCCTTGCAATTCTCTAAGAAATGTGGGATTGTGAGTGGTGGAGCTCAGAGGAAGATCCCTGTTTTCAATAAATTAACAGTAACAACAAGATGATATTTATAAGACATTTTATCTTACATATTACTTGGTAAGTAGCATACAGACAACTATTTCATATTTTTAAAGTTTTGTTTTTATTTATAGTTTTAGTTAAATAAACTTTTCTTTGTATTAACTATTTTTATTTTCTCGAATACGTATGCGTATGCGAAGTAATATTTATATATTTATTTAATAATTAATTTATCTCAAAACAGTTAAAAACTGTTTGTGGCGTGCGATGGGGAGAAGTTCATTTGAAGTTAAATTTATGTCCAAAAGCAAAACAAAGGGCCATCTCATCATTTGCTAAAGGATCAGGGAAACTGGAAGAAAATCTGATCGAGATGGGGGTCATTAACCCAGAAGCTGAAGTACATTACTTGTTACAGGTTCCTTAGAATTATACAATCCAAATAGTAAATAATACACTAAATGACATTGTTAAAATTAATATTACTCTACTTTTGGATGCTCTGTATAGGTTCTAACTGTATAGAAAAAGTTGCAACAGTGCAGCAGAAAAGAGTTTACTTCGGACTTTTAGTATCGAATTTAATCGTTTAATGTCACCTGGCAAGGTGTTGTAAAATAATTGTATGTGAATTTTTGTAGTGATCTGTTGATGCTGTCACCTGATGAATATAATTAATACGTCGAGTGTTGTGATTGTATAGATCGGCGTGTGCTGAAAATATATTCCCACACTTAAGTAAGTCTTTTTTGACAAAAACAACTGAGACAAGGTAATGATAAAATACCTGGATTAATCAAGAGAGCTTTACAAGAATCACGTGAGAGGGATTTTCTTATTATTAGTCCTTTTTTGTAATGTAAATGTCTGGGAGCTATAAGATGTATTTCCACAGAATATTAAGCCATATTTCAGGCGGGAATGAACATTCGCGAAATATACACAACAAGCAGTATGAAGACTGACAGAATTTGAAGAATGCTGAAAGCGTAGGATAAAGTACTTAATTTAGTGATCAATTCATTTAAATGGATGTTCCATTTAAGGTTTGACTGAACAGACAGATCTAAAAATTTTGTTACCTTAACATCAACGGCGCACCGTTCATTTTCAATGGAGTAAAGAGCTGTTTATTTGAAATGGAAAACTGCATTGAAACCATTTACTATTCATTTACTATTAAGTTATAATTACAGAACCAATTTGTAATATCTGATATTGTACTATTTACGGTTTCTTTATTGAAAAGAATACTCGTATCATCACCAAAAAGAACTCTTCTTCCGTTTCTAATCGTCGAGGGCATTTTGTTTATGTATAGTAGGAAGAGAATAGGGCTTAACATTGATCCCTACGGAACAGCACATGCAATTGACAAAGCATCGGAAAGGTGTGTGCATACACTTCCATTATTTCAGAAAGGTATTTCTGCTCTCTGAGATCGTTGTTTAAGGTACGCACATAACCAATCTAGAACAATTCCACGCAATCCATACAAAATCATTTTTAAAATAAAATGTTATAATTAATGACGTAAAAATGTTTTGAAAGATCTAAACATATACCAAAGATGCTTAGTTTTGATCCACGAATGAGACGACATCTTCAAAAAAAGAAAATATGGCCATAGATTTTGATTATCAAAACCCACGTTGGCAAAATTTCCATCCGTACTTAAAAAAGTATTTCTAATATTTTCGAAAAGAACAGACGAAAAATTATTTTTTTTTTTTGAAAAACGACATAATCTTAGCTGTTTAACAATATCTGGAAAAATTCCTGTGCATAACGATACATTAAATAAGCGTGTTAACGGGTATACACCCGTTAAACATAACACCCGTAACGCACACGTCTTTACCTAATAATCCGGAAATTCATCTAAACCGGCTAAATATTTATTTTTTTATTTTAACGATTATTTTGAGAATTTCGTTGGAAAACGTTTCGGCTGAAGACCCTTAGTGAGATCGGATGCAATTCTCGAAAAGTATCGGTAAATAAGACTAGCCACTGTTGCCGAAGCTTTCACATTTCTATCGTTATCTTTTAAAACAACATTCTCTATAAAGTTTCTAGTTGAGTTGGTCGAATTGTTTACTATATTACACATTATTTTTGTTTTATAATTTGAGATCAAAATATCATGATATGCTACACGATTTTAGCCTCTCTTAGAACGTTCCTTAACAATTATTTGTATTTTTTAATGTAGAGAAGGATATTTTGAGATACAATATTATGCTTAGAAATGTAAGAAAGAATTCGTTTGTTCGAATTCGAAAGCAAGTGTTGAAATGAAAGCGTTGAAAAAATATTTATTGTTTGTATCAGCAGTATTGTACACCGTCTCCCAAGACTCTTGAAGCAAGTACTTGATGAATCAGTGTTCGCATTTTTTATAATGGTATTAATTGGTGCCTTGTGATCATTGTATCCTAAATCTTCTGTTCCAATTTCATATCGATTAGTGGTTTTGTTGATTATTATTTGTTTGATAGCCTTCTTTGAATTTAGTGTGATCCGTGTAGGCACACTTATTGTAATATCTAAATTGAAGGAATGAATTAAGTTGATAAATTGCTCTTTCTCGCAAATTTCGACCAGAAAATCAACGTTAAAATCTCCGCATACAACAATTCAAAAGAGCGATTGGTGACTTTGGTGTTATCTCCATTATTTTTTAAGAATGTGATAATATCTACTGCTCTCTTTTTTGGAGGCCTGTAGATGCAAAGTAATATAATGTTAGCGTAGTAAGATGTACTACAGATATTTAAAAAAACAATTTTCACTGGAATATAGATTTAATTCCGTCAAGTATATAGAATCGATATTATTTCTAACGTAAATGCAAGTACCTTTATGCGATTCCTTTTCTCTACAATAACAACCTGCGAGGTAAACGTTTGGAATTTGGAACATGCTATGTTCATTATGAAATAATAAATATGCTATAAAGCAAAGAACATCCATTTGATTTAAATTGCTCTGTAGAGCTGCTTCGATAAACAGTTTTATTTGAAAGGGATTGAACATTATGGCGCTGAATGTGTATTTTTTGCAAGTATCTACACGAATATTTTTCTACTGCATCTGACTAGTTGCCATATGTTTACTCCATTTTACCTCGAGTGCGTGGTTGACAATTTACCCCTGTAACTCTGAATTTTCAAAGTTTGAATTTTTCCGACGTCATCCTACAACTACAAAAGTAAAGATAGAGATTTTTTCTTCATATATTTTTTTCCTTCATATTTAGTTCTTTCATGAAGAACATGTTCTTTTTTTAAAATTGTTAATAGTTTTCGCCTAATGTTGCGTGCAAGATATGCAATATTAAAAAATAACCAAAACAAAAGTTTCATGAAAACGGCCAATTTTTTTTAATTTTTGGCAGGGATAGGGATAAATTTGCTCTATAAGATGACATAAAAGGCGTTTTGTTCCATTCTTTTGTTTGTTTGTTTGTTTTTAAATTACTAAAATATACGTTTTTGACTCGTCTCTCACGTCACTCATTTACATTAGCGGCAATTTGTTCCCATTATTGTATTTACGAGTGCATGTGCTTTAAATAATGTCATATAAAGTTTCTCGAATATTCAATAGTTTTCTATGAAAATGAGCTCAATATTCTGCATTTTCAAAAATGGTGATTCACTTTTTTTTTCAAAATATCTCCAAATGTTTTCTTCAAACGTTTACAAATTGTAGTCCTAATTTCTCTGTTTAATCTTATATATAAAAACAGTGTATGTTTGTTTGTTCATACTTAATGCGCTACCGTACCGTTCATCCAAATGTGAATTGCAACTTTGCCAACTTATTGCTTGCACTTTCGGAAAAATATAGGCATAGTATGAAATAAATGGCATATTCCTGCATACATAGAAGCGCGTTGATAATGTTATATAGACTCGAGGGCCCTCCCTGATCAGGGCACTTTACACAACGGCCCTGCCTCTATGCAACCCATTCTACACTGAAGTACGATAATTAAGACGGCATCATTGCGTATTTTGCCCCTGCGATTGTTAAATTTTCCCCTCTATATACATGGAGAGACAGAGTTAGAGAAAGAAAAAAAACAGAAACAGAGTCAGAGAAAAAGAGACAGAGACAGACGGGGAGAGGCGGAAAGACACGGAGAGAGAGAGAGAGAGAGAGAGAGAGAGAGAGAGAGAGAGAGAGAGAGACGGAACCACACTCACACACTCATGAGGAAGACTTTTGTCTATTGAAATTTTTGCAGAGCGTAGCGTAAAACGTCATTAACAATCACGTGGCCAGTAACATGTTAAGTGTAATACATTGCAATAGTGAAGAATTGCCAGGTCTAATAGTATAACATATAGTTCATTTTGGGGTATTCTCTTGTTGTTGTTTTTTAATTACACAAATGTATTTGTTTTTGAAATACCTCTCACGCCGTTAATATGCACACTTCCAGCAAGTTGTGAACACTCTTGCGTTTGTCAGTAGAATCTCTTCAAATGACGTCTAATGACGTTTTCCGTACACTCAAATATTTTCTGTGAAAAATACCTTCTAACTTCGCATTTACAGTTACGCTTAAACGCAATTTTCTTAAAAACCACTTTAAATGAAAATTGCAATTTAGGGCGAGCTTGTACTTTTCTTTAATATTCTTAAATTAATATTTCGGTTTTACTATTAGTAAACCGGAAAATTGAGAAAATGAAAAAAAAAAAGTACTTTGGGCGGCGATAGATGGCAGCTGGTAAGATTACGTGGCAGGTCCGAATACCTAACCCAGGCCAAAGATAATAGAAAACAAATACGAGAACGTCTGTGCCATTCTGTAGCACCACAAGTTCCTAAATTTTGTACTGTTTTCTTTCATTACATTCATTGCTTTGTAAAATGAAAATTCTATTACGTTTTAATTGATTTTGGTTTATTTTCATCTGAATAAAACCTCTGAAAATGAAATAATTTCTTGAAATATACAAAGTTAACTTCTAAATACATATTGTGAAATGATATTTCTGTCTCTGTTCGCGCATAAAACTGATACAACAATAAAATTATAATGATTAAATTATGTTTGCTAATGTTTTCACCCAAAATTGTTTCTGATAACTGGAGCTTGGTTTAATTCATTTTCGAAGACCTAGAGTTCTCCCGCTATAATTACTTGAGCAATTCTTTCAGAAAACCTGCATCCGTTTCCGGCAAACCGTTTGACATTAATCTCCATGTCGTAACGTGCGCTCTCGCGGGGGTATCGTGTCGCGTGACGACGACACACGCGCCGCGCCCCCGCCCCCGCCCCCGCCCGCTGCCTCGCACGTGGCGGCCCCCAGCGCCCCTCCACCCTCTGGCCGGCGACTTCTCTCGCCTCCTTTTATTGGTCGTTAGGACGGGACGCGCGCTTAAACTGTCTCCTTCCCTTCAGACAGACTTTCACGATAAAGAGTCCCTACGACATATGTTGCCAAGAATTCGCCTTTTCGCAAGGCATCCGAGATGAGTCGAAATCATATTAAAAAAAGGTAGATTAAAGGTAGGTAAAGATGGCACCTCATGAGTTACTTCATTTCTCTCCTCTTCTTTTCCTTCTCTTGTTTTCGCCTTTCATTTTTCTTCTCGATTTACTTGTGCGATTGATTATCCAATTTTCTGGCTTCCCTGATATTATCCCCTCGCATGGAAGACCCCTTGTTCTTACTATTCACTCACATAACTCACTAACTCGAGAAGATTCAAATTCTAAGCAAATATCTCAAATATTATTTTACCTTTGAACAGAAACAGTCAAAAAATTCCTTTTGATATGAAATTGCAATTAGCAATTTGCACGACCAAAAATTTTAATCGTTCAAAAAAGCCTATAAAACAGTTTTTTTCATTTCTGAAAATTAATGTACTTAATCCAATTTAGTTTATTGCTAAAGTAATGGCGTCTAACAATTTTGTTTACCAACCAAGAAATTTGATACGAACGTTCAATGGACAATAATAATGAAAAAACATTTTAAAGAAAATATATAACCAAAAATAAAAAATACTGGTATTTTTATATACACAATAATAAAGCGAATAGTAAAAAATGCTGTTTCTTTTCTTATGATAAGACGTTACAGCAAAAAAATGTGACTAAACTTATGAAGCCATTTCTCCTCGAATAAAGTTTGATACGGTCTTCAGTCACGTCTCGGGTAATTAAGTTTCAGGATTCTTAATGAGGTGAGAGCGAAGGCAATGTAGCAAAGAAAAGAATTTCAACGACTTATATAAATTTCTTCCTGCAAACATTTAATTATTTATCGATTACAACTCACTAAAAGAGGTAGACGAAAATACGTTATGAACAAAATAGAAAATGTATGAGTGAAAGTATATAGACTAAAGTGATAATAAATAATCGTCATATTAGTACAAGTCGTTACATCTTCTAATTCATATTCCTTTCAGTTCAGAAATTTCCAGCTATGAATTATCGAAATTAATATCGTTCTTAAGATGGAACAGGCTCAAGTCTAATCCATGAAGTGCAGAAGAAGAAGTGTTCTTAATTTCATAAATGCCTAGTAAATCCCTAAATAGTCATATATGGTACTTGGTCACCAATATTTCGCCAGGTAAAGAAAGAGGGTAAAAGTAGAGATAATGTGTTAGTTATATTTGAATAAGATTTCCCGACCTAGAACTTCTCAGCCCTTCCATGAAACGGAAATGTGGACTTACATGCAGCCTTCAAAAACCTCCCTGCCCTGAGAAAAGAAACCACTTAAACTCCCCATCCCACCCCATCTCCCAGAACAATGACCTCTGGTGCGAGCTTCTGTAAGACAAAAAGAGTTCTGAGAACGGCCATTTGGCCGAAGAAAATTAGTGGTCAAATTACAGCAAAAGCATCAATAGTTAAAAATGTTTCCTTTAAGTTTTTTGACTCTAGTACTAAACTCGTTATGTAAATGTCATTGGGTGATTAAGATACCTCTTTCTGAATAGATACATTGCGTAAAAATTGTTAATTTTTTTAACTTGTTTCTTTTTTAAATTTATTTGCAAACACCTATTTTGTTTCAGTAGTGGCCACTTAAAAATTGCACAATTTCGGAAGTGGTCAATACTCTACTTAGTAATGTCTTTTGATATTCTACTCCTGACCATGCTTGAGATCACAAATTTCAAAAAAGTGCCAGTACATGTTACACATTTTTGCAATGCCAATGATGATGATATCTTTTCTGTGCATCAATTATATATAAAATAAAGGAAAATAAATAAATAATTTTCTTCGAATCTTTGCTACTAGAAGGTATACACTGCACTATCTGCATGTTCGAAGCAAGTAGAAAGCTTCCAATTTCTATTTTTTAAATTTCCCGCTTGAAGTGTCCACTACTAAAACAGTAGTCACTAGTGGTGTTACCCTACATTTTTTACGTTTTAAATTGATGGTGATCAATTATTTTATCGTCTAAATTTCGTTATACATGTAATTTATGATAATTTAGTTCATCCTCCCGAAGATAGGATCGCCATCTCGAGCGTGGTTTTCATCCCATTTCCCAGCGAACCTGAGAGTGAACGCTGGGATAGGCATTTATTTTCTTCTGAACAGCAAATGTAGATTTACATCTCACAAATGTCATATGCACTATAATTACATTATAGAGGTACGATTATTATTATTATTATTATTATTATTATTATTATCATCATCATCTTCACAGCCCGACTAAAAATGTCATGAGTCAGCTGAATTTAAAATCTACTCCAGGCTATCACCAGGTACCTAAGGAGCAGATCTAGGGGCTGTCGATTTTTGAAAGACCTGGAAGGTTAGCCAAGTTCTTACACAAATTTTGCGGAACAAATCCCTGAGCTCCGATGACTATCGGGACGACTCGTGCTTTTACGCCCCCTACATTCGGCTGATCTCCATCTCCAAACTCTTGTATTTAAGACGTTTCAAGGTGGCAGGTCCAACCAAGGAGGCAGCTCCTCGGTTACGACATTTTGATCGCCAGGCCCAGCAACATCTACAAGCACAAACGATTTTTCTCCAAATCCTGGATAACAATATCCGGTTTGTTTGCTGTTATCATGCGATCCGTTTGAATTTGTTGACGTACAATATTGTATAGAGTCCCACAGATGTCACCGGTTTTGGTAAGTGTTCGTACCACTTGGGGCATGTGTTTGAGAATTTCTAGGGTGGTACAGATCTGCCAATGGAAGTAGATACTCATCCTGTCGTGTCTTTTCAAGAATTCGGTCTTCGCTAGATTTGAACAAGTTGAAACAATATGATCAATGTTCCTGTTCCTACATGTTCCTAACAGATACTGCATTTACAATCTTGGGAAATTTTGAGAACCGCTTTCTCATAATGGCGTCTTCTCGACGTTTGATTCTGAGCAGTTATAAATGATTGATCTGGACTTAGTCCATTCTTTTTAGATATTGTCCATGAAGTGGTTTGTCTCTCTACGATTTCTTTAACATTTTTTGTCATACATTTCATGTTTAGTTGAATCATAAATTCATTGTGTGTTATGCTGCGTGCCTTACATAGTTTTCTTTGCAATGCTTCTTGCTACCCTAACAATTCCTCTGTTTCCCATTATTCGATCAGATTTCATGATCTTCCTCATTAAAGGATCATCTTGATGACATACTACACACTTTCCCATCCCGACTATCGCCAAGAGGCTTTCATTTTTCTGAGGTCTCTTCCTCCTTCCATACATGACACATAAAGTCAATGTGCATCAGCTCGTGGTTGAGCGACATTATACATTGTTAGCAGTTTTCTGGTATTTCGATCCATGATTCAAATTTCTTGTCGATTATTATTATTATTATCATTATCATCATCATCATCATCATTATTATTATTATTATTACTAGTGTACCCGTGTGAAAACTCTCGCATGTTAATACCCGCCATTTTTCTTTCCATTTTTTATCCTTTCCCTTAAGAAGGAAAGTTGTTAATGGAATCTGTTTATTTGTTAGAAAATTTGTAAATTTAACCTTGTACATACAGAATACCGAACAAAAATAAAATCAATGCAACTGATGTTGGAAACAAATGTTTAATGAAGGTAAATTCAGTAATATAGAGATGTTCTTCGAACAAATGCACGCTTCCTTAAAAACAACATTTGAAGTAATTATTCAATCATCTTTGACAGTTAGCTTTACGCTTTCCTCGATATTCACAAAAATATTAGAAAATTAGTTTACTCTTGTGAAAGCCAAGTAAATGTTTCCATGCAAAAATACAGGGTCGGGCAAGTACAACCCTACTCTTTGCAATATTATTTAACTTCCTGGATCTTTTATGAGGAACAGAGGGGATTTTGGAAAGGCACGACGCCAGCTTGCTGGGGTGCGAAAATTGAAAAATTATTTGTATACTAAATGTATTGGATTATTTTCTGCGGTCTTATGTACCTCAATAAAAGTAATTCTGAGCCCAAAAATAATAAAACTAATATTTTTACCTATGAGTAATAAATACTATTTTTTGACATAAAAAATTATTCAGTAGGCTTTGACTTCACTTCGGTTCATGGGAATATTGCTCAAACAAAGTTCACGTATTGAGTATCTTAGCGAACCGACACCTAAAGTAATATCAAACACAAACACGGTGTATACAATACGAGTTTAGAGCTGAGCATTGATGTACAGACTTCCAGATACCGCCAACATTTAAATCATGCGTCTGGGTTGTGATTTTTGGTAGATGTCGAGCGACTTGCGCTATTCTTTCTATAATTTTAAACTTTGTTACTTTTATTACGGCAATTGATTTTTCGGTATCAAGGACCCACAAAACATGGATTCTCATAATGGATACGTGTTAGAAGCAGTAATTTATGACATGTAGGAACAAGAGGTATGCAGTTTTCCATTAGCAGGTACCGGCCATAAGGGTTTCTCTGTCGATAAATTGTCGAATTCTGGTTCAAGATTAAAATACTAAGGCCAGAATATAGAAATATAAGTTGATGAATGGATCCAATAATTCACTTAAAAGAGGTCGATTACAATCTCTGTTATATTTGACAGCTGAATGGAACCAGAAGGCTCACAAAAGTAATCACAAATGTCTTTAGCTTCAGCCCAGACGTCGTAAAAGCGATGTATGTACGATTGGTCAGGCAACCAACGGAATTATGAATGAGCGTGGCCCTGATAACTGCAATAATCAAATAGAAATGTGAGGCAGGCAAGCATTGCTGTCTTTGCATGCAGGCCAGAGACACATGCGAATATCAAATGCATCAAGATATGCTTGTAGATGTCCTAGTGTCCTGTGTATGTAATAAACGTACGAATGAATCTCGCTTCTGTTTTCAGTGCATCATGTGTTGATGCGTATACACCTGCAACAAAATGTGTACAAAGCGACTGACCGCTTTGCCTCTAACTTCTACCACTCGTTTGCGTTCATTTATTCTTACTTGTGTGTCACAGCCGATGTCCTTTGTTTTTGTTTGCAAGCGTGAAATATTGACATCGCCCATACAGATACCAATATGTAAAATTCAAAATAAAATTGCGGCAATTCGTTTTTCCTGTTTCCTCTCATCATTTGGGGTATCAATAACTGTTCACGAAGCTGTTTGTTATTACGATCCGATCAATAATAATATCATAAGGTATTCATGAAACCAATATGGTTTCACACTGTACTGAACATTGGAAAATTTCATTCAACTAATCAGAAGCGGGATAAAACTGACAGTAAAGCTTAATTCGGCATTTTTTTATAAAATTTTGGTAAATGTACGTTAAAGTTTTTAAGACAACAATACTACCTTCCCAAGGTTGCACGAACAAAATTCTAAAACATTTTTATATCCCAATGAGTGAAATAATGTTGTTTATCATTACAAATATATATATATATATATATATATATATATATATATATATATATATATATATATATATCAGATGTAATTAAGATACCGTATACATGGCATTAAACATGTAATGCGTTTTGACAAATGGACTATGTTTTTGTCGGCAATGACCGTCAGAAAAGGTAAACAAAGACTATCAGAAAATAAATACTGTGAATCCTGTCTGTGTTATTAAATGATTTGTCAGTGGCCTTGAATATGTACCACGTATAATGACTAATAGTACTACACAATAAGTTCTCGGTGTCTCGTTGGCTAGCGTGCTCGTTTTCCACGGCGCAACCCGAGTTCGATTCCTGGCCGAGGAAATATAATAACTGTGCGCTTTTCTTTTAAATAACTCAATATCTATGTGACGATGAGAAAGCCCACCAAAAGGTTATGAAAACCAGAATATACGGTGAAGGGATGTCTTCGTGCTAACCACCGGAACGCCTTATCCAATGGCCTAAAGGCTGAGTTACCGATAGTCAGTCGAGGCCCGTAGCGGGCTGTCGAGCCATAGGACAGGACAGGTGATACAAAATGGCTCAGATCTTTACGTATTAATTAGTTTCCTGGACTCTTAAATCGGGGCAAGCTTTATGGTTTCGCCCCATCCTCTTCCTGTTCTCTATCGGCGCCTTAAATCACCTACCACCGTACTCTCCCGGTTCCTATGGCTTCTCTGATGGTATTCCTAGTGAAAGGTACAATGTTAGGGATCCCGAATAAAACTTAGGTATATTCTAGTACTGGACCTCTCCGTATTTGCCCATACTTTCCTTTGACCCCGTTGTGCTATAGAGATATTACTATAAGAAAGGACCACTTTTACGGCTTCTGCCATTGCCGGCAATATAACTGCGTCCATGCACTCATTTTGTCAGTGCGTTCGTTTACAGTTAGCTCATTTGTAAATAGCTTCTTCGCTATTTCTTGCAATGGCATCGTGTTGCATGACGTGCAGTTGTTTCCCGACCTGTCAAAGAGGTCCATTCTTAAAGTAATTTCTCTATACCATTGTTGTCGGTATAAGCATCTTTTTAGTCAATTACACAGTACCCTGTTAAACGATGAGATTATTATCTTTCTCTTACAGTATGAATTTCACTCCGTATGTATGTTTCGTACATAAGAAAGTAAATATGGTAACTTTCTCGCTAAAATCTTATCGTCTCCTATATTATTCAATAGTACTTTTTGTGGCTCTCACACGCATGTAAAAATATAAAGGATTTGTTCTAACAAACGCATCTCAATATTCATAAACTGCATAAACTGTATTTTCACATGCTACGTATACATGAAATAAAATTATGTTTGATTGATAAAAACAGAAATAAAGTATTAATTTTTACGTTCTCATATACATTCTTATATACAGAGAATATTCGTAGAATAGAGAAAATTATGTAATGCTGTGCGAAAAACCGGCGGATTTTCTGCAGAAAAAATTCATTGCCGGACACTGATAACAAAAAGTGGATAAAGCCAGTTGCTATATTAAGAAAAAAATCATCTAAAACGTTGTGTAGCCAGAGACCCTATTTTGTGGATCCTAGATACTGAAAAATCTATTGACTACAAAACGACCGTCTGCCCGTCAATTTGTGACCACCACTAGCGTCTAAAAGCATACGTAGGATGCGTAATGTAGCAAATCCGTAAACGTAATGTAGCAAACCCGAAACCCGTGAACGTAATGTAGCTAGTATCAGAAATCCCGCCACATTCCGAACTCAAACCCTACTACCTCCCGGTTAGGAGAACTAAAGTGACATCAGTTGAGGCCCAGAGCCACCAGTCGGTGAAGATCGATGAAATTGTTTCTAAAGACTGACGTAGTTCATTAAGAATCACAATTCAGCTTACTGTTAATATTAAAAGAATTGTATATATAAATGGAATAGTCAAAACCTTATCGCAACTCAAATGTGTTCCAAATTAATAAAATAACTCAAAATAATACATTTGAAAACAGCCATTACGTACATATTAAACTAAGAGGACGAATATACAATTCTATATTATTCTTTTAATATCTAACACTTGAACAACTTTATTCACAACACTCATTCTCTGAAACTTTTTTTATTTGTTATTTAAGGTCACATCAACATCTAGGTCATTAACGACCACTATTGGATTTCACGGGATGGTAACTATAAATATGGCATGATATGGTGATGATACGGGGTGAAAGGGCCATGGACCAAAGGACGACCACGCCCACGGTAGGACTCGAACCCGCGATCCTTCAGTCCGAGATCGCTACGACACTACTGCCTTCACAACCTCGGCCATCCGCACAAATCTCTGAAACATGTCTTCAATGTCTTATCCTTATTCAAACATTTTGTCTGTTTAATTTCATCAAAACAAATATTTTGTTTATCAAAACTTATTTTTGAAGTAACCGATTTCTTTTTATCAAAACTTGCCAACTCGTAAACGCACAAAGACACAAAATGCATATTTTCCTCAATATTTGCACATTTTTACAAAGTTTTATAAGACAACATTTTGATAACATTTCAATTACCGCGATGGTATCCTTTTCGTTTCTGCATAATTTTCTATTAAATTCAACTTTAGCTACTCGGCGTTGAAATTTTCTAACAAGAAACAACTACTGTTTAAAAGCTAGAACAATGACAACGAAGAGAAATGGCGGAAAGTTAATAACTCATTACATGATATCTTTCTTTTTGAAAATTGTAACATTCAAAATCCCTTATTTCATCCTAAAAAGTCGTGTTTTCCCTTTCTCTTTTTGTAAGTGATAATAACCGCCTCACTCATTTTACTTTCGATTCTCAAAAATGGCGTTTGGAATTTTTATACACACCAACAACTTAAAAATCTTCCAAAAGCTTGAAAATCTTGCCAATTTTTTTAAAAATTTGACTATGTTCAAGTTTTATTTAGTCAATTCTTTCTTTGTTCTTTATTCAAAACAGGGAGATTAACATAAAAATATTTCGAAAGCGCGGGTAAAAAACTAGCCAGAGTGAAACAAACTATTACAACAGAAACATTTGCTATCAAAACCAGCTCGTTCGATTTGCAAAAATGTTGTGGTCAGAGACAAAAATCATCTCACGTTCCTGCGTGAGCTGACACTTCGGGTAAATTTCTCGCCACATTACAAGTAGAAATAAATTGTATTTGAAATATATTCCACACGAAAGCGATGTTATGAAGAACTCCCCACGACTTCCAAAATCGCAAGTGAATTAATTTTCATAAGTCTTGAAAAGAGCTGGTTTTGATAGCAAACTCTTCAAATATGCTTACAGACTTTGCTTAGCAATTAAAATATCAGTTTCTGTTATTTTCAAATGAAGTAATAGTCTCATTGTAATTCATATAATTCCAATAATATTAGGAAGAAAGAATACATGTGTGACGAAAGTCAAAATGTAAAATACTCTCGATAAGGAATTTCAGCAATGACATTAAGTGAATTTCACTCATGAATTTCATTGGTTTAAGGGATATTGTTATAGGTACAGACAAACACTAAGTTATATTTCGTGTGTATTAATTTCCCTAATGTAGATATGAAAAAACACCTAAGATACGTAAAGCACATGAAATATTTATTCCCATTAATGACAAATAGCAGTACTTCTTTTTGTATAATGGGAGGGCAGAATTACAAAAAAAATTGTGACTTGCGTTAAAGAACGAACAGTTCTTTATTTTTCTTTAACCCGGGAATTTTGACTAACTTTATGGATCTAACTAAGCATAATCATAATAACATTGGAATATTCCTTCATGTATATAAATGAAAGTAATGATTTTGTTGCTATTCTAGACGGCTCGTTAAATTTTCATAGTTATTAAAATTTTTAACTTAGTTTTTATGATTTTTAAGTGATTAACTTAGATGATCGGTTTTAACGCGAGATCGTAACTCAGTTTAATGTTGAGTATGCAACTCGCAATACATTTATGCAAGATGAAGCTGTGTGAAACTGGTGAGGCAAATGAATATTTCCATTTTACATTAAAGATACAAATCATTTATTTTTCTGTACACTTAATTATTGTCTCTAATATGATTCTGTTAATTAGTCCTTGCGTGCATGGCTTAGCAAAATTCGGCTAGAAGGCGCACGCCTGGGCACAATATTGGCCGTCGCTTGCGGTTTCGGTGACACAGGCGCCCCAGAGCATCTGCAGTGGCACATTGCCTCATCTCAATCGACTTCCCTTCATCTTTGGAACCTCTTCAGCCAATGCTGCGCTCCACAAAGAACAGTAACCCTAAAACCCAAAGCGAAAGAAACTTATACTCTTATGAATGTATTCAAATCAAAAAAGTACTTTTAATTGCCATTGTAGGTCAATAAAAAACTGGCCATTTTAAATCGAGAACAAAATCATTATCCACTCTTGGTTTCTTGATATCTCATTTAGATATAACAAGATATGATTTAAATTAACGTTAGATCGTGAAATGTGAAAAACATGTATCAATCAATATAAAAGATATTTTCGACATAACACCGCGTTGAAACATGAATTGGTTTCAAAAAAAACATTTACTCAAAAGAATCCGGAATATTGAAAATAATTCCGACAAAAGACTTTTTGAAACCAATGATTGAAAAGAGTTACTTTTCTGGAAAATATTTTTTATCATTATACATCATAATTTCACTGAAAATTTTCCAGTACAGGAAACAAAAAATTATAGAGAAAAATGAACTAATAAGCTGAATTTTGACTAATATTTTATCCCTACCAAAACAATTTTTACGGGTGGTTATAGTTAAGTACGTAATTACACTCATGCCTCAGTACTACGAACTAAAGAGGATAACGTCCCTGTCCGGTAAAGCCTACTGTTTGTTGTTGATGTTGTTTTGTTGTTGTTTTTGCTACCGGCATTAATGTTAGTTTACATTAGAAGTGGTATCAATAATTCCAGAACTTTTGTAGAAAGATAAAAATAAGTACAGTACTGTAATTTTATTCAATCATACTATTTAATCTGACCGTGTAAAACACGTGTAAACAGTAAATATACAATTTTATGCAGTGAATTATTCACTTTAAATTTTAAATCAGTCTTTCAAATTGAGTCGGCTTGTTCAGAGAGAGTTTGATGCTTTCAAAACTCGTTCAAAGTGACGAAGTTTGAGACGAAATTACAGTGCAGAAAAAAAGTGGCACGTCTCAAAAACTATTATTTTTGGTAAACGGCTTTAATCTGATTATTATTCGGTTAATAATCGGTTATTATTTCGCCGTCGAAGATAACATTTTGTATAAGCCGATTGTCTTGTGACTTCTTTTCAAAAACTTTTTTCTATAAAAATTGTTTCTGAACTTTTCTCAAGAAGCGAACCATTGTCTAGTAATCAGATCGCTCACCTACCACCTTTGGATACAACGTCTAGGGTTTAAATTCGGTCGATTATTGAGAAATTTGGTTAACAAAGCAGGTTTGCGGTAGATTTCGACTAGGTTCTCTTGTTTTTGTTGCTTCTCATTTGAGCACTTCTCCACCATTATTTAACTCATATTATCATCCATTCCCGAAAACCATCATCTCAGGTGCGGCCAAAACGATTAGAGACTGAAGATCATGATAAATTAATTGTCATTAGGCAATAACGTACAGCAATAACAAACGTAGTTGAAGTTTGTAAACCCACATAGCCAAGGTTTACATTCAGCAAGAAAAAATCATAGAAATTCGAAATAGAGTAAATAGAAGCGCTCATGCGCCATATTTAGCTAAACTCATCTGTTTTGATTGATCTTAATAGGCGGCGTACTAAAATCCTTAACGGACGCCGGCCGTTAGAAGTGGCTGTTTAGTTGGGTTAAGTAACAGTTCAGTACAACGAAAAAATATAACCATATTCGTTGAGTTAAATAAAGGAGGGGCTGAGAGGCGGAAGGCCGAGGCCGCTCACCTTGGTAGGCGACGCCGTGCACCAGGCCGGGCGCGGTGAGGAAGAGCGCGTGCGACACGGTGACGTTGAGTGGCGCGCGGGCGGCGAGCGCGGGCTGGGCTCGCGGCTGACGGGCCATGCGGGCGGCGCGCTCGCACCACGTCTCGTTGCCCAGCGCCTCATCCTCCGCCGCCTCCTCCACCTCCGCCTCCACCACGTACTCCTCCTCCACGCCGGCCACCGTGGGCGCCTCGGCCTCCGCCCCGGCGAGGGCGGGCGGCGGCGGTGGCGGCGGCGGCGGCGCCTGGCGGCGGGGGGCGCGGCGGCGGCGGCGCCGAGGGCCGGAAGGGCCGGGGGGCAGCGGCAGGCGCGGGCCAACGCGGGCGCCGGCCCGGCGCACCACGCGCACACAGCGCCGCGCCAGCAGCACCCAGTGCATTCTCACGCCACTACACGCACTACAGGGCATCAGGGCGCATTTTGAGCGCTCGCGAATGTCTGTCACACAGTCTGCGTCCGCGTCGCTTCGCGCGAAGAGGGTTCGATACCACTAATATAGTAAAAGTATAACGATGTAATACGAGCAGGCGTAAAAAAACGAACACGTCGTCGCGCGTGCTTTGTGAACAAGGAGTCCTCCGGAAGGGCGAAGGGCGTCGGCGGGGCTCGAGCTGGGCGCCCGTCAAGTCAGCGCGCCGTCGGGCCGCGGGGCCGTCGGGGCCGGCGCTGGGCGGCGAGCGCGGCCGGGGCGCGGCGGCGGGCGGCGGGCGAGGCGGGCGGCGGCGAGCGGTCGGGGTGGGCGGGGGCGGGCGGGCGAGCGTGCGGCCGAGCTGGTCTCCGATGCTATCGTCTCCATGCGGCGCGCCGCCTGCTGTGGCGCGTCGCCCGAGGCTGCTCGTGCTGCGCCGCCGCCGCCGTGGCGCGAGGGGTGCGCTGCTCTGTGTGTGCTCTCGCCGCCCTCGCGACGACTCGTCCTCCTGCGGAACAGCGGCCGTGCGCGCGCGGCGCAACGTATGCAGCGGTCGCGACGCCTGCTCTGCTCGTCACCGCCCCCACCTTCGCCTGGTCGCACGGACTCCCCGCGGGGTCACCCGGCCCCGGTCCCTCCCTCGCCGCCACCGCCGCCGCCGAGAAATCGATGGCAGCGCCAGGTGGCGAGGAGCGACCCGGCCTTCCGCCTCTGCCCGCGCCCGAGGACGAGGACGAGGCCCTCTGCTCAGCCCCGGCGCCCTCCGGCCCTTCCAGACGTCCTTTGCCAGGGCGCCCGGCACGGGCCCTCCGCCCGCCAAGATTTCGGCACACCCTCTCTGACCTCTGACCTCCGGTTCTTTGTTCCGCGTGGGGCCTGGCCTTCGTATTTGAGTTGTCATCCTCACCCTTCACACCACGACAGCTGGCCCTTCCCCGTTCTTTCTCCTTCGATCTCCTAACACCGTCATTCTCCTACGTCTTTCTTCCCGTTCTTTTTCCGTCATTTTGAAGCCTTCATACTTGACTTTCCATACTCACTTATAAGTTCTCATCCAGTGTCGTTCCTCCGTTGTTCCTTTCATCTCTTCACATCGTCGTGCTCCAACGTCGTCCAAATCTTTGCTACTTTCTCCTGCCCTGTGACCTCTGCCCTTCGTGTTAGATTTGGCAACCCCTCGACTTATTGCCATTCGCCATGATTATTTATTCCTTCGGAATCCCGACATACTCCAACCTCTTTAGGCCGATCCCTTCCGTTCCCCTCCCTCCCCTTCCCTTCAGTTTGCTCCGTGACAACAGCCGTATACTAGTATATTAAAAGTATGATAATGCAAAACTCATAGTATGCATATGAGTACTTCAATATGCACAATCTCTAGTGTTCCTAATATTGTGCAAAACATAAGAGAAGACAGCAACGTGAAAGTGAGTAGTGGGGAGACTTCGATAATATCACAGAGCGGCCTCAATTTATTCCTGTTATTATAGCTCCCTTTTGTCCTCGCCCCCCTGTGATCTCTGTCCTTGATATTTGGCTTTCCATCCTCATTCCTCAGCTTTTGACAATTTGCTATTCAGGCCTGCCATTCACCCCTTCGATCGGCCCAGTCCTCCCTTCGCAGCCGAGCCCTATTTTCAGAAACGGTCACGGACCCTATCGAATATGCAGCGCGACCAGGCCAACACCGCTGTCCCGCAGTTAGCATTTCCTCTATTTTCGTCTATCACTCTCTGTTTTGCGAAGCACACAACAACAGAAAGTGTTTTGTTGTGTTCATTTTCTCATGTTATCATAGGTTCTGAGTTTACTGGTAAATTCACGAGCCGAAAAGCAGCGAGTGAACTTATCTCAGAAACTCAGAACTTTTTGTTGTATTTATGAAGATTATTTCACAAAGTGACCACTAAATAATTAAAAAATTACGCATACAAAGTTAATTATGTAAAATTCATTAAATGTCAGACTCAATTACCAAAATCACTGCAACTCCGAAAGAGGATTGGCAATTAACCTATCTGGTAAATAGACTTTTGTACAAAAAATAAAGCTGATCAACAAACTATTGAACTATGGGGCGTGGAACACATAGCACCATATTTACAGCTCCATATTCACATCTCCATGTATTGAATAAATGTGTATTTCGTATGCGTATCTCGTATGCGTTTTGGCTGCAGCATTCGATCGCTACATCTACTCAGTCACGAGGTAGTAATACAAAAGCGATCGGGCAAACGCGCTAATTTTCCCAGAAGAATTTAACTTCGATTGGGTCATTCGAGACGGTCACTTAAACCCTAATAGCTAAAATCACCATAGTGAAATTGTCATTTCAGTAAAAGAAGCTTTTCCATAATTATTTTACTCTGTCTTCTACGACCAACTTACGTTAGATAATCGAATATTATTTGAGACTTGCACTATAAAAAATTATTTCGTTTTATATTAATTATTTCATACGAATAAAGTTCAATTTAATTCAATTCAAAGCATTTCTGCAAGGCGTTGACTGAAATAAAATTATTTCAACCCACTAACTTGTGTACTCGTACACTTCAATAGAAAATCAGAAATCTTGGTAGATGGGATACTTACAACAAATATTATAGGTATAATTTATTATTTACCACAGTTCGTTTCTGAACTTTCGTTTAAACCACAGTTGATGAATGAAATGATTAGAAATGATAATCGTGTAAATGGGATGGATGCACATGGGGCTATGACGAATGTAAAGGGAAAAACCTCAGGAAATTTGCTGCGATCCCACTTTGTTCACGAAAGGGATGTCTTTGAAATGACTTAAGGATCGACATATAGTTTTTATTCAAATCGTCAGCTCGGTGCGAGTTTGTAGTTAAGGAATCTGACCATTTTCATTCCGAATGGTTTAGGACTCAAATTCCGAATTGTGAGATATCGGCGTTTACCTGCGCGACTGAGTCGAACTGCCTGTATAAAAATTTGTCTCCGTGCAGAACGCTTTTGTAGATCGATTTCACAGAGAATCTACCAAACCAGTAATATCCTTAGAATGGTTTATGGACCGTAATCAGTCCTTCCTTTGCCATCCTATCTCCACTCGCGTTCTAGAGGTCGAGTGCTGGGCTGATCATTCACCCCGAAGGTAACTCACCCCTCTCTAAGATCTCCGATGTCGAGAGAGATGGAACAGAGGAACGATGTAAGAAAGAAACGTCAACTATTGATTTTACGAAGCTTAGGTTGTACGACGACCTACTGGCAGTTAGTTCCAGCAAAGAGGTTACGCAACAGGTTTGAAGTTCGGAATGTTCGGATTGAACTTTGCTCTCCCTTTAGTTCCTAACGTCGCCCTAAAACAATCGGAAATATTTATAATTGACCGCCATGCGCACGCGATGAGCACCTTGGTAATTCAGGAGGTTGGGTTCCGGGTTCCACGAAAAGTTTTATCTCGTATGGGTCAGATCGTTCGCGATTCGGATCCACGGCAACTTAGTTCGAAAATTGATGCAAGGACTAGGGTCGGTTATGGTGAATACTCTCTCGCACGAGTGTGTGTGTGTGTGCTCGCAAACGTGAGCCTGAGCCTGTGGGGGTGTCTGTGTGCCTGTATACGTGTGTGTGCTAGTTTAAATCCCTATTTATATTACTAAGAGATTTGCTTTTGGGCCAAATAAAGCCTAACGAACCATGCGAAGAGTTAGTCTGCGTCTCCGGAAGTTCCTTCCACTTCATTGATTGCATACCACTTCCACTGGCATTAATAACAGGAGGATATCTTGGCGTTTGTATTATTTATTTTTTAATTTTATTTTTAATATTTATATATTTATTTTATTTCAACTAGATGAATTTTTTCTCTTCTATTTTATGCACGAGTACTATGCTAAAAGGAAAGAAGCTTTATAGTGAGCCCTTTCAAACAGATGTGACAGTAATTTTCCTACAGACATAATTGTAAGCAAATTTACTCTTTCATTGTGACCGATAATGATGATGATTATGAGCAGTCCTTGCTGTTGTACAGAGTCTTAGTAAACCTGTAAAGAATAAATTGAAAACATCGAAAGACACAGTACAGTCCACTAAGCCCACCAAGCCTCCATAGTTGAGGAATGTAAAAATGAATGTAAAATTGAAAGTTTCCGGTGGGACATAGGCACTCTGACAGCCCTCTTAAAAGCAGAATATTGGAGTAATCCCCAAAACCCATGATAATGGAGCTTACTAGTTAGCAGAAGAGGAAGGGAAGTGTTGTGATATACCTCAGATGTGCTCACCCGATATTACACAGAGAGATATCTTCAGTTCAGTCAGAAAGATGCAGAATTGGAAAGCACCAGGTACTGATGGGATTCAAAACTTTTGGTGGAAATATTTTCCCGTGTACTCATGCGGTTCTGGCCAGGTGGTTTCAAGCTGCATTCAATGATCCAACTATCATTCCGGCGTCTTTTTCTGAAGGAGTTACATTTATGATAAGCAAGTCTAGCGATCTTAAGACTCCGTGTAACTATCGACCTATCACATGTCTCCCCACAGTATATAAGATTTTTACATCTGTGCTACCCAGTGTGCTGAATACCAATCTATAGGCTTAACAATCGTCGGGCACAAGAGCAAAATGGGTGTAGAGAATGCTTAAGGTTGCAAATAATTATTGATAGTAGACAGTGTTGTAGTCTTTCAAGCCAAAAAAAGACACCGCAACATTTCTGTAGGATGTATTGACTATAACAAGGCCTTTGACTCGATACCTCATGCGTGGCTTTTGTATGTCCTTCGCCTCTACAATGTAAATGCCCAGTATGTGAACTTAATCCAACCCATCTGTCTCAGCAAAGAGGCCACATTTTGTACGCCAGGAGACTGACGATCCCATATTCACGGCGTTTCCTTTGAGCTCAACAGGATACTTGACGTGCAAACGCTTCTGGGTCCACTTACTCAGCCTTTCTTCTTTGGTGATACATGCTCTTTCAGAGTCCGTTTGATTCAGGTTCAGATAAAATTCTTGTCCATGGCTCAAATTGCTTCATGCATGACCGTCGTTTTCTGGAGGAAGTATTTGCAAAGATTGTTGATTTGCTTTGTATATTGGATACTTGTTGGATATTTGGATATTTGTGCCACATATCAAGATGCATTTGTCAGGATCAAGAATTTCCCCCCTTTTTATGTGCACTGCAGCGAATTTATCAATGCCAAACTCCACACAAATAGAATCGCTAAAGGACTTAACAAAGTCAAGAAACGAGGAAAGCTGGTTCTTTTCTCTGGCGTTAACTTGAGAGTGTCCATGTAGGATAATAATAAGGGTATGGGGATTGTTGGTGTTTTCATATCCCATCCCTAAATCTCTTAACATTCTTCTGAGAGGATTTAGAGCTAGCGAGAAGCATAAGGGACTAAAACTATCTCCCTGAACAATTCCTAGTTTGATTGTCAGTTCCTTGGCTGCCTCCAGCAAATAATACTTTTCTCTTTGTACGCTAAGTTGCCAAGCAGTGTTGGATTAAGTTCACTTACTGGGCATTTACATTGTAGAGGCGAAGGTCATACAAAAGCCGCGAATAAGATGTCGAGTCAAAGGCCTTGGTATAGTTACTTGTGTGTGTGTGTGTGTGTGTGTGTGTGTGTGTGTGTGCGTGTGCGTGTGCGTGTGCGTGTGTGTATGTGTAATTGGGCATATTCCAAGAGATCCAAGGTTTGAACATTGGCTGGGACAGTCAATTCCTTGAACAGTTAAGTGTCATTTGAAACAGTATAATACAGTTTAATACATTGCTAAGACTGAAAAATTTCTACAATTGTTCCCAAAATTTCTTCTGAAGGATTAGTTTTTTAGTAAATTTTGTTTAATCTCGACTTTTGTTTTACCCAAAACCCTGTAATCTGTAATTTTGTTTTATCGATTTCTATTTTAGCCCAAACCCTGCAATACTTCAAATTCTAATAAACACTTGTAAAAAAATTTTATCATATTTTTAACAAAAATTCTTTTATAAACAATATCAATGATTGTCAGCTTTCTAAAAAAAATTGCAACCTATGAAAAAATCATCAGTGGGTCTCTGAGGCTCGCTCTCTGGTAATGCTAGGGTGAATACAGTTTAATGTTGTACTGGCTCAGAATAAATGTTATGAACTATAAAAAATGAGGGAGGGTTCAAGATGATCACCTTTCGCATGATATAGGAAATTTCATTTAATAAAAGTACACATGTAATTATTGCCCCTGACTGTTAGGTAACTCCTCACACACTGATGTTCTGCAGAAACAAAATCTCCGACTGCATCACAACATGACCTGGCAATCACGTGTGTAGGAAATTGCCTCATAATCAGGGGCAAATATGTCAAGAATGACTTTGTTGTATGAAATTGTAATATAAGTTTCATTTGTACCTGATTCTTCACCACAGACTTTGACCACTTATTTCTTAAACCAAAACATCATAATTGGATTTCAATTCTATTTTGCCAAGCTTATGATCATTTCATTGTGATTTGTTCCCATGTTCAACAATTAATGTTTGATTTCCAATCAAGTAAAATGCTATAATGCAGTTTTACACTTCATTGTACATTAACAAAGTGAAACTGGCAGTCATTAATGTAACAAAATGTTTCAGTCTCTCTATTCAGTCATACTTCAGTAAGTCTTAAAACAAAATCATGTTCATTGAACTATTTATTCACAGTTCTTTTAATCACCTTTAGTTAGCCTTCATGTTCAATGCATGTATTTTGTATACTATGTATATAGGAGCGGAAACATTAATTTCATCCGATAGAAATGATTATAATAAACACATGATACATGAATTATATTCATCAGCTGTTGTTTTAAACAGTTCACCACAAAATGTGTTCCACACAACCATTATTTAACAACACATTGCCAGACAGCATTAAACTATTAAATATTTGATACACAAGTTTAAATATTTTCAATTGGATAACTGTTTCTATACAATTAGAGACTATACTGAGCATCACAAATATATATTATTTCTTTTAATGATGAAGTTAATGCAAATAGTTACCATATATACTGCATAAGAGTCTTAATATGCCAGTAACAAGAATCACACTTCAACTTTTCAATCAATGATCCCATCTCAATCAGATGTTTTGCCTAATTTCCTTCAATTCATTCAGGAAATGTTGAGATGGCTTCTTGCTTTCCTTCTGGAAAATAAATGTAGCTTAATAAAATCTGTCTCTGCACATTTTCTTAACCTCTGAGGAGGGTCAGTGGAAAATGTAGCTATTTCACAAACAGTACCAGAAAATCATAATTCTTCATGTTCCCATGGCAAAGAGTTGCTTCCTTCACTTGAGCACTATAATGGATAAGAGCCAAAATCTGTAAATAAATTGCAAATGCACGAAGTTTTTATTACATGGGAGCATATATTTCTTGTTATCAAGTTTTGCCAAAAACCATCCTTGCAACTTTTATTCATAAAAATGTTCTACTTAAAGTACTAGTATAAAAAGCAAAGATATTTTAATAAAATTTTCAATGAACATACAGTGAACCTCAGTATTTGGTACACTATTAGTTTTCCAAAGTGTCTGAAAAAACAAAGTATTTGAAAACTTTATTTATTTATATTCATTAATATTTAGGCAACAGTATAACTGATAACGCCCAAATCTTACAGAATACATTGTAGATTGTTCATAGTAATATAAAAATACATGATATAAAAGTAATTTATTGTACTTTCAAAAATTATTTTATCCATCTCTCTATGTGAAATTTCTCTCTATGTAAAAAAGTATGTCAACAGTTTTCCTCTGAGATTTCTGATTTGCTTTGGCTTTCAATCTACCAGTTTATCCTTATAGTTTCACCTTATTACCAAAATTTTCATGACAATACTGTAATGCATTAAAATGTTGATGCAAACAAAGTCATCGCTGTTTCAGTAACTTTGAATAACTCTTAATCATGTTTTTCAAACCAAATTTGGACATACCTTTTCTATATAATCTAGGAATATTTACAAGAAATAGATCTAGGCTATTCAGTGAACTGTCAGGTTTCTGATGAGTAAACATATTTCTTTTCAGCCAGTATGGCTCAAGATTTGATCTATATAGTTATATCTAAGGATTAGTAATCTCCAAAAACCTGTTTAAAAAATTGCATCTTGTTTCAAGTTGCAAAATAAGGTTTGTTAGAACTGTTTTATTGTTATACTGGAGAGGACATAAAACCATTAAGACTCAAACATTATTGTTATTGAAAGAAACAAGGGAAATTTTAGGATCTATAAGCAACCAGATAAAGAAAGGAAAATAAGAAATAATCATTAAATAAATGTGGTAATGAAAGAAAAAGAAATTATAACATAAAAATAATTATAATCCTAAATCCAAGTTGAGTAATTAACAAAATACTACATAAAATCTGAGGATTAACAAGAGGTCTCGGTTAAGATAAATAATTACCAAAATGAACCAAGAAATATTCAAAATAATTAAACAAACCAAACAAAAAAGGAAATTCTATTGTCCAAAGGGTGGAATTTTTTCACATTTTCATATAAAGTTACCATAAATTGGCAACTTTGCCTTGTGTTTTAAAATTATGTTGTTCATTTCCCTGCCAAGTTCATAATTCAACAAATAGAACAATCAATTGCTCTGACAAGACTTTGAAGAACAAACATTTTATGCTTCAATACCTTGTTTACTATTTGTTCCTATTACTTATTTGCAGATTCTACCCTTTTTTTATTACATCATATAATTCCTTTCCCCTTTCACATATACTATTTGAGGTTAATTTTATGTTGCATTTAGGCATAAAATTGTAACTTGGCAATGTTGCTCAAAAATAGTTAGTGAAAACGGAGTATCTTTACCACATCAGAATTTGATTATTTTTTTCTAAATTCTAGTGTCATGTTTTTTTCAAATTGTTCATTTGGCTTCTTTGCTCATTGCAGTTTGATTTTACTGTGATTTAACACACGTAAAACAGATATTTTACATAATTTTGATTACATTATTTTACTAAAAATATGAAATCTTAGCAAAAATATATAAAAATATTTATGTATTTGACATTAAATATTATTATAATAACAAAAACATTTGTCATAATTTATTTGTTTTTAATAGTAATTACCGCCGCTAATAATTCACAAATATACGTGGTATACACCTATCCAAAATCCATTTAATCAATTTTTTTTAAATGTTCTTTAATATTAAAAACTATATTATAATAAAAAATTCAATTTTTTTAAAAAAATTCAATTTAAATTGAAAAGATTTTTTAAAATTTAAATTAGCATCATAGAATCATTTTGGCATTTAAAGGCATTTGAGTAAGCCTCACAGTAGCTTAATGATGAAACTTTTTGTTTATTTGTCATCGTGAAAAGACATTCGTCCTCTGAATTTTATCTAATTAATACCATACCTACTATGTGTTTTGTTGCTTCAATACCATTTCTTTAGTCATTTATTAGTATATTATAAGTATTAAGTATACATACAGGAAGTTTGTAATTTTCTATTCAATTTCTATTGCTTCTCGAATGGTTATCTCCATTTTTAATACGCTTATTTCATAATAATGAACAAAATAAACAATTATTCATTTCCAGTAGTGTAAGAATAAGTGAACGAATCATACTTACATTATTTTTTATATTTAATATTTTATTTGATAAAATAAATAGTAATATAAAAAATATTTGAAAACCAACATGTTTTGTGAACCTTACCCAGAATATCAGTTTCGTATTTTCCCTCTTTAAGTTTTCGAAATAATCCGCTAGTGCAAATCGAGCATTTAAACTGTGGTTTTCACAACTCTGCTCCTGGCAGATATCAGACTGTTGCCAGTTTTATCCAATTGGGAGCTTGAATGTCAACATGACGTCAGTGAGGTGACATTTAAGCTCTTCATAGGGTAAAACCGTCTACAGCAAAGAGTCTACAGCGCTTACCTGCCAGGAGCAGAGTTGCGAAAATCGCTGTTTAGTAAGTGACTGAGATGACAATCGATTCGTCTAAAATGTGGAAAACGTGACGTCGAATGAATGACTTGGACAAGTTAGGTAGATTGAGATTGTTTATCATGCAATAGACTTTTGTTTGAGACTCCCTGCATTGCATTTACGACGATCATTTCGGGATAGTTGAGGAAGTTGTATGAATTGGATAATTAACATCTAATCTGTGAAGTACAGTGAAGTGAATTGTCAATTGTGTTTATTGGTTGAGGTTGTGACACATTATACCAGTCAGCGATGGTTTGCATTCCGTGCTTTGTCATCCCATTTTTCTTATTTATTTGGTATCGTTACCTGCAGCCCATAGTTTTAAAGTTCTGGAATCCTTGGAAACCAGTACAAGATAATAAAACTGTAGTAGAAGAGAAGCGCAAGGAAGATGAAAAGAACATCGTTAACGAAAACAATCCACCTCCTGAAAAACTGAAAGCGACCTAGTAATGTGAACAAAGAGCAGCGATATTTATGAAGTATTATCATTAAGAGTGCAGTCGAGTGATGAAACTGTTTAACCATGATGACATTTCTATGTAACATTCCCAAAATGTAATGCCTCATTTTGTCATTGTTCTTTAAAACCACAAAATGTTTTGTACAATTATGCTCTAGTTTCATTGTTTATTGAACTTTTCGTTATTCTGTACATTTAATTGATTGATGACATGAAGAGCATGGTCATAATGATAGTTTGATATATTTATCAATGAAAAAATGTGCACCACCAAATAAATTTTAAATTAGACTAATAGGCTGACATGCACATAGGTAGAAAATATTATAGTCAAAGTACTATAGATACTCTGAGAAAACCAATGAAATTATTAAATACAAAAAATTGTTACTATTAAAAATGTGAATTGTTATTATACATGAATGTATGAATTAATTATAACAATATATTCAAAATGTTAAATAACGAATGCATTGAAAATGTTTTGATGTAGTTAGTGTTTTGATTACCAAAGATCTGATTCATTAAAATTATTGTTTTGCTTTATCACATTAGCTCCAACTAACAACCTTGAGTACACTACATTCAATTTAAAAAGAACATTCATGTACTATCACAAAAAATATTACAGATACAATGATTCAAAAGTAGAACTATATGTTCCTTAAATATAATTTGCTAATAATTATTTAAAATGTTAAAAGTGAGAAGCTTTCTTGCAAGAATCATGACACCCTCTTAGTTTTTTGTTTAACTAATCAACATTTCTAAATGAGTGAATGTCAGAAATTTCATACATCATCATCTCTTAGTGTAGCCTCAAAAGTTGGAAAACAACACAGCTCTGTGTATTTGAAGATTCAATTTCCTTCTCACTGTTGTTTTTTGGTTAAGTATTGAGATCATGGAATATTCCAGAGCTGTAAATAGGTGAATCTAAACTTTAGTGTTAAATTATTGACATTATTTTCCATATTGGGTGGTAAATAGTATCATTTTCTTAATTGCATTAGAAATATCCATTAGAGACCTTTTCTAATTGAAAATGTGTACCTTTCATTAAAATGAGTCTCACAAATTTCAACAAAAGCATATATATTCTTTTGGCACTTAATCACACTGTTGTCTTCCCTTATGTATATTCAAATTTTGAATTTCGGTAATAATTTTTTTTGTTTTTTCTATGTTCTTAAACTTAAGTTTTTGTTGTGAAGATATATACTACATTATTTTATATAACCATGGAAAAAAATGTTTTTAATGTAAACTTCAGTTTATGTACCACCTTTCAGAAAATGATTGTGTAGCTGCCTCATCTTTCGAATAAGTATGATTAAGTAAATACTCATGCCAAAACTGCAGGGAAAAACAATGAAAAGTAAAAGAAATATATTGTTGTTAGCAAAGAATATGGACTTGTAGAATAGAAGACATATGTTAGAAAACGTATATTATATTTTGAGGACAGTCCTTTTGAAAGTTGAACTCTTCCTATAAAATAAGCATAAAATTGTTTATGTAATTCTTAATTGTATTCAATATAAATATATGAGTGTACATAGCTCTCATTAAACTTGCAAAGTTAAAAAAAAAAATGTTAACTTTTGAATAATGCAGACACTTAATTATTTTATTTTATCTACCAGTTTGTACTTGCACTTGAAGTTAGTAATATAAATATTTATTGAAAAGTAGATTGCAATAAACTTAGACAGGAGGACCTTTTGTTTCCTAACAAGTTGCCAAAGAATTAGTAGATGGTTTGAAGTAACAGACTGGTTAATTCAGTATTGTTTGATTTGAAGGAATGTTTATTTTCCTGCACACTCTTAATTAAACCAAAGTTCTATTCCACAAATTTGTTGAAGGCTATATAGACCTATATAAATGCTTTGAAGTTTGTATAGAACCTAAATCTCAAATCAAATAACAAACATAATTTGAGAAATAATACTAATAACAGAAATGTATTTTTCACATAATTTGGCATTTATTTGGCTCAAGATGTATAGGAAGAGAGAAAAAGTCAGTAGAACATGTTAAGTTAAATTCTGTGATGTAGTGCTCTAGTGAGTTTTCTTATTACCATTCACCATTCATTTAAAGAAAAAAATGTCCCTTGTAATGGTACAACCTATTTTTAACTGGTAGTTTCCTGGACTCAGGCTTGTGAATGATTGACACCGTTTTTATTATTCACTTTTCAATTTTGAAAACGTGGGAAATTTGCATATATGATGCCATATTTTACATGTGAATTAACGCTTTCAAAATACACTCTTAGTAATGTATCCATGTTAGAATTTGATTTGGAGATGCTTCTTATTTAAGTTATGAGAGTTCCATTTTAGATCGTCTTGGAAATCAGTTCATGGAAAGTGTTTTTTTTTATTTTCAGAAAATCTCAAATCTCCACTGAATAAAGTGATTGAGATTGCAGTTACCTTGAGATGAATTATGTTCACTATTGTACCCACAACTGATATCAAGTTCCAGATCGAAATTTTAAAAATGAAAATAATATTTAAGGAATAGTTAGAGTAGAAAATGACCAAAGAAGAAAAATTGGTTTCCATGGTGATGAATTGTATATAATACAGGAATAATACAGTTGATCCTTCAATAAGAAATAGAACGAAGAAACAGCAGACAATATAATGAACTATGTAATGTAATTAAAAATGAAAATGTGAGTAGAAAAATAAAAAAGTCTCTGTAACATACAGTGTTTTTAAATAGATGTGAAACATGGATATGCAGAAAATATGCTTCCAATTTTCAAAAGGAATATTTTGAGAACACTTTTTGGACCAATACTAGAATTGCAAAGAGACAATAATAAGAAAAAACTTATATTAATTAGTGCATGTAATTACAGTCTCTTCAATTAGAATGAGTGGAACTTATAAAAAACATGCTACCTACTCACATAACAAAGAAAGCAATGGAAGGAGGAATAATTGGGAGAGATAAGATAAAGATTCATAGTCTATGTGTAAGGGAGCAATTGGAAGTGATAATTAGGAAGCTAAAAACAAAGGGCAGAGAGAACTGAAGGCAGATCTTTGACACGGCCCAAGTCTGTTCTGGACTTCAGTGACTTTGAGAATATTTCAAAAAAATCTTAACAAGAATGTGAATCTTGTGATATGTTAAAAATTCTGTATTAATAGATGTAGAGAGGCGACCAATTCCCTGAACAATTTTAATTATTAAAATGCATTGTTACGCAGTAACATGATCACAATTTGGATTTCTGTACAACTGTTGAAATATCTCTGAGCATTAGCACATCCAACAAGGTGACAATTATGTAAGAACTTTTACTAAATTTGCTTGAATTATATTTAGTCATGTTCAAAAAGCTGTTGTTAGAAATTTTCTTTGCCAGAAATATTAGAGAGAGTGTACAACCTCAGTGAAAAAGAAAGCAGAAACCTCAAGTACCACAAATTGATAATTTAGTGGTTATTGAGGAAATTAAAGTGTAATTTCCCTTGGCAATGATTATGAGTAATTTCAAATTTATTTTTGAAGCCTAGCATGTAAATGCATTGAGTCAATGAGCTTGTTTATTCATATAGACAGAAAATGTAGCTTTTATTTTCTCAAATTGGTATTCAGGATTGTGATTTCTTAATTAGCATGTAATGTGCAACAACAAATATAGGACAAAGAGTCTCATTAAAAAAAATCAGTAAAAGAATTCTTATCTCACCAAATTATTCCCGAATTATTCACTGCTTGTGAGATTTCATTTTAAGCAAGATGAAAATTTCAGAAGAAGCTAATAACCCTTAGTAGGGTTAATTCACCATGAAACAATTTGTAATTGAATTATGATTATTTAGAAAATAAAAATTATTGCACTTACAAAAGCACTGATTTTCTCTCTTTGTGGTGGTCATACATTTTTCTTAAAAAATCAAAACTGGAAAAACCAAAATAGTTCTAACATAATTACATCATGTTTTCACATGTAACACATCTAATTATGACATAACCTTGACTTTGCAAAGTCCAGCGATTGCTACCCTTATCAAAATAAATATTAAAACAAGTTCTTTTGGTACAAAATAACACAGAGAAAACATTTTTAGCGTTCTGGAAAAATGAATAAGAAATTGTTCAGGTTTCTTTTACTTTATTCACCTTGGTATTTCTTGTGAAGAGAAAATGGCACATAGAGAAACAAAACTGAAAAAATTTCACTTCTAAAAACTACTTGTAAATTATCAGTTTTCAGTCCCCCCCCAATTTTATATTGAACTTCTACCCTTACAGAAATTTCAAAACGGTGTGGTATTGGTGCCTGACCATCTCGTTCCGATGAGACTAGGCAGAATAGAGAAAATATACATGTGGCACATGAGTGTCTGCATTAAAATATAAAGAGAATTGTTTTTTAACAGGATTCTGTGCTCTTCCAGAGCATTGCAAAACTGTTCTAAATATCACAGAGTTGTGTAGAAAACTAAACTAAAACTTAACAGTGTTGTAAGGTTTTCATTTGACTGATTCTTAGAAGCATTAGCTCAACTAACAGCACTGGTATTATTCAAGAACAATAATTACACTGCACACCACTTTACTTCTATGCAGTGACAGCACTAGGCATGGGCAGACCAGGCGATCGCCCAGGGCACTGCAAGGCAAGGACCCAATGACAGGATTAATGGGGAAAAAATAGTAAAAAATTGAAAAAGAAATTAGAACTTGAGAAAATTGTTACTGTAATATTAGAAGCCGCAGCAGTCTAACATTTCATAAAATTTTCAATTTTTTTACTTAATATAGTTATTTATAGTCATTTCTTATAAGTAGAACCAGGAAGTTTGGCAAACTTCTTTTTTGATATCACTATTTTATGACTTTTAACAATGACAATCGCTTAATTGTACTTTTGGAGTTGTTTTAGTAGATTTTTATTTTGCCTATTTGAGTTCCTGATGCCTATTTTTGCCATTTTACTTTTTTATTCCTTTTAGGCCATTATTTTGCTTTTCTTTCCTGGCACTAATCTCGCTCAAGCTAGATACAAACCTGCAAGCCTGGACAACACAAAAGACACAGTCATGTTTTCTTTCTGCGGAAGTAAAGGTTGTGTTAAAAATCTAAATAAAATAGGAAAATAATACCAGACAAGATTTTTGATTTATCTTCCCCACACACACACACATACTCTTTGTTTGCTCACAAGGCATCCCGTCCTACTTTTGAGTGCAGCCATTGATTCCTTTTCAGGACTGCTCTCTGTATACTTCTCCTTGTCAGTGCTGACAGTTACACAAGTGGGAAGAATGAAAAATATAAAATTTTGCTTTCACCGATGCAGTTTCAAGTTTCAAAAGGGAGTCCACAATAGCATTTCGAAGAGTATATCGCGAGTAGAATAAATTCATAGTAATTGTGTAGGATAGTCAAGTAGAATCAAGATTACAAAGAAAATATCATTTCCTTACACATTGAGTGCTAGTGCAGATTAAAAATAATTAGATTTAAAATAAAAAAAGGGAATAATTTTCATTATTAATTTCTTTACAAGTATTCCTTTTAAATATGATATATGCCTTTTTCACCCTACTTTTGCTACAATAAATACCTTTTGAAAGCTTATTTTAGGTACAATAAATGCCTGAAATTCCTGGCTCTACTTACAAGGTAGGTCTCTATGAAATGAAAAATGTCCGGCAATTCTGAAAATTGTTTAAAACAATAGTCATTGAAAGATTTTTATTCCTTCCAATTTTCCCCTCTAAGGCCAAGATATTTTAATACACATTTCGTAAAATTGTGTAATATACTGGCCATGTATTTTTATTGAAGTTTAGGACTGAATATTCTGAATTGTAGATAGTGAATGTTAATAAAAAATTTGCAGGCATGAGACAACCCAAGTCTTGAATGATGAATTAATTTTTGTAACATTCTGATATTTTGTTAAGGGGAGGTGTAAGTTAAAATTTAAGTATACATTAAAATAATCATCGTAACTCTTAAAACTTTACAATTGATGCAACAAAATGATTGCATTTGATCGTTGACAAAAGTAACTATATTAAATAATAATCATATTTCAATATGTGTATATTTCAGACAGTGAAATTCTGTTTATAATTTATATCAATTGAAAAATACATACATGATCAGAATACATTAATTGGTACCATTAGAATTCAAGATCCACGATGAGCCAACAATGATAAATGTAATAAATTACAGAATAAATAATATCCATTATTAGGAACAATATATTTAAACATTCATAATTTTAGTATCATTTATATGTTTGTAGTAAAAAATCAAATAAAATTGCCAATGTTGAAAATAAAGTAATTTAAGTAATAAAATGATTGAAAAATGTTGACAGAAAGTAACTTTATTAAATAATAATAATATTTCAATTTGTGTATGTTTCAGATAATGAGAGGTTACTACATGTATACATCTATGAAATTGAAAAATATATGTAATCAAATGTCATGAACATTAAAATACGTTTTAATGAATTCATATTTATTATCTCATGTATTTATCAGCAAGTGATTTTATTAAACACTAAATAAACTCAACATATAATTTTAGCATTTAAAGCTCACCATGGAAATTGTATTATTTGATCACTAAATACTTTTACTTAAAATTATTATTTACAATATATTTCCAAAACCTTATTCTAGCTTAAATATTGTATTTTTTTTAAAAATTATTTTTGTAAATAAAATAACTCATAAAGTTTCCTGTATCTACAACTTAATTTTTTTCTAGAGTGGGGCTATGTGTCAGCATTGCATGGGAACCAAAATTGTCTGTCTTCCATGGCAGTATCTTTCCGTTCCGGTAGCGATATTATTGATGATTGATGTGTTCCTATTGATACATTAAAAAATATTAACATTTTGAGTAATGAATGTAGGTCCTATACAAATCTGGTTTAGTTAACTTCTGTCAGCAGATGGAACGAACTTGATTCAAGGGCAATGTTCCCTTTTTCCGTACTCTGCATTAAGATACCTAACACGAAATATCTTTGTTTATTATCACAGAAGGTTGCTTAATCTTAGGCCAACTTAGCTATTATTTTATGCTTACGCTTAGGCCTACTTAGTTATTATTTTATGAACACATACGCAAACATTAAGATTTAAATTGATATTTTAAACTTGCGTTTATTGTCATTCCGAGTAATATTCTATTTCTATTGGTAAAAGGGAAACAATAAAGAATTTGGTAACGTGACAATCGAAACAAGAAATGCACGAAGAATTGTTTTGTCAATATGCACTGTTTATTTGGAATGTAATATCGCATTGATATTGACTTACTTGCGAGTTGGTTAAGTGAGGAATTCGAGATTTCGAATATGTTTCCATAGCCACCATTTTCTCCCGTTCATTGCTATCATTGTTTACCCTTCATCGCCATTGAATATTCTGCTGTTCTTCACGTTTCAGCAGCCTCCACCCTTCACTTTCACATGCTTTCCTTCTCACCCCAAGTGAACCTTATTCAGTTCCTGCGTACTGTAACGTAATAGCGAGCTAACCTAGTGGCAGCTATTTGGGGACGAGCAGTAACGATTAGCAACAGGAAAACGCCTTGCCACAGGAGGGAGAGAAAGGCTTTTTCCTAAAAGCAAGCACGCGGCAAAGGAAGACACCAGGCTCTGGGGTTCACCGATCTTAGGGAACGGAGACCCGAACCTCAAGGCAAGCAGAAGCGCACTGCGGAGGTCCCTGCCCGAGCCTATATATGGGAGTACACAGAGTCAGTGGGTGGGTTCTGGAGACTGAGAGAATTTCGAGCGAATGCACCAAACTTGCGCCACGGCGGTGCAGCGGCGAGCAGGGCTCGCGAGGCAAGTCACGTATTGATGCACCTATGGGGACTTTGTGTCCTTGTGTAACTACGGTCACGTGGGAGCGATACTGTGTGCCTTCAAGGTGAGGAGTGGTTAAGAGCCATAACATATAACATATTACATATCATATAACATATTAAATTACCCAGTATAAGTTTCCCCAAAACCATCTTAAAGCAATATGGCGGTCTCCTATAGTTGGGCAGGGCCGCCCAGAGAAATCAAGAGGTCTAGGACAGTCGATCCGTGGGGACCCCTTATTTGAATCAAAAGTTTCGCAGTTCCGGCCCCACTCACAATATATCAACAGAATTCACTTCTCCGTGCAACAGAAATAACTTGTAGGGGTTAAGAGTAGAAACATATACACATGTTTTGAACGGGGAAAAATCAGAGACCTCAGTTACCCCTGGGGTAAGTTGCTCCAACAACCCCTCACCCTTCTGTGTACCCCTGCAGTCGGGAACTTTCGAGCTGCATTCTCGAGTAGTGCTGTAATATACTGTCCACAGACTCGAGCACGAAATCATCATAGTTATTCATGCCCCTATGCGTTTGCTTATCTAGTAAAACCATAGAAGACTCTTATTCCACGGTTCATGGCAGAGGCGAGAGCTGCCCCGTCGGCTGATGTCAGCTGGGGGGTGGCACGCCTATCTCCAGCCGCCAGGTGTGGCCGTCAGCGGCGCGAGCCGGGAGCGGCCTCGCAGGGAGGTAGAAGCCATCGGCGTCCGGGCGCGGCGGCGGCGGCTGGACGTCGATCACCTCGTAGGTGTGCTCAGCGAACTCCTCCGCCGCCTCCTCCACCTTGAGGTCGTCATGCGCGAGAGCGGGCGGCGGGGCGCGCAAGAGCTGCTTGTAGCCCGCGGGAGCGCTCTGGGGGAGCGGCCGCTGCGGAGCGTTGGCCTGCAAGTAGCCGTCCTCGTCCAAGGGCAGCGACCCGCTCCCACCCCCATCCCGCGCCCCGCCCCGCCTCTACCGCCGGGCTCGCCGCCGCTGCACCGGCTGCACCCGCAACCGCCTGCGAAAAGGGATGATCGTCATGACGGCTCCTACATTCTGGAATCGGGAGAGAGGGGTAAATGTAAAAGGAGAGGTGGCAACTCGACTTCTGCACAGAAATCGCACCTGCAATGGAAAAGTGTCGTAACTAAAAAAAAATGAACTTCGGTTTATTTTATACATTATTTAAAGTTGTTGAAGATCATACTTCATAAACTGTTTTAAACCTTTAAAGTACTCTCTTGAAAATCAGCTTTCTTGAGTTGCAACACTCGGTTTGCACAGCTTCACTGTGCGCACGATTTGTTGAGCTCTCCTTTCGCTAGTTGTTGTAGGAGTAGAGCAGGGAGTTTATCTGTCGCCGAAGATGACGCGCCGCTTGCCTCGGCGATCGAGCCTTCGCTTCCCCGTGGACTTGTCAACACAGCCCCGTTCCTCCGGCGCGACTTGCGATACACCAGTGTCCCCAGAGCGATCAACTGTGCATCATGACATTTTCTTTGAAGCAGAGAATATTTCTTTACGGCCCCTTTGCTCGATTTACGTCTGCCCGTTAGTGCTGCAAGAGGTGTATTAACAAATTTCTGGGCGCGAATATTCCACATTGGTCAACAATTTTGAAGCTTGTAAAGTAACTTCGCATCCATAGAATTTTTAAGGGCAAACAAAAGTGTCAAAAGTTCAATGTCCTGACAGAAGAGAAGATGAACTCTGCCTGATTGCAACAATTTTCAAGAAAATCTTGCAGGCATCTGTGGTTACTTTCAACATAATTTGGCAAATGGGCGTCGGTGACCTGTTTGGCACTACTGCCCCAACGTTTCAAATAAAGTTTACAGTGACTATCGAATAATTAATCGTGAATTATGGCCTCCTAGTTCGCCTGATGTGACTCCTTGTGACTTTTTCCTTTGAGGGTACTTGAAAGATCCGCTGTATAGAGAAAATCCGCATTCGGAGGAAGAGTTCTGGCGCTCTATTGAAGAGAAAATTACAGCAAATTCCTCGAGATTTACTTCAAAGTTCGGAGGTGCCAAGAATTCATTCGAGCTGAAGAACACCGCATTCGGCATCTTCTTTAAGGTAAGATAAGCGCAGCAACAGTGCCCGTGTGTCAGCAACGGAGTTGAGTCAGCGTTTCGCCCGGCAACCGAGCTCTCGCCTCCCCGGGCGACGCGGCCCGAATCTCCAGCGAACGATAAAATGAACACTATTTTTTATAAATTCTATCATCTCAATTCTATAGTTTGTTTACTGATGCATGTAAGTTTTCTATAACTCGGGAGCGAAAATGTCTACTTTTAAAATGTTGCTAACCTCCCTTTGTTGGTACTTTTATTCACCATTCCACTGTTTATGGTTAAGGACGAGGCTAAAGAAAACTTCCGCAGATTCAGGTCATACGCGGGTTTTTACTGTTCTTCAAATTAATGAAATGCTGATTAAATTAATCAAATTTAATCAAAACAACCAGCGCACACCTTCATGAATAACATACCAATTAGAGTGAAATGATGTTCCTTTTTTAGTTCAGATGTTCGCATTATACAATTTTCAACTATATTATGAGCTCGTCATTGACATTTCTCATCTTTTAACCCAACTTCAGAATAGTAGCAGTACCTCTTGGTAACCTCTTATCAGCTTTTTGCTGAAAAATGACGATTTCACACTTGTGTCACTTTTCTATTGGAGGTGCTATACGCCTTGGAGACGTGATAACATTCTGCACTTTATCTATTACTATTGTTTTAAAAGTGAAATTAGTTTCATACTGGAAGCCAACCTCGAACGGCAAGCTCCTGACTTCTGCGTTGCAGCATTTTATGCGCAATGCTGTGCGTGGTTAATCATAATTTTGCTAAGCCTTGTTAACAAGCAGACCACTTATATCTGTGAGATAAAATTGCACATAAAAAATATTTTAATTTTCCATTTATTTCGAGAGTCTGTTTCTGACCACTCCACTGCAAAGAACGAAAGAAGGGCAAGCAGAAGAGCAAACCTACAAGAATTCATTATTGAACAAAAAGGTATCATTTTGTAGAATACACCTTAAATGTAACTGTTACCACACGTGTCTCCTACATATGTTCCCCATACGATCTCTCCGCATGAACCCCCTACATGTTCTTTGCTTCTCATGTTCCCTCACATGTTATCCGCGTATTTACCGCGTGTTGCCCCGTACGATTAACTGGAAATTAAACTTCCGTTCCAGAAATCATCGCAGTGGTGTCCCTGATGGCTAAAACTGCAGCGTGGTTTTAAGTGCTTAAGACGCATCGTTTCCGAGTTATGACCAAAGATAAAGTACATTGCAACGTAACGTACGGTATGTTGCGGGTAGAAAGTGCACCCGCTGTTTCCCTTATTATTTTTTTTTTCAAAATGTAAACTTCTAAATGTTTTTCTCATGTCCGATGGAGACATCTAGCAGAAGTACACTTACAGATTTTGTATCAGTGGTGTTTGGTATGTGTACAAAACAGTCATCTTTTCTTAGCGTATAAACACAGATGGGATTTAAGGCCTTTTGTTAAGGAAAGATTGAGAAACCCAGAGCAGCAGTGCCCCGAAGCATACGCTTTGTCAGTTGATGCAGTAATCTCACCCCGTCCTGTTCCCACAGCACACTCCTATAAACAGGGACTGGAGGTGAGCAGAAAATTTAGGTGTAGGGTAACATTTTTAATGTGTTTCAACAAGAACTCATGAAGTAGCATGTTAAATCTTTCCAAGTTACTTCAGTTAAACACAGTATACTTCACTACAGTATACTTCAGTTTAAGTCATTTTATGTACTTTAACTCACAAATACAATGGTGTTTACAAATTGCTGGAAATGTGCATATCAACGACGTGAGAGATCCTTCAAAAAATTTATATTTGTGTAATTTTTTAAATATAAATATACTGAAATGAATTTTACGTCATATTAAAGATTGTAATTAGCACTATCCGTTCGAAATGTTTGAAGGCAAAATTTGAAGCCATTTTTGGGTAAAAAAGAGTTTAAGGGTTCTCTGAAACTGCGAAATTTTGAGCTTGTATCTACAGAAAACGGTTGAGTTATCAAGAAATTTTATATGACATTATTTAAAGCACATGTTCCTATAAAAACAATAATGTGAACAAATTGCCGGTAATATAAATATTCAGAACATGAGAGAAAAGTCCAAAAAAGTACACTTTTATAATTTTTGAAAAAACAAGAGAATAGAGTAATATGGCGTTTATGTCGTCTTTCGTCTTATATCTTAAATTTAGCACTATCCCTGTCAAAAATTTAAGAATAAAATTTGGAGCCGTTTCTGATGAAATCTTCTTTTTGTATTTTTTAAAAAAATGCACATATTGCATGCAACATTTTCCATTCTACTATTAAGAAACCGAAAAATTAAGAACATTTTTAAAAAAAGGTACTTTGTGAGGCGATAGGTGGTAGCTGGCAAGAGTATAGGGCTAGATAGCCGAGACTAAAGGAAATAGAAAACTAATACGTGAAGTCTGTGCCATTCTGTAGCACCACTCATTCTTATTTTGTTTAGCACAAACTTGAATTTGCTTTTGGTCTGCAGGATATCGACATCACTTTCAAATTATATTACTTTGCCCCCCTTCCTCGGAAGATTTGAAATATGTCTATGCAAGGGTGGCAAAACAAATTATTTTGAATCTTTGTTCCCGTAATTTATAGAAGACACACTCAATTTTTGTCAGAAACGTTTTTTGTTTTATACTATGGATTCCGTGTACGAATTATAAAAGGTGGCGCCAAGATATGATTTTGAGACAGTATGCCAGAAACTACGAGATTCTGCTTGACAATACCCCCAAGGGATATGATAATGTTAATTTTTTGGGGATTAATGACGGTTTCTAATGGTAAAGCTTCATCAGATATTTTCTTTTTTTAATGTAATTACCAAATGAAATATATACTTTCGTGTTTGATGGAAAATGTATAATATTTTAGTCTATAGCTATGCGGATATTTGATCCAGTTTTGAATGACGCACACTTTTAGGCGAAGCAAAATCGATTGTCATATCCGAAAGGGAACTGACAGCTTTCCTTCCTCCAAGACCAGCTCGAGTTTCAATCGCGTTCGAGGGCGCTCCTGCGTCCACAAGAGGATACGATTTATAATAGAGCTCTACAGCACGGGAGGATCGCTTCTTTTGAACTTCTTTCTACTGACATCTCATTTAACTTGATCACAGGAAGAGAGTGATGGCCAGCACTTCGGCCGGCTGAGCAGGTGTATGTAAATTGGGGACCAAAAAATCTCTTCTTCTGATTTCGAGAAACTTACTTCCGATTTCACATGCAGATTGGAGAACGATCTTTCTCTGGGTATATGTAAATTGGGTACCAAACTAACCGAGATAAGGAAAATGACTGACTGATCAGATAAGGATGACCTTTGAATCAGAAACACAGTTTACGTTTTCTTCGAGTATGCAAGTCAAATCTGTTGTTACGGAAAGAGAGAAATAATTGGTGATAGACGAATGTAGATATCCATATCGGAAGAAGAACGTTTTAAAAACTAGTGGATAGTGCGTTTGCACATGTACAGTGAGTTCGTGCACCGCAAAAGTGTTTACATTCATTGCTGGTTACGTTGTTTCACGGAAGGACACTCACCATTCCAAACAAGAAGATTGTGAGCAATAGTACCAAGAGGAAAGCACAAGAAGTTTTATCCCAAAGACCTTCAAAGATAGTTCATTCACATGGGAGGAAAATGTTAACGTTCTCGAGGCATTAAAAGAGAAATATATTTCGTTTACTTGTCGGAATTTGTACAACAGCAGAAGAAAGCAGCTACGCCTAGAAGTCGGTCCCCAATTTATAGATGCCGAGAAAAGAGTTGGGCCGCAATTTACAAATACCCCCCTCTGAGCAGGTTTCCGATTCACATATGAGTTAAACCCTTATCTTCCTTTTGGTTTCCAATTTACATTCGCTATTCAGGTGGCACACGATGTAATTCCACAAAGGAGGCTATTGGAAACCCGCAAGAAGAGGCAAACAGAACCGATAGACCTTTGTATCTCATCCCATTACAAGTGCATATATACCATCTAAATTGTTGTTCATTTCATTTGACATAGAGCGTAATTAATTTTTCCCTCTTGAGAAACGTGCACGAGCCACACTGCTGGGGGAGCGGTAGAACCATAGTGGAAACAGATGGGTGGGCTCTTGCGCATTGTATTCGACGTCAGTCAATGGGCTTCAGACACTAGATTGGGTTACAATTACAGCGGGAATATTAAATGGCAAAATTGTCATCTTGTCACAAGCCATTTAATCAGATATATGAAGCCCTTTTTTTAAAATATTGCATCTCAATTTCAATCGGGTTATCTATAGTTGAAAATTGTCACTTTCAAAATGTTTTTCGACACTTTTTGCTCTCCACGCAACAGGGCAGGAAATCTCTGGACTGGCTCTTCAAACAAAGCGCCCGTGTTGTGGTTGGTGACGTTAACTGGTGCTGCGCAGAACGAGCAAAAGAGCCGGGCGTAGAAACGCGAGGAGGCGTGTGCGCAAGTCACTCACCCGCGCAGCAGCGAGGCAGGGTGCAGGGGCGGCAGCGGGGCGCGCGCAGGCCGCAGTGCGCGGCGCACACGTACAGCGCCAGCAGCGCCACCAGCAGCAGCACGGCCAGCAGCGTGAACCCCGCCGCCAACGCGATCATCGCCCGCGCCCGCCGCCGACGAGGCTAACAAACACAACAAAATGCACAAAAACACGCACAAGCGGCGAAACCGAACGAACGTAAAATGCATGCAAAATAAATAGTCGACTCCAGTTATAGTGAACTCTCGGTTATGGCGAACCGAAGTCACTAGTCACGTTTCACTTACATTATAAACTAGCTGAAGTACCCGGCGTTCTATCTTTAAGGAATAGGTTGCATTAAGGGAAAATGACTATCTTTAATTTTTTAGTTGTCTCCGAAAAAATTTGAACTTTTGCAATTTTCGAAAACTCAGGGTTTTTAACGAACATGAGACCTATAACATTCTCTTAAACGTCCTTTGCACTATCCAACAAAAAAACGTAATCAAAAACGATAGAGGTACTTTTCTGAAAATTTGGAAAATGTCCCAGGGGCTTTATGTAAAGTACCCCCAAAATTGAAATCGGTTTCAAATTCAAGGGTACAACCAATAGCCAGATCGATATGGGGTTTTTAAATTTTGAAGAAAATCGGCTGAATGGTTTAGCCGTTAGTGTTGTTCAGACGGACAGACGTTTTGCCTTCATTGGATTTTTCGGTATCAAGGATCCACAAAACATAGGTTCTGACTATACCACGCGATAGAGATTTTTTTCTGAATGTAGCAAATGGATTTATCCACTTTTTCGTTACCAGGGCCCTGTAATAAGTTTTTTCTGCCGAAAAGTCGCCGATTTTTCACGCAGTATTACTTAACTTTATCTCTACTCCTTAGGGAGATAATAAAAATGTTCGAAGCAAACAACTGAAGCTAATTTATTTTTTTTAAGGTCAAATAAAACTAATGAAATTTTCAGTAGGCGCTGTTAATGTATTTTGCTGTATCTCTATATTAATAAAATTAAACATTGTGGAGAAATTTTATTCAATTTTCATATCATTGGATATAGTGAACCTCTGATACACAGGATCAAAATGTTATTCCCCAGAAATTCACTATAAATGAAGTCCACTGTATGTATGTATGTATATATGTATGTATGTATACACACACATATATATATATATATATATATATATATATATATATATGTGTGTGTGTGTGTGTGTGTGTGTGTGTGTGTGTGTGTGTGTGTGTGAGGGCTTTTTAAAAATAAAGTATATTTGTAATTGAGAGCGAAATTGGTTCACGATCGCCGCAGTGTGCTCTGCCCGCGGTTTGGCGCCTTTTCCAGACGAATGGTATGTCTGTGAGCTCAGCAGTAGAACTTTATAATGTTTAAGAAAATTGAGTCGCTCGCCGATGATGCCAAGTTTCTGCACGAACACAAGAACTAATCAGGTCTTTTAGATGAAAACAACTGGATCATCAACCTTAGAAACCAGACCTTGCCCCCACTATCACATGTTTCGATGCTTAGAGGATTTTCTTGGTGGTCAACGGTTTCAAAAACGGTCGGAATTCAAAAACTATTGGATGGTACAACAAATGTTTGATAAAAATGAAAATTGTGTCGAAATGAAGATTAAATTGTGTAGAATATTGAAAAAATATATTTTCGTGATATTATATGCAATTTTCTTCTTATTAACAAAAGACCTAATTTAAAAAATAACCATTGCATTCTTTTGTACCGTATGGTATCCAATCGATTCGTACTGTTTAATGTTTTCAATGCCTTTGATTTGAATAATCGAGGTCGTTAAGATGAAGACGCCTCAACTTTTTCCGCTCAAAGGATCTCAGGTTTGAATCCTGCCCCACGCAGGAATGATTGCTTGTGTGTTGTGGCATGGTGTGGGGTTCTCCCAATCATCATGTATCACATTTCAACCTTTCATCATTTTAATCATTCGGCGTAGCCTTAAACAAGAGAGCAGCAACGTCATTTTTGGACTCTCTTTGACATTGGACTTTTTTGTTTACGTATGACCAATTTTATTAGTAAAAAAATAAATGAAACATATTACAGAGCGTTCAGTCATGTGACCGGTTTTTTTGACAGCCACTGATGCCATACCACATGGATCAATTCACAGCTGGTCGCGGTTGACTGAATTTTTGTTGTTCGTGTAATTTTGAATCGCGTGGATGTTAGAAACAGCTTTCACGAGAGATTCATTAATTCGTTTTATTAATGATGAAAATTATACTAATGGATTCAAAACATTTTCGAAAACTCTTGAGAAATGTGTGATTGATTAATTAAGTCAATTAGATACAGAATAAAATGGAACTATACTGCATAGGCTCCCACGTAGGCCTTGTTTAAAACTACCGCGAATTCTGCCGGTACATTTTCGGTCTCGCGTGTTCAGAAGATTCAAGTTAATGTGTGCTGTATAATGTTTTGCAGTTATGATATCTGGTGTTTTATAATTACGAATTTTCATTTCCACGTTGCTCATCTTATGACTGACAGTCAGTGTTCATTATTGATCAGTGACTTGCAGATATGGTTAGTTTAATTGTGAATTCGTTGTAATAATACTTAAATAATATAATTTGTTCAGTTATGACTAATGAAACAAGGCTTAAGTGACATGAAATTTTTTAACATATAAACTACCATGAATTTTCTATTTTCATTTTCATAATTTTGGCCTTTCCGCGATTACACAATCGTTGGAAAATTTTCACACTACATTTCAAAGATTTCTTGGGGAAAAGGGTACAAGTTTAGTAGATATTTCTGGAGTACTTGTTTGGCGAGTATTTTCAGTTAATTTAATGGATCAGCCACTTCAGAAATTCTAAGATATGAATCAAGTCAGTTCTTAAAGATAAAAAATGGGTTGAAAACTGCTATAATTATTGTACTCAACCTGTCATTCAAAAGATATTAAATAGTAACATTCAACATTAATGAAAATAAATGGTTTTCATGATCACTGTGGCAAGTTAGCCTTGAGAATGAAAATGAAATGTTTCAATACCTTCAATAAACTTTAATTACATAATATAAAAGTCAATTAGAATTAGGTGTGAAAGGATAACATAAGAAAAACAAACATGTAAGTGGAAAAAATAATTCCCTTTATTTGCATGATTATTTATTTGAAGATACAAACATTTTTCCACCGAATTCATTTGAAGTTCAATAAATTTTATTCCAGCTTAGATTATTAAAGTCCAACTAAACAAAATCAATGAGTTTCCTAAAGCCCTTTTAGAAAATTTCACAACCTACCTATTAACATCTCAGGCCTCAACCCTACCACATTTGCCAGGGTCAGGGACCTAAAAATTTTTTGAATAATAAGTTATACATTTGAATTTTGTTACCAGCAGGATAAAACAATGAACAATGTACGTATTGTATCTTCTTATATGACAACACCTTATGGTTACAAAGCAGTCCTACACAGCCGATTTTGAATAATTTAATAATGTAATTGGCATTAAGATGTTTACAATACGAGAATCTATACATTACTGCTCAAAAGATAAAACTTTTCTTTTCCACTGAATCTGCATTTCTAATTCTTTTTATTAAAAAGAACTATTTTCTATTTACTTTGAAGTTAATTTTTGATGAGTGTAAATGAATGTTATTAAAATATATTTTCCAACCCATTCATTCACAATTCAATCTTATTCTTCACATCTTCATCACACATCATTTTATATTTTTATTACATTAAAAAATGAACTTCCATATAACTTGAAAAAACTTTTCTCTTTAATTAAATAAAAATTAAATTATACAATAATTACTAAAAAGAATTTACAAAGGAAGTTAACATGTGCAGACATAAATGAAGTGCCTAGTTATTCTTCTGAGAAGTATGCCTTAAAAAAACACCTACCCATACAAGGGGCAAAAGCAACATTACTTCTGGGAAGCAAGCAAATGAGCATTTATTTCAAAGGCATTTATTTCACGTAAGCAAGGATCAGCTAAAAACAAATAAGTTTCACTATTTTAGCTGGAATTGTAACCCACTTACTGTCGCCTCAATGTGAATAATATAAACTTTTCATTCTGCACCTGAGAAGAACAAGGAGTTATGTCAAATCTTTTTTCAAACTATGAAATTAACTGTTTAAACATGTAAAGTATACTGACCATGATCTCTTCTTAAGGAGAGACACAAAGCCCAGGCATGGGAACAGCATGAGGAACGTTATCATCAGAGTCATCCTGAAATTTACTAATGCCAGAAATCCTGAAGCATCCCTGCAAACTTCTACTTTCCAATCTTCCTTCTATAATTTTTCTTTATGTGTGTCATCATAATTCTTCCAACTAAAGCAATGTACAGAATGAAATAAGTACTTTATATAACAATTTCTCTGCAAAAAAAGACTCTAGACAATATTTTGTTTCTTCAATCATTTCATCTACAACATATCTGCACCGCACATCAACTGATATGATTTTTCAAATCAATGGAAACATTGGCATCACATTTGTAATCAAAATCATGTAAAATATAAAGACTGCCTATATTCTATGATTAATTCAACAAACTTGTTTTAAGAAGTACCTTTTCTGCACAAGTTACTTCAGAGTTTTCAAAAGAAGGACACTTAAAGTATTGCTCAGGTCTTAACGTGATGTAGTGCTGAGATAAAAATGCTGCAGTGTCACCCTTCTACATGTGAGTGAAGGCTTTTTCCACTTGTCTAAAAATTGGAAAGACAAAAAGGATAATTTAAATATTTTAGTTATATTCACAAACAATATGGCATTAATTCTTCAATTCTCTCTATAAATACATATTAGAAAACATTCTACTGGGCAAACTTGATGTTCTCTAAGAAAAATTGTATTACTGATATAACTAAATCATTAAAGACGCATTAAAATGTAATAAATTTTCTATTCCAAGCTTTTAAGTGAAAACCATCAATTCTCACCACTGTGTAGTATTAATACTTAGTTTTGTGTAGTTTTAATACATTTTGCATTTTATATCAGGTATTTTTATAAATGAATAATGTATTATTTCATAGGAAATTTTTCACATTTCTAAAAAACAATTAATGAATGTCCACTGCACCAGCACAGATGAACAGGTGCATTGTCCTTACAATAAACCTAGGTTCTGCTAATCAGTAGAATTCTTCTTTCATCCAACTTTTGGAACATTCTGCTGTCATAGTTTCTATGGTATTTATCCCACTTCTTTTGTCTTCGACGGAAACAATAGTACTTGCACTTCGATGAAACCATTTGCACTCTGCATATATAGTAGAAATCTTTTTACCTTCATTAAATTTTTGCTCGAGCAACTTTCATTGTTTATCTTTCATGACCGAGAGGCATAACCTAATGGATA
>BOPP01000015.1:14273608-14312825 GCA_017312745.1 Gryllus bimaculatus | reverse complement strand
AGATTGAATAAATAATGTGCCCTAATCAAAGCCCTGTCCAAAATCATCCACTACACATGGTTTTGTTCCCATCTATTCTGGACACTACCTTCCTAAAAAGAGTCTGAGCAGATCCAGGGTTTTGCTTCCATAATTGTTAAAATTAAATTCAACATTATTCCAAAACAATTTCACCCTGACACTTTATTGACATTATTTATTGACTTTCATATGACACTTTATTATGATTTTACTTAGCTTTTGAACAATGTGAGTTTTCAGCTTCCAATCATAGGCAGTTTTTGTCAATAAACTGAAGAAGTTTCTATGTTGCATCAGCCATCAGCTCTTTCACAAATCTTGCAATTAAAAGATGTCTTCTTGCACTGATCTGTGTCACTTCTCCCTTCTGCATTGAGACTCATTGCTAAAGTTTGTTAAAAGCTAAATTGACTACATTAAATATTTACAACTTAAATAGTATATTAATGTTACATCTAATATTTCAATGAATTAAATATAATATAAATATTAAATAAATAATGGAAATTCTCCGAAATATGTGGAGTAAATCGTTCAAGTCTTCTCTCCCCTGTTTGTGACGATCTCACAACAGGTTCAACAGGCTGCTGGAGAAGGGCTCGGAGAACGCCCCTCTCCGTTGGGTGCCAGGTCAGAAATCACACAAAAACAGTCCCATAAAACACGCAACTGTCCTTGAAACTCGGGCCAAAAAGGGGGGGCCCCCGGGGGGCCCCCGGGCCCGCCAACATAAGAGAAAAGCCATGTTAGCACACCTCGCTTCTGCCAGTAACCTCTCCAAAAATATCTAACTGAACCACAGTGTGGTAAATTATTAACTTTTAAAAATAGTTAACAACTGAATATAGTTTCAGGAATTCTTCAATGATGTTTTAATCCACTATAATAAAATATTTTTCATTGAACTTTTTCCTTTGTCGGAATTGACAATACATTATTGTTATGCGCCACGGCGCCCACTACACGTTAGCCACCGTTCGTGAAATGAAATTGAATCATTCGCATATGTTAAATCACTGGGCCACGCCCAGGCAGCAACTCAGCTGACTGGCGGAAGAATATTTAGCGGAGAGCGATGCGGTCTTAGGCGACGCTCATCTTATACAATCTGTCATTAAAATCGTTCACTGCCCTAAACGCTTTGTAACAAGAACAACGAAATTATAACTCTAATGATACAATAAATACAATTGATTTTATGGCAAACGGTGTACAATGTTGTCAGATGTCTTGGAGGGCTTAAGTCGTATTACAATTTCCCAAATCGTTAAAGGGGAAAATCAGGAATTAAACATAATAACTAAATACATTTTTTTTGTATCTCAGCATTATAAACGACCATTTCTGTTTCAAGAAATAGTTCTTAAAATGACATCTTATGGCAAAGAGTATGCCTTTGTACCTGAAGTTTATGGCACAAAGAATTGCGTCATCATCACACATACAGTCAATCGTAGCAAGAGAATCGTGGGGAGGAAGCAGAAAACCAAGCAGCCGATGATCGTGTTTTCGCATAATGTCAAGAACCCATGAAGTCACAAAGTTTCAAAAGTTAACTTCGTTTCTCTTATACATTTATAATGCTGTTATAAAAAGAAATAACGTTTGAAACTCGTTTTTAATGTTGCTTTATTGCATTCGTACAAATCTGAAAACTCGCCTCAAACATCGTTCGTTTTCAAAGCATATACTCATTCAAAAAAGCAATAGAAATTAGTAATGCAAATATTATGGGCTACGGAAAATCGGTGCAGGGTTGGGCTGCCGGTTACCTTCGTAGCCGAAGAGGGGGAAGGTCCCGTCCCGGAGAATCGAAGGCTTATCGCGCTTTAGAGTAAGTCGAGTTGGGGCCCGCGGGAACGGAGGTTAACCGCGAGGGAGGGCACCTGACATGGCCGTGAAAGACTCAGGCGCGACTTATGAAAAAACTATAGATTTGCATGTTTTTGTTGTATCATTTTGAACTTTTCTTCTCGTGTCTCAACTCAACGATCTCGGTTGACTTTCAACCACTCTTCTCCGAGGGCTATCATTCTGCCTACCTACGTATATTTCCTTTTATGATTCCGTTGCGGGACCCTTCTCCTCTTCAGCTGCCAGATGTGTCGTAGGTTCATATCAGCGTGTTCTTATAGGTTATTGTGAAGTCGATGCTACCAAATACCCATATTGAGGGGGAGATATTTTGGCGAACGATCATTAAAGTGATGCTAATAATGAAATATTTCGATGCCCTTGAGTAGCTGTTGGCTGGTTTCACGATGACTATGACAAGAATGATGTACATAGTGGAGCAAACCCAGATTTTTTTGAGGAGGTGGGAACAGTGCTTATCTAGAGAACACAAACTTCATTTAGATGTCTGTAGTGGACCAACATGAAACCCAAATATACTCGTAATTGTAGAATATATTTTCTAATTGTTCATTTATAACTGTTAACAAATTAAAACAAATGATACATATAATACAATATGTTAATTGTTCTTTTAATTTAGGTAAAATAAATGTAAGTTTGTGGCATCGCCTGCTGTAGGGAAGGGGACAAACCTCCCTTGAATAATGAATGAAACTGTATGAAGTGATCCAAAAAAATTGAAACTTCTGCATTTATCGAGAATTCATAGTTAACTGAAAGGCAAAGCTATCCCAACTTTATAAAAGTATTTCACTTTATTCTTACAAGAAATTTAAAAGAAAAATTGGAGCCATTTGTGAAAAAATTCTAGTAAATTACCCTTAAAATTTAAACAATTCTTTTAAAATTGAAGGACTTCGAGTCGGGCGGGATCTATCTGGGAATATTCATTTCGGAAATAATCCTATCTATAAATTGGGCGTTAGTGTTGTTCACTGACAGACGGAAGGACATTTTGAAGAAAAAAGCTCGGTACCAGATTTCGAAAATTCTGAGTTGACAGAAAAGCATTTGGAGCAATTTCTGAGATAAGCTTGTTTCAATACTTTTTGTAAGGCGGATCATATTTCATTCAGGGTGAAAACTTCTAAAATTTTCAAAAGAAAACAAAGAAAATGTGCATGTTAACAATTAAAGAAATGATTATGGAGAACAAATTTAATTTCAGTGAAAATTCGCTAACTTCAATATTATAGTTGTAGAAAGACGCTGAAAAAAATCTAACGTTTGTAATCCTCGAAAATGCATTGTTAACAGTGAAAACCGGACCTTCGCCATCTTCATAACTTCATTTCACTCTTTTCTTACGAGAAAATTTGAAAATAACTAGTGGAGCTACTTTTCTAAGATTATAGTCGAGTTATTACTTTAAGAATATGAAAGAAGAGTTAAACCGCGTCCTATATGGCAATTATCATTGAAAAATTTCGAGCCGTTTTTAAGAAAATGGTGTTTAAGCATTACTGTGAATGCGAAATTTGAACCTCTTCTCACAGAAAACTATCGAGTTTTTAAGTCCGTTCAAACACTTCCACTCTCAAATGCAATAGTGTTTACAAACCACTGAGAATGTGCATATTAAAAGCGTCAGAGATATTTGAAAAAAATACATTTGTGTAATTTGTGAGAGAAATAAAGAATACATCATAATGAATTTTGTGATCTTAAACAGTGCAATTAACAATATCTGTTGGAAAAGTTTAAAGAAAACATTTGGAGCCAATTTTGAGAAAATGGCGTTTGAGTGTTTCTGAAAATGCGAAATGTTTGGCACATCTTCACAGAAAACATGTTTTGTATGACAGTATTTAAAGTACAATTACTCATAAATACATTAATGTGAACAAACTACCGCTAACGCTAATACCGCTAACATTAACGACGTGCAAAACAAGTAAAAAAAGTCATTGCTACAGTGTTCACAGACGGACGAACGCTTTGAAAAAACACTTTTTCGGTACCAGAGGGGTCCAATACGTGTATTTCTGTTGAAATCTCAAACTCGATTTTCTGCAGCATTACATAACTTTCTCTACACTACATGTATTACTCCGTGTATACGTACGTATACGAGAAAATACCTAGTGGTGCTACAGAATGGCACAGACATTCCCGTATTAGTTTTATATTTCCTTTGGTCTAGGCTAGCTATACTAACTTACCACATATTCTTGCCAGCTGCCATCTATCGACGCTCAAAGTTCTTCTTTTTTTTCATTTTCTTAATTTTTCGGTTTTCTAATAGTAGAACGGAAATATTATTTTAAGAATATTAAAGAGCAGTAAAACCTCGTCTTAAATGGCAAATTTCATTGAAAAGTTATGAGCCGTTTTTAAGAAAACGGTGTTTAAGGGATTTTGTGATGGCAAAATTTGAAGCTCTTTTCACACAAAACGATTGAGTTTGCGAAAAAAATTTTATGAAGTCATTTCAAGCACTTCAAGTCACAAATAGAAGAGTGTTACAAATCGCCAAGAATGTGCATATTAAAGGCGTGAGAGATATCTTTAAAAAAATACATTTGTGTAATTTGTGAAGAGGGAAAAGAATACCCCAAAATGAATTTTATGTCATATTAAGCAGTTCAATTAGCACTATCTGCTGAAAAAGGTTGAAAACAATTGGAGCTAATATGGAGGAAAATGGCGTTTGAATGTTTCTGAAAATGCGGAATTTTGAGCTCATTTTCACAGAAAACTATTGAGTTTTCGAGAAACATTATCTGACATTATTTAAATTACATGTACTTATAAATACAATAATATGAACAAATTGATGCTAATATAAATAAAAAGTCAAGTCAATAAAATTACATTTTTGCTATGTTCGAAAAAAATAATAATAGAGAAATGTGGCGTTTGTGTCATATTAGAGAGTGCATTTAGCATTATTCTTATCCAAAGTTTAAAGAAACAATTGAAGCCGTTTTTGATAAAATCTTGTTTTGTATTTTTTTTTAAATTGAACATATTGCTTGCAATATTGCGCAAAATCTTTCAAACTTTTCAAAAAGATGTACCTGACATTAATCAAAGAACTAATTATGAACAACGAATTTCATTTCAAGAGAAACTCTATTCAAAATTCAATTTTGTAGTTAGAGGAAGACGCCGAAATTTTTTTTTTTAATTTTCGAAAATTCAGAGTTAACGGTGAAAATTAGACCAATTCCGTGTTTATAAGTCTATTTATGTATATAAGTAGTGTTTACAGATACCAGACGAACGAACAGACTGCCGGACGTTTCGTAAAAAGACACTTTTTGGAAATCAGGGGACCCTAAAACGTAATTTCCGTTGCAATCTCGAGATCGATTTTCCGCAGCATTACCTAACTTTCCTTATACTACGTATATTACTCCGTGTCTAGGAACGTATACGGGAAAGTTGGAGCCATTTTAGGGAAAGCGTGACAATGTCGCAGCGACTCCAGGTAAAGTACCTCGAAAATTTAAAGAAACTGTTTCAAATTTGCAGAGCTTCAAGTCGGACCAGATCGATATTGAAATACTACTTTTGGGGAAAAATCCTACGAAGGCGCTAGTGTTGTTCACCGACGGACGGAAAGACAGACTTTTGAATAAGAGCAATACTTTTTCGGTTTCGGCCCCCCCTCCAAATCTAGTATTTGCGTTAAAATTTAGAAGTATATTTTTTCGCAGCATTTTATAATTGTATAGATATTACTTCGATCGTTCACAGGAAAATAACTTTTAATGTGAATTAAATGTATCTAGAAATACCATGTAATTATTTCTTGATATGAAAAGTCTTTATTAATTATAACTCCATATTTCATAATTTAATTATAACTTCATATTTCATACCAGAAAATGTCGCTGTTCCTTTTTAAACAAAAAAAGTTTGTTTTTAAAATGACTACCTCAATTGCAGTTGCAATGTATGGATTGGCTCAGGCCTACCGGCTACGTCCCTTCCCCGTGGCCATGGGTTATGGAGATAAGTGTGGTTAGCACGTAGACATCCCCACGCGGTATTCCGGACTTCTCAACCTGAGAAATGAATTTTCGCATCGTCACACAGCAATATAATCTGGGACATTGCTGGGAAAACGCACACTATAATCTTGCCTCACCGAGAATCAAACCCGGGGCGTAGTCCAAAGTAAGCACGCTGACCAATAGCTAGTCACCAGGATGTAGTAGCGATGTACAAATTTGAAGTAGTATCAACATTTTTAAACAAATTATAAGTAGTAAGAAATTAAATGGTACCAACTAGTTCTGCAAAAGACTTCTCATTAAGTTAATATAAACGACTCTGAAACAACCCAAAACTTCTGTAGTACACTTATCGAAATGCACGTACTTTTGTATTTGTTAAAATATTTCATGGCCCATTCTACAAATTTTTCTGAACAGTAATTTTTAAATAATTATGTTCATTTAATTAGGCTCATGTTATAATACCTACGATTCATATCGTTTCTGTAAAGCGTCTAAGCAGTTCAAGGTTATTATGTGTAATGCAGATACTACAAGCTCTTTTATAATAAATAAGAAACGTGTCTAATAACACGATTATATGCTTATACAATTATACACCATTATAAGAGTACTTTTACCAGAATTTGTGTTTTATTTCAAATTAAATTATATTGAGTCGCAAGGCAAATGCACTAAGGCTCTTCTACGATTGTGCATTTGAAGTAATTATTTAGAACGAAATCCCAAATAAATGCGCGTGGCAAGCAATGAAAACCTTAATGACGAATTAGAAAAGCAAAAAGGTTTCGCACATCTGAGTATTTAATCCATTGTTTTAAGTTTTCATACTTAATAAATCATCTGTGACATCTTTTGGCTCATCAGATAGGAAGCCGAATCAAACATCACTCATTCCTATGATTATTTAAATGGTATTCCCAGAGAATCCCAAAGAACTAATACTATGACTTCTACATTTTTAAAGAGCTCATAGATTAACATAACTTTTTGTGTTTTTTGAATCTTCCTGCTTTACAGCGCTGATCCTATTGAAAGACATATTGGGAAAAATAATATTTCGCATTGCATCAAACTGAGACTGCATATTCAATCACAAAACACAAAGCGTGTGTTGCATGTTCACTTACTGGAGGCTGGTATACGCTAACGTGCACTCATTTAATGGTTAGGTCGTTTTTTATATCTAAGATTTGCGATTCCTTTGTGTTAAACGGTTTGTATGGCTGCGAGCTCCATTTCTCAATCAGCTGTTGACAAGGCGCTATCTCGAATTACATTGATATAACACATGTTGATAATACGTTGATAACAGACTGACAGATCAGTAATTGAATACGTTCCGTTTCCTCTTAGATGTGCTCAATCAGACCTTACTTTCGATCATGTTCGGATTGATATGGATTTTAGTTCCAGTGGAAATGGATTCTGATATTTGGTAATTTTCAGACATAGTATGTTGGTTGTAATATATTTGGGAACATTTAAAATTAATTTAACCAATATTGAAAACAATAGCGAAGTATCAGCGAGTTTCAATTTATGGTGAATCATGTAATTCTAAAGGAAATTATAAAAAATATATTCACGTACAACAATTTTCTAGTAATATTTTTGTGCTAAAGAATGCCCAATAGAGCTCTCTGTGTTTGGCAAAACTATTTACTAGTTACTGTTTCATTAGACACTCTTCAGAATAATTCTTAACGGAGATGTTCTTAATTCTTAATTAAGGGATGGGTCCATCTCGATCAGGTTTCTGTTTGTGTCTGATCCATTGATGCTCTAAGATGATGCTCTGGATCCATTGATCCAAATGCTGAGATGACCCCTTGTTTTGCTTCTGAACGTAAATGTAGCTTCACTATGCGCAAGTTTTGTTGAACTCTCCTTTTGCTTGTAATGGTAGGAGAAGAGGTAAGGGCGAGTTACTACTTTGTTAGCAATGCAGAAAAATCATACTTACAATTACCGATTGCAAATAAGTTTTCTATAACTCGGAAACGAAAATGTCTATTTTTTTCAAATATTGCTAATTTCGCAATTTTTAAAATTTATTTTAAACTTTTACTCATCTTTCAACTATTTATAGTTAAAGGGAAGGGATTTTGGAAGTCAAGAAAACGTGCGCAGATAATCTTCTCCCCTTACGTCACATAGTTATTACTGTTTTTTTAATAAATAAATCTAAACTCTAAAAGAAGGGCGTAACTCAGATAACACAGTTTTGAGATAATAAAGAAAACTTGTGCACAAGCTGTATTTCTCAAATAAATTAACTAGTGGAGCTACAGAATGACCCTGACTTTCCCGTATTAGTTTTCTATTTCCATTGGTCTCGGCTAGTTATTCGGACTTGCCACATGCATCTATCGCCGCCCAAAGTACATTATATATATATATATTATATATATATATATATATTATATATATTAATTTTTCGACTTCTTAAAAATATTCTTAATTTAAGTAGAATCAAATTATTACTTTAAAAATATTGAAGAACAATAAATCTCGCCCTATATGTCAATTTCCATTGACAAATTTGGATCTGTTTATAGAAAATGGCATTTTAGCGCTACTGTATATTCGAAATTTGAACCTTTCACAGAAAACTATTGAGTTTTCTAAAAACTTTACATCACGTTATTTCAAGTTCATCCAGTCACAAATGCAATAGTGTTTACAATTCGCTGGAAAGGTGCATATTAAAGGTATATGAGTTCTTTCAAAAAATTAATTTGTGTCATTTTAGAAATATCAAATGAATACAGAAAAAGTAATTCTATGTCGTCTTAACAGTGTAATTAGCTCCATCAATTGGAAAACTTTGAAGAAAAAATTCGGAGCTGTTTTTTAGAAAATGATGTTTGAGCGTTTCTGAAAATGCAGAATTTTGAGCTCATTTTCACGAAAAACTGTTGCATTTTCGGGAAACTTTATCTCACATTGTTTAAAGCACATGCGCTCATAAATACATTAATGTAAAGAAATTGCCGCTAATGTAGATATTAACGACATGAGAGACAAGTAAAAAATTACATTTGTGTATTTTTTTAAAAAACATAAGAATAGAGATATATTTTTGACTTCAGATAGAGTGCATTTAGCACTATCAATACCAAAAGTTTAAATAAATTTGTCTATTCACTCGAGCACCGATTCCTCGCAAAAAAAAAACAACATTGTATATACAACGAACGTATTTTAGCTTTCGAATATTACTCATATGTTTGGTGAAAACTATTACAATTCTATTATTCTGTAGAGGTAGAACGAAAGAGTATTTAGTAAGAACTATCTTTCAGACGCTCCAAAACAATGTTAGATGTAATCGACAACGCTCTGTGCTTGGGAAACTCGTATGTATCTATGTAGATACTTCTCTTCTTAATTACAATAAATTCCATTCCCTACCCAGCGCTTACCATTATTTCTTGAAACATCTTAAATGTCTTGCAATTTATGTATCGTGTACAAATCATGCCCTTTCTTAGCCTATTGCAGTTCTAGTACTACGATCATTAGCCTATTGCAATCCTAGTATCACCACTGAATCTGTTCTCGCTATACGCAAAAGACACTTGTTCATTTACCGTTGGACACTCTTGTGTTTGTTCTTCTCTTGCCCCACTTTTTTTTCCATTTTCTTAATGAATTACAAATAATTTCACTCTAGATAGACCCGTGCGAAAGATTCCAACTTTGTAAATCATTGTTTTAAAATGAAAATAAATTTATATTGGAATCCTTCTCAAAAGGACAGGTCCTGCACTTGTCGTTACAGCGTTACAATCCCAGTAATCTAAACTAATCTTTGTTTTTTCCCTTCAGGAGCCAGCTTCAAGCTGTACCCCTCTCCCCGCCTGGCATTACATCTCTCTGTTATCCGTATCTATGGTCTTGGGAGAGGGCTGGAAATTAGAACAATCCCAAGTTATATTAATTATGTGCACTCTTTCAACAATAAATTATTTTGTGTGGTAATTTGTAATTTTGCAAGAAATTTTGATGGCAAATCCTCGTTGGGGTGAAAAATAGTACAAGTCCACAGTTCTTGTTTAAATTATAAAACGCTATTAATAAAGTTTTTATCGCAATTATTTTTCACCACATATTCGTATGATTTGGTACAACACTTCTGAAATAAGACAATTGTTTAAATCTCAACTGTTTTTTGTCATATCTAATCAAAAGTTATGACTTGAAATTTCTCAGCATGGTCTCTCGACAGCCAGGAACATCCGAACGTCAGACCCCCTCCCCCACGCAGCGGAGAGCGCTTTGGGCGGCGCTGCTCCGCTAGTTTACCACCGGGATCGAGTCTTTCGGGGCCCAAAATGTAATAAATTGGTCGCTCGACCAGCTCGAAAAAATTCTTGATTTGTGAAAATTCATAATTTCCGTATGTTTTGGCTGTTCTAAACTATTTTTTTTATTCTACCTGATTTACAAATGATGGTAATTTTCGTTATTCGCCGAGCGCCATTTTTCGCGTTTGTTGACATATACTCGTTTGTAAATTACTCAGCGCTAAGTTGTTCTAGTATTTTAGAATAAAATGCATTGCATGCAGTATAATCTCGCCTACAATTTCAAATATTATTTACCTACATTACATGCTTTTATTTTAGAAATATTTGCATCATCTATGAAACTATTTTGGAGATATTTGCATCATACAAATCTTTGGAACGCCAATAAACCAAGTCCGATTTTCAGCGAATAATTTGTCAAAGAAGGAATAGAATCAGAGCGTTAATTTTTTCTGTGCCTTTCCACGTAATAGTATAGTTACTATGATATTTAAAAAATATCAATGATAAGTAACGAACCATTTAAAAATGACATCCTCTTAAAAATTGGAATTTTGGATTTATTGTAATTTTTCAACTGAAATATATATGTAGGGGAAACAGATAAAAATCTGAAAATCGCTATCATATAAAAAAATTCAACTTTGAGATTTAATTCAAAGTAGTTTTATATAAAGAAGAAGTATACAACTCGTCGAATTCAGTAGTGTGGATGGGTTGCTTGCTCTTTGCCGAATGACGAACATTCGGTGCTCTATAGAAGAATTTTCTTAAGGATGGGATAAAGTGACAGTTCGCGAAACAAGTGAACATCACGTGTACTTCAGAGAAGTATCCCTCCGCCGCGTCAGCTGTTTAGTTACGCCCCTTCGTAGTGTTCCAAAGCTCTGCACTTCCTAATTTCAATTATTTCTCGTGGCGCACTATATTTTTGTCGGACGAGGACATCACAGCAGGGAGCGTCTAGACTATTTACAAGTTAGCCAACTGCAAACGAACGAATGGAGGAAGGAGAGTCTATTAAGTCCAAGGACACAACGGACTCAGAATCGTCAGTTGTGTTGCCAGCACTAGCTGTTAAATCATCCCATCCTTAAGAAAATTCTTCTATACCCACCGCGTGTCGGTCTTTAGGTTACATCAAAGGAAGTGAACATTTGCCCAACATTCAAGTTACTGTTCGGGATTGAACGAGTAGTAGGTTTCTGAAAATGCGGAATTTTGAGCTCATTTTCACAGAAACCTTGAGAGTTTTTGAGAAATTTCATACATCATTTAAAGCACATGTGCTTACAAATGCAATAATGTAAACAAATCGCTGTTAATGTATATATTAACGACGTGAGAAACTAGCAAAAAAATACATTTTTGCAATTTTTTTTAAAAAACAGAAGAATAGGTAAATGTAGCCTTTATAGAGTACAATTAGCAATATTATTACCAAAAGTTAAGAGAAAAAATTGGGGTCGTTTTTGAGAAAATCTTGTTTGAAATTGCATTTACAGTTGGAGGACGCCCCCCAAAAAATTCAATCTTTGGCAATTTGTTGAAAATCCAGAGTTAACAGTGAAAATCAGACGTATGACACTTTTATAAGTGTATTTTATACTATTCTTACAAGAAATTTAAAGAGAATATTTGAAGCCATTTTGCAGAAAATTTTGAAATGCCCCAAGGACTTCATGGAAAGTATCCCCAAAAATTAATTAATGTTTTTCAAAATTGCAGATGTTCAACTCAAGTCAGATGGACAGTTTTTAAATTTGGAAAAATCATACAAATAAATAAACAATTTGAAAAGCGCGAGATTGGCATCATTTGTAGAAACTAGACATTTTTGTTCCTGAGTTATACAAAACATATTTGCATCAGTAAAAGATTTCCAGATTTGATTTTTCTGCATTGCTAACAAAACAGTTCAACAAAACGTGCAGAAAATGAAGTTACATTTATGTTCAGAAGGAAAACAAGGGGCCATCTAAATATTTGCTCAATGAATCAGGGAAACTGGACAAAAACCTCATTGATGGGGGTCATAGATCCGGAAGCTGAAGTACATTACTTTTTACAGGCATTATAGTATATTTTTTAAATTATACAATACAAATGTAAACCAATGCATTTTATATAATTTTGTTAGAATAAATATTAATTTTCGTGTCGATGTTCAGTACAGTCTCTAATAGTATAAAAACAGTTATCCACAGAAAATATTTTACTTTTAACTTAAATGTTCTCCTGTACCAGCTTTAATTATTTAATGTCGTCTGCCAATGTGTTGTAAAGTAACATACATATGTATTTCTCGTAGCAAGCCATGGATACTGACACTTGATTAATGTGATTTCTATGATGTGTGTCATAATTATAAATATCAGTATTGCATGAAAACATGTTCCCATTGTTAAGTAAGTCAGTTTTGACAAAAATTGTAGATTCATAAATAAATAGGCATGGCAATGGTAAGATTCCAAGCTTAATGAAGAGAGGCTTGCAGGGACTACATGGATAGCATTTTTTCATTGTTCGAATCATTTTCTTTTGCAATCTAAAGGTCTGGGTACTACAGGATGAGCACTTTCTTATATTACTGTCACCAATACTACGATACTATACTACTGAAACTTATAAACTAGTTTTTTTCATTTCATAACAAAATGTGGAATATACATGCTCCCAAAAATTTATATCGAGATCATTTGCTATTTTACAAATTGCATGATCATGTTGACAATGAGGTTCTGAGGCATATGAAATTCTTTATAAACTTAGAGGGAAATTATAATGGATCTTTCAAATATAATAGATCATTCAAAAATATGTTCACAAAAACGGGCTTTATTTGTTTGTTTGTTTGTTTAAATAAATAAATAAAGGTCACTTTTGCGAACTTATTTTCTCCCCCTTCCTACTGTTTTGTAACAACTTGTAACATTTCAAGAGACCCCTTCTTGAACGAACACACTGTTTTCATCCACACACACAGTATTTACATACACAAACACATTTATATTTGCAAATAAAATCTGTTATACCAAGTCAAATTTTGAAATAAATGCTTTTATATCCCCTGTTAAGTATAAGTATAAGTATTATGTCCATCTTTAAACATTAAATAATCTTATGGTTTAAAAATACATATTATGTAATTCTATACATTTATTTTAATTACTTAAAATAATAAATTAACAAAGACTATCAAAATAAATCAATTTTAATTTTCTCAAGGTGAACGTAAATGCTCTTCAATCAATACACATTAGGAGCTACTTTCTTTTCATAATCAAAATTTGGAAATGAACTATCTTCATTGTTGACCATATCTTTAAACAATTCAGAGATTTAATTTTCTATATTAGCAATAATAGCTAATAATTCACGTTGCCATTTTGCAGTTATTCTGATTGGCCTGATGATACAAACAGGTACTAACTATCACGTTGTAGCATTATCGATGACAATTTAAAAACAATGATCATTCATTACAAATGTAGTATATAATTCAATTCAATTGCCAGGGAAGATTCATTTTATCTAATTTATGTTTAGAATATAATATTAATCAATAAATTATACTTTAATTATTACACAATATCTATATAATAAATGTATCCAATTCATTCTTTTATATACGTATATACAATCCATCTTTTATAAAGTTACAACATATGAATAATAACACTATTACCCTTCTTTATATAAACAATAAATACATTATATAATCATCAGATAATTTTCCTTAAAACAATTCCTTCCAACAACAAAACAAGATGAGTCATGTTTGATGTTAATACCAAATGAAATGAGTCGTGTTTGATGACAAAATTTTTGGGTACCAATTCAGTAAAATCACAAATCTCAAATTTCCATTAAAATAGTTGGCTACAAAATCATTTCACTACATATTCAGAATTCTTTCAAATTCAGGCAACCTTGTGCAAATTCAGAGCAACCAGTTTCCATTTTACTAATTTATTACGACAAGAATTGTCTATCTTATAACAATCCTGAAAAACATTTAAAATCTTCAAAGTTTGTTAACAAATTTAATAATGAAAATAAAATTAAAGAAATATAAATAATTTGCAATAAATATTTTTATAATTACTAGTTTATACAAAAAGTTTGTAATATTTCCCTCCTCAATTCCCAATTTTACTCATTCAGAGAAATACGTCTATTTGAAAGTTAGTATTGAATATTCTAACCCTGATTAATTTCCATTCATCCTTTTACCCAATGTTTCAATTAATATGTAGCTCTGAAGGGCCCTGTCTCTTTAGTGCTATGGGACTTGTGGTACCTTAAACCAGCTCTGATGAGCATGCTTATAGTTGCAATTACTTCTGCTTTGCTTCAGAGAAGCAGGAGAAAAGTTCACAGCAAAGGTCAGATGGTCATTAAAGCACATTAATACATTGCATTCTAGGAACATTTATATTGGTAAACTCATTGCTTAGACTTTCCATTTCAATATAATAAATTATAATAAAATATGTTCTAGTAGGCAAATTATGTAAAACATTCAATTAAAAGAAACTATGTTAAAAAGAACTTACTAAATAATAAATTGTTTTAATTCACTCAGAAAGTCTTGTTAAGTTTTAAAAATAGTTATTTATGTAACAAGTCCTCTAAATTAGCCTTTAAGGATAAGGACGGAGATTTAATTGTGAGGTGGAGTAACAGCAGAGTCAAGTAGTTAAACTTCAACTTCCACCTTAAAGACTAATAGAGGACATGTTACATACAATAATTTTTATTATTGCTACTTTATCGCTTATTGAAAATAAACATTTAACACTTTCATGAGTTAAGAATTGTCTTTATTCTTGATGTTCTGTAGTAAGAGCTTGGGGAACATAATACAATTTTTAAATAACAATTGCAGGGTGTAGAAGGACCAAAAGGACAAAGGGGGCATCATGGAGTCAAGTGGGACAAAAACGGGTAAGGGAGACAAAATGGAACAATGTGAAGAAATGAACAAAACGGGAACAAATGAGACAATGGAAATAAAAGGGAGAAAGGAACAAAATGGAACAAAGGCAACAAAAGGGATAAAGTGAGACAACAGGGAAAATGGGACAAAATGGGACAAGGAGTCAAAGGGGACACATGGGACAATCAGAACAAAAGGACAAATTTGACAACAGGGATAAAATGGGACACTGAGGAACCAGGAACAAAATGACAAAATGGAACAAGGGGACAAGGGGGGCACTGTGACAAGAGGGACAAATGGGACAAAGTTAGAAAAAAGGACAAATTGATGAAATGGGGACAAAAAGGCAAAATGAGACATGTTGACAAAATGGAAAAAATAATTAAATGGAACAAAAGGGCAAAATGGAACAAAGGAACAAAATGAGACAAACAGACAAAATGAGACAAATGGGACAAAGGACCAAATGGGACAATGGGAAGAAAATGGGACAAAACGCGATAAGGGGACAAAAGGAACAAGGGAGCAAAAGGGACAAAAATTTTAGAATCGATTTCTTGTAATACTAATAGAGTCATGATTTCAAATGGCATTACATTCAGTGGTAATTTAAAAAATTGTAATAAAATATTTGTACCAGAACAATTGAAAAAGTAAATTTTGTTTACATTTATTCCCAAAAATTCTGTTATGTGGCAATGGCATATTTATCCAAAATTCATGATCACAGGTAAAATATAAACATGAAAGTCTGCTAAAATATTTGTAATGCACTCTGAAGCATGTTAATGGCCATTGCTATGGATGCACTCTCAATGTGTTGTTTAGATGATCGATAACTAAGGAGCTAAGTGTGTGTTTACCAACATATATCAACACGAAATCTTCTAATGCAGATAGTACAACTCTCTGCTTAATTTCTCTAAGTTTGATGTAATGTGTTCATTTTGTAAGGAAAGGTTATTCAAACTTAAATTTCTTCAAAGTTCTCATTTTAAGGCTGTGATTTTGTGAGTTTCTTTTACAGTAAATATAATTTTTATTTTCTTACAGAATTGAAAAATTTCTCTATTAAATTACAATCACTCTATTTATTTCCATTAAATATCATGTATACATCCAAAATTTTTCTGTTCACTTAACTTTTCTCCTCTAACATGAAACTTTAATTTAGGCCATAATTTTTGATCCCTAGCAGAATAAAATCCAAATTTCTAAAAGATAAATTGTGTCCACCATAATAATAATAATAATAATAATAATAATAATAATAATAATAATAATAATAATAATAATAATTATTATTATTATTATTATTATTATTATTAATACCCAGAGAAATCATTTAATTAAAATTAAAATCCTTTAAAATAATGAACCATCATAACTACCGAAATTAGTGCTAGTGTAAATGAGTTTACAATTAGCGATGGTGTCAAAACTTTATTATGAATATTAATTAAATTGTATTCATGCTCTTGCCTTCTAACCGAGCTATAAATAAATAAATATAGAAAGAAAGAAATTTCTCATGGCTACATTAAGATATTAAAGGTTTAGAGGTTTGTTAAAGGGCATGGACGCATGTACACGTACCCTTCTGAGTTCTGAAGGAGTGGGACATGAGGCCTTCCGACACGTAATATACAAAAGACAAGGGTCAATGAACTCGGAATATGAACTCGTGATCCTTCGTCTGGCGTACTTATTCAGTGCAAAGTGGACATTTGGGTACTTTTGAACAGTCGTTCGGCTGAGTTTAGCTCAAAGCCAGTATTGCGGTTGTCTATAGACTAGCGACTCTGAGCTGTTGATCCAGGGTTTGAGTCTCGATAGGGATGGATTTTCGACACTAGCTACATATCTGGGTCGAATTCAGGCACTGTCTGGAGAACAACTATAGAGGCCGACTGCTCTGATCGGTAAGTTTTCCATATTTAATCTGATCAATACCAGGCGAATGCTAAATCGCAATCTTCCCTTTCTCTTCCTTGTCCTATCCTCTCCCCTTACACGCATTTACAAGCATTACACTACGCATCTTGTCGGAAGACCAGTCGGCTGACGGCGGTGTGCTGCTGAGGGAGATATGTAGAGGGGACATACCCCGTAAACCGACGTGCAGGTCGGCGCTGGTTCTGTTCTGTGATTATTATATTTTTGATAACACCAATCTGTCACATTTGGACATATTTAAAACCATTCCTTCCCATCTTGATAATCAGTTGGGAGGATGAGCGTACTTTGGTAACCATCCCTACGCCCATGTTGATAACTATAAAGGACACCTTAACACACGACTTACATATGACAACCATACGTCATTGTAACGATTGGCCAATTTGTGTTTTGTCCTTTGCAATTACCACTTCTAATAGAAAGACGTTCTGCATTTGAAGTTGAGATCTGCAAGTATTTTATTAAACTGTTTTCCTCATCTTCTATCTTGGTTCTCTCTTCATTTTTTTACCTCTGTCTTCTATCTTCTGGCTGAAATTCATAATTTCTATCACTTCATCGCTACTTTTCCAAATTCATTATTATTTGCAAAATTTATATCAATCTTCCTTCTTGCTGTTGCCATGTTAGTTGCTTCTGATTATCTCTCGTGGGAAAAAGGAGAGAAATTGAGAACACTGTCTGGTAATTCTGTGTTCAGCAATAGGCAGCAAACTATGTCTCATTCAAGACTTCTAGTGATCAACTACAATCAATGGCAATATCTCAAATTTTATGGAAGTATGGATTCTGACTTTTTCAGTCGCAATGCCTCAATTGTTTAATCAGTTAAACAGGGTTTTATATCATGAATATAACCATATGAGCGTCAAAATACGACAATTATTTTGAAACTACAGCTGAACCCTTCAATTGTATTTGAGGTTATTAATTTTGTAGTACAAATAATTTGGGCGAGGAAGGATATAGATTGATACTCAGCTGTCCGGGAGCTGCTGAGCAGTATAGCTGTGAAGAAGGCCACATGATGGCCGAAACGTCAGCCTGCCATCTGTGACGCGGCACATCCCGGACAGCCAAGTATCTAGAGTCTCCGGCGGCGGATGCCTACGACTCCAGGATTAATATTGTTTTGTTTTTTTCTTCTAGCCCCGATTTTTTGTTCTGACGAACCCCACTTCGCGCAAAGGCGATCGGTCGTTGAGTGCTGTTTGTCGCCGACGGAATTGGCTGAAGGCGCTGCCGTCCTTCGTGGACCACCCACTCGCACTTTCGCCATTTCGCAATTCCTCTGCGCCTGCGCTCCATTGCAGGCAGCCGAGTGGCGCTTGCCCCGACGACCGGGCGCAGCACGGTAGCAGGGATTAAGGCAGAGGGCATCCTTGGATTTCGGGTGATGGTCCATGGTCGGCCCAAGGATAAAGAGGGAGCGATTACGAAGAGAAACGGCCACTTACATTAGCTTCTGTTCTCTGACAATTTTTTATCATGTATTGAACAATAAATAAACACGCATTTGTTCAGAGTATAATAATAATAATATTAATAACAATTATTATTATTATTATTATTATTATTATTATTATTATTATTATTATTATTATTATTATTATACCGCGAGGTCCACCTAAGATGTCCCCTTAAGTTTTCTACTGAACCGTGGCAAATACTGAGAGGCGGTTTTCACTAAAACTAGGGGCACATATGGTCATGCATAATATTATTCTATTGCATTTTTTATTGCAGAGATATTGACCCAACTTCAATGTTTTAAATGTAACCCTATAAATTTTAGAGTTCATCATAACAAGCGTGAAGAGACGAATTCATAAATATGCATATCGTCGTATGTTCGCCGTATTTCTCGAAAAGTTTGTTATGTAACATATGGCGATATGCATAATTCTGAACTCGTCTCTTCACGCTTGTTATGAAAAGCTAAAAATCTATAGGGTCCCATTTAAAAAATCGAAGTTGGGTCAATATCTCTGCGATAAAAAATGCAATAGAATAATATTATGCATGGCCATATGTGCCCCTTACATGTAGTAGTTTTAGTGAAAATCGCATCTCATTATCTGCAACGGTTCAGGAGAAAATTGAAGGGAACATCTTAGGTGGGTCACATGGTATAACTACCTGAGCCCTTGCGATTATGTCGTAGAAAAGAGATGTAAAAAAATTCAACTACTTATGACTATACGGAAAATCAAAAATTCCAAAAATATGTTTTCATGTTGTTCATTTCTTATTCTCTAAAACTGTTGAAATGAGAGCGGGTGGTACAATACAGTCTCTAATCATTGTGAACTCGGAGTTAATGTTTCTGAAAATGTACATATTTCAAATATTGAGGTTTTCCATTTAGAAATGAATTTGAACTTTCTATTCACCCAAATTTCATTATTTTTTCTTTAAATTAAAGATAGTGGACTCAAGTGTTATCTCTTGCTCGTATATACTTGTTTTGTACTAAAATTAATACACTGAAAGCTTTTCTGCTTATTTATTCATTACGTTATTTTCCTAACCAACACAATATTGAATGACACCCTTTGACTGGATGATAACAACTCTGAATTCGGGTCCTACCCAGGACCTAAAATTCTTGAAAGTAGCTGGACGTGAGCGATGTCCATTTGCGATGATATCTGCAATTGGTATGCTACGAGGACCTTCGCATTTTCGGTTCTCAGGTCGGGTTTCCTGAGCAAGACCTCCAGAGCTCAGCACAACTGTGTTCCTCCGTTTCCTCTGATCTTGGGCTGCTAGGATCAAGCCTTCCACCTTTGTGTTTAAGGGGACCAACTCGCAGTCTGCCATTAGAGGGAGAGCCGTTCATCTTCCCTTAACCTTCAAGCGATCACGCGGGCGCTATAAATGCCGCATTTGAAAATAAAACGGTGATGTGCGTAGAATGTTGACCTCAGTATTTCTGTAATCGAGGTATTCTCTAGTTGTCTATTGAGTCACAAGATAGAGGTAACATCTTCTCCAAGACCCTATTACATTATCACCAAATTCGCGCTAAAGTTACCGACGTCATCTGTCTTTGCTCTACAAGGCATAAACACCGCCTTGCCATCGTGCCTGTTTCAGATTTTTTTCTTCTTCCATGAATGTGATGAATATGAAAGAATTGTTTTCATATACAAGTATTTTTGTAATAAAAATATCACAGTAACCTCCTATGCTAATTATTATGCAAATTGAATTACGTATAACGGTGTTATTGGGTAATTATTGTTTGTGTATATTCGTTTGGATTTCCTCTCTGGACGACCTGTGAGAAATCACTTACGACTCCAAACGAAACTCCTAGATTGCGACAGAAGTCTACTTCATCAAGTAGGAAAAAAACACCAAATAATAGTATTGCGCAATTGCCAGGAATATGAGAAGGTTGCCTATGAGCACTACGCAAAGCGAAAGGTGTGCAAGTTCTAATGTACGTGAGCACTTAAGAAAGATAACAAAACGGATAAAGTTACTGCACACTTTCTCCCGTGTAAGCAAAAATAAAATGTAATCAGGATGTCTAGATTCAGACCTGGATGCTTAGTTAGGAATTCGAAGAAAAACGGTAAAGAAACGCAGATTTGAAGTTCAGGAAATCTAAACATTATAAGATATTATATTTTCGCAAATATTTTCTATCTTAGTGAGTTACAAATTATGTGAGATTTGAAAAATTCGGATACAGTAGTCGTTTTGAAAGTGGGCCGTGTGTACTTAGGCATCTGAGTGAGTTTGTAGAGATAGAAACCTAGTAGAGAATTCCTAAACTTAGTTGTTTTCAAATATTAGTCAGTACTCATATTTTTCACTTTCTCGCCCTTACTTTGTAAGAAGAGAAAGTATTGTAATCATACGCCAGAAAACGCCAAATTTTCGAGGAAAAATCCCTTATTGCCGGGTCCTGCTAACGCAAAAGTGGATAAATCGTGTTCCTATATGTAGTAAATTACTTCCTCTTTCTTCCTTCAGGAAGAAATCCGATGCTTTCCTACTCTGACACTAGTCCAAAGGGGGCGGAATCATCTTTACAAGTAGAGATAAGCAGCCTTATACCGATTCCCTTCTAAAAGCTAGGTCCATAGGCAATGACTTGAGGAGCTCGCAATGGTAGCCATTGCCTCCCTGGAAGCAGATTGGGGGCGATCCCCTAACAAGGAGGCCGTTATAATTTCAGAGATGTATCAAGAGCTTTCGGCTATTCCCGTCCTCTTTGATTCTGCTATTGGCACGGTCCGTTCCGACACCACTGGTCGAATACGACGGGACCAAACTTTTATTGAGTCCCCGGCTGCTATGACGTCCGGAGACGTAACTACTGAAACTGAAACTTGTTTTAACAGAGCCACACTAGATGCCAAGCCTAACTGGAAAGAACCATTTCAACTTAGATAATAATCTGGGACACCTCTAAAACCAATGTAGATCAACAGCTTGTTGAGGTGGGAAATGCACTCAAAAGAAATGATCCCAGGACCAATTGAACGAGACCTATGCCAAGTTAGTGGAGATTTTGGGCGGCTCCTCTGTACCCACTACCATCATTTCTAAAAGGGCCCGTAAATATGGAATCAAACATACTAGGAAGCACTACTCTTATGCTAGGGCCAATCAACAGCCCCTTATCTGGAATGAGGTTTATGACCTGTACAAATCCATCTGGGGTAACACGTCCCCAATTCGGCTTTCCGAATTAAGAGAGGGTGATAAATTGTTGACACCTGAAATGGATCCAGATACATTTCTATACGCGGTGCAAGTTGCCGAAATTAAACGTCGTCTGTCTGAGATGTAAAATTTCACGGCTCCAGGGCCAGATAAGATAAAAAAAGCCACATATCTTTAGGAGCAAAAATTGAAATATTGTCCCTATTGTACACCCAAATTTTATACAGTGTGTTTGTGCGTTCTATGTGGAAAGCTAATCCTATCTTCCTTTTACCAAAAGAGGGTAAGGATAATACGGTTGTCACTATTGCCCCATCACAATCTGTTCTCTGCTATGCAGAATCTTTTGGGGCACTATGGACCAACGCTTTCGAACCGAGGTGAAGTTCATTCCATGCCATAAAGGGTTTATCCCTGAACCTGGCTCAAGCTCTTTAAGAATTATTCTGTCATTAAAAAAGGAGAGGGTGGTGTAGGTGCTGTGCTAGACATATCACAAGCATTTGCCTCTCCTGAAGTTCCTCTCACGGCGATTCGGTGGGCTCTGTCCAGGAAAGGTCTGACGCCTTTACCAATTTGGTAATGGACTCTGACGCCGGTTTCCACCGTTATTCAGCGCCTCTCGAAAGGAATAGAGGTGTCAATTCGTAGAGGAGTTAAACAGGGGGATCCCCTGTCCTCACTCCTTTTTAATCTCATCATGGAGTGCCTGCTTGAGAAATCGGAAAACATGTCAGGATACACCCTATTGGGAAGGAGTGTGTCCGTGTTAGCATTTGCTGATGATCTGGTGCTGTGAGCAAAAGATGTCCGAGAGCTCAAGAGTTGGTTGATATTGTGGTGGAATATCTTGGGGCCCTCAGAATGACATTGTCCGTCGCGAAATGTTCATCATTTCAAATTACAACTTTTGAACGATCCTGGTTCATTGTGAACCCCTATCTGGAAAGGTTGGGGGAGTGAATTCCTCTGGTCAGTAATGATCATACACTAACATACCTGGAAGTAAACTACTCTATGTGGAACGGCTTCCCATCTAAAGGATCCATATCGAATTTGATGGAAGCAGTGAAGGAGCTTCAGAAGGCACATTTAAAGCCCACTCGAAAGTTGGCATTAATTCATACCTACATTATGCCATACCTGCATAATGTGGCAACATTACCTTAATCAATTGGTTTTATCCATGCTATGTCGATGTTCAGGGATGCGGACGGTCAAATCAGAGTGGCAGTCAAACAGTTCCTACATCTGCATATGAGTACTGCAGATTGCTTATTCTAGCTGGCCAAGAGAGGTGCTGGCTGGGATTGCTGCGGTCAAACTTAAACAGAATGATATGCATAGAAAATGGAAAGACATGTATTTATTAAAATTAACTCTTTGATTTTGGTTCAACTTTTGATTTGGAAATTGAAGCCGCATCAACAAGAAATGTATGAACATATTAATTAATGAAATGCATGCTTAGCATTTGCAAATGTGACCTTTACCATAATTAATTGATGATTTTGTTTTTAATTAAACGAAGTGAGCATATCATTTTTAGTGATTCAACTTAATCATTCATACGCAATTTCTTTGCAACAATTTACAATTTTATAAACAAATTCTGCCAGAAAGGATTCGCGAATTGTGCCCGAGATGAACAATTTAATATAACAGTTTGACAAAGTTACAAATTGATTGCTAAAATATAGTATAATTGTGGCTGAAATTCTAAATATTTACTGGTCTTTTGACATATTTCTGGCCGGAAAACTCCGAGTCAGAAAACAATTTTTCGTTATGGCGTACGCAAAGTCTCTCCTTTAATAGGGAACGATAATGATATTTCTGCCTCATACGTATCCAATCGAGGCCCCCGCCCCCGGGAACAGCGTCTTTCCGGCCCCGTGGTATTTTGCACCAATCACATAGACACTAAGGTTCTGACTGTAGCGATTGGTCAACGCGTCCTTTCTCCCGGATCGAAGGGTGTCCACGATTGCCTGGACAGCTGGGAAGAGAGAATTTCACCCGCCACTTTGTGTGGGAGGAACTTTACATATTTTATAAAACGAGTTGTCATGTAATTTATGCTCGAAAAGTATCAATTTATAAACAAAAACATTTCCTCAAAACCCACTCCATTTTTTTCAATTTTTCCTAAAGTAAGCGTAAAAGAATTGCGTGTGCCACATTTTCGTTGGAATTTATCAATTTTCGAAAATACAAATTAAGTACTAATGCGAGAAAATTTGTGCTGTTGTAGCACCATTGGTTTATTATGGTTAGCAGTGTAGCGTCATATTAAATCTCAAACTATTTCACATTCTATTGCAGACATTCGTATGAAATTTCAAAATTGTGCAATCTCAGCCGAAGTTCCCTGAAATTTTCAGTAAATTTCCAATTAACTTTGACGTTCTCCTTGTCTGACTCTCAAGTAGTGCAGTATCTTTCTTGTTTTCACAGGTATACGCAATCACAAAGTTCCTGACAAAGTATTTCTCAGGTCTCAGCACAAAAAACGACTACTCTAGTTTCTGGATGTCGACCCCGGAGGAATGGAGTTTGGCACTTTGAATTTCTAAACCTCACTTCACGGATTCAAATTTGGTTGTAGTGTAGAATATTCAAAGGGCGGTTTTTTCTCTGTAGCCATGTCGTATTTGTGGCTTGTAAAAGTTCCCAGGCAAAAGTAAATCGTACGACAATTCCTGCCCTTATCAATTCCATTTTCGTTCGCTCAGAGAACACAAGTAATGGATAGAAGCAAAAGTGTTGTCATGGTAACGAACATGGGAGACAAAAAGCAGTTGGTATAAAGAGATTACCCTCAGAGGGAACCGCTTTGACAGCTGCTGCTGGCAGCACAACTGCAGGTTATGCGCATGTGCTCAACTAATTAATGCGATCGTTTGCAGTTGGCTCACTTGTAAATGCCTTCGATATAACCTCTAACAATGCCTTCGTCCAGCATGACTCTCTTTTATTTTGGTCCCTTTAAACTGGTCCCTTCTAGAGGTAATTTTTATAATGCTTTGGACGTCTAAGTAGGGCCAAATTTTTAAAACAATCCCGAGAATTCAACCTTTTGTTGGTGATGGGCAATGAACATGTGTACAAAACACAGGTACTAAAATTAATAATCCGCAATCTTTAGATTGGGAATGTCTAACTGTAATAGCTACTTCGAAATCGCATCTTCTCTCCGGTGTGCAAAATTCTGAGGCCACTCTCGAAGTCTCCAGAATGAAGTCAGGAAACACATTTTTTCAGTTATTGAAAATGAAAATTTCCATGCAATTCCATTTTTTCTATTATTTCCTTACAACTGTTTCTAAAATAGGACACACCTTTTTAAATACGTGGGCACGATTCTTAATGCATCACAATGATTGAATCACCCTTACAATTCAGTCAATGTATCAAATATTGAAGGTATAATTGTTAAAAAGGTGAATGTGGTGAGTTATATCAGAAAAAGATTATAACCTTCCTTCATCGATAAAATATTAAATGAAGCTGGCATATGCAACAGCCTGCCCGCGGGGGAGTCGGCAAGGTCTATTACGTCATCCACGAATTCTGACTAACGCTGAGAACAATAGATGATTCCTCTGATTATTTTATCGGCTTGGAGTGTTCCACATGGTTCACTTCAATATTTTAGGGAAGAGCACCCGAGATCCGGAATATGATTGTTTCTTGGATCAATGAAAGCCAACCGATTACGTTGATTGAATGAGCCGCATTGGCGACATTTTCCCCTCTTGTATTGTTACCTACTGCGATTTCCTGCTCCATTTCTATTAACCATTTCATACGAATAGCAGTAAACTTTATGGTTATACCTGTGAAAACTACTGCTTTACTAGAGGAAGTTAATAAGGTTACTAGAGGAAGAGAATAACTAATAACCATCTCGAAAACGGCCTTTGCCTTGGAAGTTAACTATGGGCAACGAATATTGTTGTGTATAGATCAGTAAAAAGCGGTTCGTTTTAAATATGATTTTAACTTAAGTTGGAAGGTTCATCTATGTTTAATACATATTTCTTCAATGAGCCCACAGTGTATCTGGGCCACAGTTACGGAACGCTTGTGAAGAAGGTGGACGTAATAAGGGATCGGCCGTAGCCTCAACTTCTTAGTGACTGGTCGGCGCCTTGCCTTTACTTGCAGTACATGTCTGAAATAAAACATAAAATTCGACTTAGTGGAGTAGTACTTTTCGTTTTTGACTTATATAAAGACCGAAAGTGGAACCATCTCTTCAGGTTTTTACTCGTTACATAAAGACTCCTGGGAATGAATTGCTTCTTTAAATTAAAGGAGTTCAAAGTAACTTTTTAAAATTATAATTTATTTTATTCGTTCACTTTACTTACTGGAACATAATAAATAATAAACATAATAAAAACATTTACTTTTAAAAAAGTATTTATATGTGAACTTAAAAACAGCAAGAGAGTAACCATCAGAGTTGTACGTTAAGTTTGAAACGTTTTAAATATTTGTCACATGGAGGGGCGATGAATGGGGCTGTTAATACGGTGATTAGTACTATTGAACGTATGTGCTACATATGGGAACGAGAACTAAAAAGGTGATGATGTGATGTGTATCTCCACCGGGAGATCCGGTGTGAGGTGAAAATGAAATGTGATTTCCTTGTTTGCGACACTGCCGTGCGAACTGAAACATGTGTAGAAAATGTTTACAAATACGGGCACTGCTCGCCAATGGGTCAGTTTCTCTAGACCTTGAAAATAATATACGTGTTGGAAGGCACAAAATACTTGAAGCTTAACTCGTAAATATAAACCTGTAACAAAGATTATGCAATGTGCAAGAACTATTGGTTTATGTGTATGCGTGTATATTTCCAGGCTCTCAAAAAACCTGCTGAAGTGTGTCCGTCGGTCAGTTTATATGTGCCACATATATGTGCCACAGTTGTCACTTCCACTCACCAAGTCAACTCTCACTCCTGAGCAGAAAGCAGCAATGTTGTATCGTGAACTGGCTGTAATAATGAAGTGTTTGGTGATGTCTCATTGTAGCGACTGTTGCAGCCGCTGGCGCGGGGCGAGGCGAGCGCAGACGGGCTCGTCCTCGTGGGTGCAGCGCAGCGGTTGAGAGCAGGCGCGGGCAAATGTAGGCCTCGCGTGCGCCGGGGGCCAGCGGGGGGGGGGGCACCAGGAAATGCGTGTGCGGCGCCATGCACGGGGGCAGTTGCCGGAGCGGAGGAACGCGCTTCATGAGAAGAGAAGGTGGGCGGGCAGCGGAGTGGTGGAGTTGACGCGCCGGGGCGCGGCGGCGGGGCGGGCGGGCAGGACGCAGTGAAGCGAGACTGAGCTGGGTCGGGTAGGAGAGGCGGATAGGATGGAGCAAGACGGGCCAGAAAGCTGCGAGGGGCAGGGCGGGGCAGGACAAGGCGAGGCGAGGCGGGGAGAGGTGTGGCAGAGTAGGACGTGGCGGGCGGGCGGGGATGCAGTGAAGTGACACCGCGCTAGGTCGGCGGTACGGGGTGGCGGATGGGATGGAGGCAAGACGGGCCAGAAAGCGGCGGGGCGAGGTGGGGCGAGGCTTGGCGGAGTGCAGTGAAGCGAAATGGACTAGAGGGAACGGTAGCGACGCGGGAGAGTTCAAAGTTTCAAAGAGGAGTAGGACTGGGCGAAGCGAGACAGGGTAGGGAGAGAAGGTACATGGTGGAGCAAGACAGGAGGGAAGAAGCGGGGCTACTCGGAGTAGATGGTGCGAGCTGAAGTCGGATGAAGCCTGCTGGCAAGAGGAGAGACGAGGAAAAAGGGGCGAAGCAAAGCTTGGCAAAGACGAGAGGTAGGCGGGTCGGGATGAGAAGGGCTAGGGATCTGAACGAGCGAATGGGGGAAGAACAGGGCTAGAAGAGGCAGAGCGGAGTGGAAGTGGGGCGGGGTTGAGGCGAGAAGTCGCAGAGTGGAGCGGAGCTCGGCGGGGCGGGACGGAGCGGGGCGGGGTAGGGTGGTCGCGTTCGGGGCTGGCGGCCACTGTGGCCTGGTAGGCGATGGCGATCAGCCCGGGGAATGTAGGGCAGACGGCGGTCCAGATTCGGCAACCGCCACCGCTACTTTCACTGCCGCCGTCGCCCGCGCCCGAGCCTCGCCCGCAGGCCCACGCGCCGGGAGAAGCCCGCCGCGCCCCGCCGCCGTGTTTCCCTCGCGGATGGCGAGTTTGGAGATTCATTGATTAATTGGGGATTCCGGGCGCGTCAACTGCTAGGCTTAGTCCAATAAGTGTAGCTTGCTTTTATCGCGAGAAGTGGCGGTGATCTTTCCCCACTGGAGGGCGAAATTCGTTGCCGACCTGCACGCCGGCTTGTGCGGTATTCCCGAACCAAGTATCTCCCTCTAGTGGAGCACCGACCACGCCTGGGCGAGCTCTAAGCTCCCGACTGGTCTCCCTGCATGTGTGGTAATGTAGTGCTTGGAAATGTGTGTGTGTGTGTGTGTGTGTGTAAGTAACGGGTGAGGATAGGATAAGGTATGAGTATAAGATAAGAGGAAGAAAAGATAACGCGCGGTACGAGGCCCGTTTGCTAGTGTACTGCTCCGGCATTCGCCTGGTGTTCGGAGAAACCACAAAAACTGCAGATTGGAGGAGCCGGCCTCTAGCGAGACAACGAACGGCGAATTCGGAGTGGGGAGGCTTTGTAATGAAATCTACCTGCCAAAGAACTGTGATTTCTATAACTCGGGAGGGAACATTTTTGCTTTTCCAATCATTCACGAGTCTGCCTTTATTCGTAATTCAAATATGTGTTGTCAAAGTGAGGAACAGATTTCAGAACTCAAGGAAGGAAACGTGACAGACGATTCCCCCCCATACATAGTAAACACGGTTTATTTTTATGAAGATTATTTAATTGAATTCTAGCAATAGCGTTGTAAAGAAGAATATATTTTCCTGCTACAATTCCGATGATGTTGTCTAATCTACGACTAAAGCTACTCGTCTCCATGCTATGAAAACGTTAGAGTAATGGGACAAAAATATGTAATGTAACAATGGTGATAAACTCTCTTTAACTGGCAACCCCCTCCCTTAAGTTATGTCCGGATGGTAAAGTTACAAAGAAGAGGTTGACCAATTGAAATGGTCTTCAATAAAATATAACACGTAATTAGAATTACGTCACTTAATTAATACGCGCAATATGCGTAATTTATACCTAAATTATTCTCCCCTCTCAGTCCTACTTGATACTCAGTGCGTTTTTAACCCTATAACGTTTGCATGTTTTACTTTGTGAGTCCATTACTTGGTGCAGCTGAGAGCCATCATTTGCTCTTCCTGAAGAGCGAAAACGAGTGCTCAAACAGTATTAGTATTGTACATGATACGTAATAATTACGTTGTTTTGTGCGTAAAAGTATCCGGTGAACCGTAGACTAAGGTTTCATTTTGTAATAATTCAGCAATAATTGATAGTCAGAAGTTTCATACCTTGTTTTTTCGATCATTTGGTAATGAGATCTAATCTTAGATTAATAATAGTTTAGCCTCACTGCAAAGTACTAATTGAGGTCACAATCAGTAGGCTTTCACTAAGAAATGCTTGTAGCATCTCGTTCTTTGAGGACAATCTGAAAACTACCTGACGTACTATATTTCGTGGCTAATACTTTATACATTATTTTAATATTATATTATTTTAATCGTATTTTAATATTATTTTAATATTATTTTAATATTATTTTAATATTATTTTAATATTATTTTAATATTAATTTAATATTATTTTAATGGTCACCGATTTAGTGTCCTGAATCACTTGTGAAATCTTTATTTTGAGATCTGGACTTTTCCCTTGTTCATTCAAAAGTACACGTTTTCCTGTTCATGTCAATAAGCCTTCTTGATCTCAACAAACTACGCATTTTGTTTAAAGTGTGTGTTTGTGTGATAACCACCGCTCATGACGGCTGCGTCAATGGGGAGGCGCGGTGGTGTGGGTTCGCCCTGTGGGTGTTCGGTCGGCCGGCGCCGCAACGCGAACCCGCAAGCCACGTAATAGAGGAGGAGGCCGAGGCGGGGGCGAGTCGTGCCCGATCGTTGTTTTATATAACAGCCGAAGCAAAGTTTCGCAGTGACACCTCGAATTCGCTTCCAAGAGCTCCGGGAATGCGACCGGAATCCTTAAGAGGTCTCGTAGGTAGTACACATTCCAAAGGTATAAAAAGTCGTACGTGACAGGTGAAAACTTCACATAGATAATACCACGAGTTCTTTACAAATTTTTGACTAAACCCCGACTCGTGAAGCGGGGAGGAGATTTATCTGAGAATCTCCAAACCCTGAATGGTATTTAATAGGACTATTTCACGAATGAAATTACGTTCAACAGAGTTCCAAAATGCACCAAATATTGAAAATAACTAAAAGCATGTTAAAATAAAAGAGTTTATGTTATAGTACATATGCGGTTCATTTCACAGCAACAAAGAAATTGATACGTACCGCCTCCTAAGAAAGATGAGTCACAGCTTATTTATTATTGACCAATAAGGAGGGGCGGTAAGAAAAATCGGATAGAAAAAGCGATACATATTTTGAGATAAGAGTACACCGATCTAATTGGGACATTTTATATGTACTCAATTTTTTTTTAATTTCACGAGAGGAATACTGATAACGAATATTGGTTTAAGGTAATATATACTCCTAAGTAACAAGGAAACAAAGTATCGGACACAGAGGCTACTAATGCACAATTTTTATAAAAAGGAATTACACGTGAGTATCTAAAACTAGAGGAAAAGTGCTGCTTACCGAAACATTTCCTCTCAGCATTATTATTCAACAATTACTCTGATATAAAAACGTGTATGGCATCATTTAAATATCTACAATTAAATGAAGTTATGCAGAAAACCTCCAAGCCACAAAAATCAATACAGTTGAAAAAGGGCTTGAAAACTTGCTAGTTTAAAATTTCGAGCAGCAAGGATCCTCGCCGAAAATAAGTTGTGTGGGATGTGGGCGTAGAAAAGTTATATAAAATCTATATCTTCACCATAAGGAAAATAGAAAAAATTCGAAATATTGTTTCTTATCATTCAGAATTAAGTTTCGATAACAAAAGAAATAAGGGGGCTTATACATTCTGGAATAGTACAACCACTACTCATTGTGAACACGGAGTTCAACATTTACTAAAAATGTTACAGAAACGTTTTATATTTACAAACAACTATACATGCATACTGTATGGATGTATGGCAAAAAAACTCTGCTAATTATAATTAATTATAACCCCTGAGTGGTTTTGGGGGAAAAAAGGGAAAAGAAAGGGCATATGAGTTAAACGATTGCTATACGTTCCATTTACGTACACTCAAATTTTTAACTTATAATCACTCTTTGATGTGAAGAAAAGTCGTTATATTTACTTCTCTAACATCAACCTTACACTCACGTTTTCTCCAGATTTTATGCAAAAAATATCCAAGCCATAAGAATAAATAGGTTGAAAATTAGCTTGGTAAGTTGGTACGTATTTTAAAATTTTGAGCAGCAAGTTTGCATGCCGAAAATAAGGTACGTGTGGGATGTGGCTGTAAAAGAGTTAGTCGTTCTTCATATTTACTATATGGGAAATAGAAATCATTATATTATGTCCTTCAATTTTAATTACAGTGGTAAACAATTATTTTGTTACATAAACAATCAATATTTCAACAATATTTCTCAATATTTTTCTCAATATTTTTCAACAATATTTCTCATGCATTTTCATCTGCTAATTCCAAAATTTATGTCAGAAATTTTTCATCGCTCACCATTCTTTTGTAATTTTGAAAATATTTTATTCCTTTTTATTAACACTTGCGGTATATAAGATGCTGATTAGAAGGTTTCGATTCCCGTAGAATCCCTATAGAACTTCATGTGAAATTTGTTACGACAAAACGATTTTTTGTGTTTCACAGTGGCTAGTCCAACCCTTGTGAAGCGTCCTAAACCCTACCCCAATTCTAATTCCTTCCCAATTCTAGCCGATTAGTACATGACGCCGGGCGCGTGCGATACGCGAGCGAGAAGACTTGACTACAACTGACGTGATTACGACTACTCAGCGGCCCCTAGAGGGCGCTTGTAACTGAGGATTACTCCAATAATTGTAAATGTTAACGGAGGATTACTCCATAGAGGGCTCAATGCTCCTTAAGAAGGAAGGAAACGTGTTGCATCTATACAGACGCAACAAATTTTAAAAAAGCAGTATTTTACATTTGCATTTTATTTCATTATATAATTAATGAACTTACAACGTTCAGTGATTGTTACTTTGAATTCGCGAGTTAAAACAATGACATTCTTTTATAAAACTATGATTTAAGTTGAAGTTTGCAGATGAACAGGTTTCTTAAAAGAAAGAAGTTGATTATGTGCTCTCTTCCGTCGTCAATTGGGTTGTGATAGAAGTGTGTAATACTGTCCACTGTGTTATAAGGCGTAGTGTTGTGTTAACGTGTGGGTATAGTGTATACGAATCATGTCTCGAAAGTGCGTTAATGATGAAAACCAATTTTGTTACTTGTGTGGTGAGTTGACTTCCAAAGATCAGAGGCGAAAGTTTACTCCTCGAATAAGAAGAGCTTATATTCGTCATTTCAACAACAAAATAGACCAGAACAAATCATGGGCTCCGAAAATCTGTTGTGCCACTTAACTGGCCGGTTGAAAGGATCCCATCATATGTTTCTTGCTGTCCCTATCATTTGGCGCTAACCTAAGGATCATTTGGACCTAACTTTAAGGACCATACCAACTCAACCATGACATAACTATGACTGAATAATTTTACGATGTTCAGAATGAACTACAGAATGATCTAGATTTTTAGTAAGATGATGCTGTAATTGATCTTCACTTTGTAACACAGAAGGGTTTGAATGATTCGGTTCGGGATCTTTGTTTAAGTAAAACCAAAGCAGAATTACTCGCCTAAAGATTGAAAGAATGGAAGCTACTGCAGAGTGATGCCAAAGTAAGTTTTTACCGCCAACTCCAAAAGCAATTCGAGCATTTGTTTTTTAAAGGGCAGCATTTTCTTCTGCAATGATATTGAAAATTTGTTTCAGTTATTAGGTGTTGAGCATAAATCTAAGGATTGCCGTTTGTTCATAGACTCCTCGAAAAAGTTTGAAAGGAGTGTTACTACATAATGGAAATATGTATCCATCCGTTCCTTTAGTTGAGAAATTATGAGAATATGAAACTCTTACTATCCTCTCGTATGGCCGTTTCTTGGCAGACATGTGGGGATTTGAAAGTTATATTCATCTTACTAGGGTTACAGTTTGGATATACAAAATGTTGTTGCTTTTGTGAAAGTGGAATAACAGAGATAAATGTAATAATTATATTAAACAGAACTGGTCAAAAAGAGAGTCACTTAACATGAAAATGTTCTTCACCAACCACTTGTACGTTCTGAAAAAATCTTATTGATTCTACCGCATATCAAACTAGGCTTGATAAAAAATTTCGTAAAAGCTATGGATCATGATAGCAGTGCATTTCTTTTTCTGAAAAATACCAGTTCTGAAAGTTCCCAAGAATCAGTAATGCTAATTTAAACGAAAGTAATATTTGTTTCCCCGCAAACAAGGGAACTGACGAACGATACGCAATTTAAAAGCGAGTTAAATATGCAAGAAGCAGCTGCATGGCAATTTATCCAAAAAATTGTAACAAACTTTCTAGGAAACTTCAGATCTGATAACTACGGAAACTTGTCAGTGAGACGATTGAGAAATACACGATAATGGGTTGTAATATGTAATTGAAAACACACTTTCTGCACTCCCATCTCGATTTCTTCCCTCTAAACCTAGGGGCTGTGAGCGACGAACACGGAGTGTTTTCACCCGGACAACGCGGAAATGGAAAGGTGCTTCCAGGGTGGATGGGGCCCAAATATGTTTTCAGACAACTGTTGGACACTGAAAAGAGATGTTCCTCACGCGAAGTATAGTCGAAAATCTACTTCACAAACATTTTAGGTGAGTAAATTTTATTTCAGCTAAGAGATCATAAGCTGTAACGTTCAGGTCCGGAAGGCTCGCAAGGTGGGCGGACCCGGGTCAAAGAGGCCTAGTTTTAGAATATATTTTTATTATTTAAGTTAATAATACTTGTGATTGCTATACACTTTTATGAAGGTGCACGGATAAAAATTTTGAGGGTGGGCCCGTAATCATTTTGTTACGCTACTGACAACAGTGTGTAGACACGAGAAATGTTATTGATGTGATTACTCGAAATCACTGGGCGATGGAAAAGTTTTGTAAAAAGATTTGAAATAAGCCCAAAAAGGAAATCAGAAAAACCTATTGCTTCCCTTATAACATAAAAAAGTTCAAATTTTGTTGGCCAGTGTTATCGAAGACAAGCGATATAATGAATGTTTACACATTCTGAAACTGTGCAATTATTATTTACTGTGAACATAGGGTTCAATATCATTCTAAATATGTAATGGCTTTAACTTCCTCGCTACGGAGTAGAGAGAAAATTAGGTAATGCTTCCCGAAAAACCGGCGAATGTTCGGCAGAAAAACTCTTATTACTGTCCCACAAAGGGCTCTGGTAACGAAAAAATTGATAAATGAAGTTGCTACACTATAGAGGGTTATCTAACACGGGTGTAGCCAGAATCCATCTTTTGTGTGTACTTGATACAGAAAAATCAAATGATGGCAAATCGTCTTTCTGTCTGTCGAAATTCTTCGGTTGTGATCAGTAGTTTTCTATGGACTGTCCAATTAATTCCGGGACCCATGCCGGTCCAGCACCATGACAAAGGGAACTCAAAGGGGCCACAAAGCGCACAAGTATTTTTTAATATTTGTCTTCCCCCTCCTGGCATGCACACATAAACACACGCACGCACATTCACAACGTTACCACACACATCGGGAGTTGTTTGTCTCAGCTGGAGAAGGTACCTGGAGGGCGAAACTGCATGCCAATGTTTGAAGTCGGAGACGGAAGACAACCGTGATATACCATGCACTACACTTACGAGGAAATATCCTTTGTAATTAACACACTGAACCCTTTCACGGAAACATGAACGTACGCTTCATAATGATCCCATGGAGTGTTCCATGAGCAATTTAGCCTAGCAATGATTTCATGAGCAATGAAGTGGTGTATAATGATAGTAATTTACACTTCACCAATCACCATTATATTCTGCCTAATGAAAACGGCAAGAGTTCTTCGGATTTTTCTATGGATTCACGATGGTGTATTGTTTTCAGATCTCGTTCATGTCAACGTGAATGTTTTGTTTCCGATCTTTCTCGGTTACGTTCGCGTTTCTGCGTGGTTGCATCGAATAACCCTGCGCCAGAGGTTTGGTGTTATCGTTTCATTATTAGCGTTTGCGCTTCATTGCGAATGAGTTTTTTGCGTCTCCCTTCCTTATTCTTGTGACTTCCTTGTTCTTGTCGCGGGGAGACATTTTAGGGCCGCCATCCACGGCAGCTCCAAGGCTTCTCCAGCAGGCGAGGCGCGCAGAGGCGGAGGCGGCGCCCCTGGCGGTGGGGGCGGGAGGTGAGAGGCCGACGGATTCTGCGCTTGTCACCCTGATGTGTTGTTGCTTTGCTTAACCTCAGTGAGCCTTATCCAGCAGTCACTTTTTTGATGAATTTTTCAAGATTTGTTCGCTGATTTTATGATATAAATAATGTTTCCACGGAATATTTTCTTATTAAATACAATGCTTGGATATTCTATAAAAAATACAAAAGCATCATTGTACTGGGTAGAATTATTGTCTAATCCAACTTGAAGTTCGATTGCAAATTTTGAAAAAACATCTATCATATTTATTATGACTATCGGTTTAGATTCAGAACAATGACACGAACAAATTGTCAAAAACAATCCATAATCAAAATTGATGACATGTTAAAAAATAATGGTTACAATAAATTTCCGAGAAAACATATTTGTTAGAACATACAATTAAACTGTTAAAGTTACTGTATTCTAAAAGAAACTTATTCATAGCTTCTATTAACAAATTTGAACCGAGAACTTGAACACAGTATCATCATATCGGCCACAGATACGACTTTCCCTTGCAGTTCTTCCTGCAGATTGCGCTAATTTGTGTATTATATTTCATTATTGCTTCTGATTTAGAAATGTCTTGCGTTGTTCACCAATACTTTTCTAATTACATTCTACGCTTTCGAACTTTCACAAATTTATGTTTACTCAATGTCTTGTTGCGTATGTCAGCCACATTTTTATTTGAAACTAGTTTAATTTTTTCAGCAATTCCTTCTGGGTAACAGTTGTTCAAAAAATAGATAGTGTTTCCTAGTTGTATTTTTTGAATATCATGATTGTACTTTGTAATGTGCAAAGCTTCTGAACTTTAATTCAACCATTTGTAGTGTATCTCTAACAAAGTATATTATTGATAACCGTTCGTAATTAGCCAAAGTAATATTTTCCATGATCCTCAAATCCTTATATTCCGACAGCCCTTTTATGAAGTTTGTCACTACGATCAGTTTAAGCAAACTGAACCTATTTTTAAATAATATTTTCAATTTTGTTTTGTATTGCTTTGGAGACATTGTTAGTTATATCCTTTAACATTTTGGAGAAATTGAAACTTACGATCGTTTTCTCTTATTCTTGTGGAAATCAGTGGCGCAGGCATTGTTGTGAACTATCACCAACGTGATGTGATTGAAAGGCATATCGGGGATCAAACCGAGTGCGTTGATGGCTGTCGCCCTTACAGCTCGCCTTCTCCACTAGGGATGTAGGATGACGTCATGGCAGGTAAGGAAGCCTCCGCTTTTCCTCCTTCCGCAACACGTCTGGACACGAAGGGCACTGACAAGACCTCGGCTGCCGACGCCATGCTATCTCTTAACATTTCTCATGCTACTGTATCTTCACTCTATTATCATTTTTTGTATTCTCGAAATTTTCAAGCAAACAGTGAAAATAGGACATATGCCATTATTTTAAGTGCATTTCTTTCAAGAAATTTGGAGAAAAAACTTGGAGCCAATTTTGAGAAAATTTTGAAAATGCCCTAGGAAAAATTCAAGCAAAGTACCCACCCCCCAAATTTTAAGGATTTTTTTTCAAAATCGAGCATTAATCGGGCCCTATCGACTGGAAAATAATAACTCTTGGCAAAATCTACAAATAGTTTAGCCGCGGCAGAATTGTTCACAGAGTAACAGATGGAGGAACATGCAGACAGACTTTTAAAAAACACCACTTTTTCTGTTTCAGGTTTGTTTGGTCATGTCTGTTTCAAAGGTGTATTTCCATCGAAATCTCGAAATCGATTTTCCACTGCATTTCAAATCTCTTTCAATAGTACTTATGTTACTCCGTATACATGTGTATACGAAAAAGTAAATTAGTGGTCCTACAGAATGGCACAGACTTTCTCGAACTAGTTAGTTTTCTGCATTCTTGGTTATCCGGGACGAGCCGCGTCTCGGTCAATTGTGCTGATGTTTCGGTCATCTTCTTGTGGCCTTCTTCAGAGCCTCTGAAGTATAGCTCCGTATATTCCATTAATCACATCAATAACTCCAAAGAATTAAAATGTATAAAATTGTTACTACTCCCGTTCTAATGAAATGTCAGATGGAAAAATATGCATGAAATAAGCTAATTATACAAATATAAACAAAAATATGAGTATAGTATTTATAATTGCGTCCATTGATGCAGATCTTCCCATGCCACGCTGCTTCCCTGTTCCCAAGATGCCTCCCACGCATTTTGATACTGCGGACCTTTGCAACAAGTTTTTGAACAGTTTTTCAAGATATCTATATCCTCCGTAATTTATACCGCAGTTTTTATTTCCTTCAAGATTTATATTTTTACTCCACGGCCATTTACATAAAGGTTTTGATATTTATTCAAGCCTTATACATCCTACATCATTTTTACGTCAACATATTTTGTACAAGATTTATATTTTTATTCTGCGGCACCGTACAGCAAGATTCTACACTTTTTCAAGACATCCATATTCTACTTTATTTATACGGCAATTAATATTTTGTACAAAATTCATATTTTATTCTATGGCTATTTACATCAAGTTTTCTATATTTATTCGAGCCTTATACATTTTACATTCGTCTTACGTCAATTTATATTTTCTACAAGATTTATTATTTTATATAGCGGCACCTTACAGCTTCTTTCTACAACTTTTTCAAGATATCTATATTATAATTAATTTATACGGCAATTTATATTATCCGTTCGTCCATCCAATTGTCTATCTGTGATCAACACTAGCGCCTAAAGTATTCGTAGCATTTTTTCCAAAATGAATATTTTCCGTTCGATCTGACCCGATTCCAAGCGCGCGGGTTTAGATTTTTTTTTAATTTTGGGGATACTTTACATTAAGCCTGAGGCACTTTAAAAATGGTATGAACAATGGATGCAAGTTTTTCTTTAAATTTCTTCTAAGAATAAAGTGAAACACTCTGATAAAAATGGCATAAATTCGATTTTCTCTGAATTTGTTAATTGAATTGGAATTGTTAACTCTGTGTTTTCAAAAATTGCAAATCTTTGTGTTCTCAGGCGTCTTCCTACAAATTACAGTATAGAATATAAATATTTTATCCTAAATAAAAATTGTTTACCGTATTTAATTCCTCAATTTATATGTTTTAATAATTTTAGTAATTTTCCGCGTAATTTTAAGTGAAATATGGACAATATTACAAATCATTAAAAATAGTTGAAAGAAGATTTCTTTAAACGGCTTCAATTATTTATTTCAAACTTTCTGTATGGATAGTGCTTAATGCACCATATAAGATGACGTCATTGTTATATATCACTTTCTTTTTTTTCTTTCAAAAATTACGAAAAGGGAATATCTTTGACATCTCTTTCACATCGTTAATATTTACGTTACCGACGATTTGTGAGTGCAAGTGCTTCAAATGATGACCTATTCAGGTTCTCGAAAACTCGACTCAAATGTTTTCAGGTAAAAAGAACATAAAATTCAACACTTTTAGCAATGCATTTTCTCAAAAACGGCTTTATATTTTTCTCTGATTGTTTTGCACAGATAATGCGGTACGAATACACTGATTTACACTACAAGTCGCCATTTTGAGTATTCTTTTTATGTTTCAAAAATTATATGAAGGTACTTTTTAATAACTCTTACGTCATCACTATTTACATCACGGGCGTTTTATATACCATATTGCATTTGAGAGTAGAAGTGCTTGCAATGATTTCCAGGGAAGTTTCTTCAAAACTCAAAAGGTTCCTGTAAAAAAGAGATAAGAAGGCGCGTTTTTTTTTTTTTTTTTTTTTTTTTTTTTTTTTTTTTTTTTTTT
>BOPP01000015.1:14261382-14273601 GCA_017312745.1 Gryllus bimaculatus | reverse complement strand
TGAATTCACTGGAGCACGACGGCCCGCACAGGATAACACTGGCACTGACACAACACTAACACTCGAGTGGCGCGTTTTTAGAAACGTTCAAAAAGCATTTTCTCAAGACGGTTCCAAATTTTTCAACAGAAATTTGCATATTATACCAGGATTCACTCTTCTATAATATATTTACTTGTACCATTAGGGGACCGACAAATTGAGAAAATCTGAAAAAATATCATTCCTTTCCTGGCTATTCCGTATCGCCACTAGTTTAATGATAAATTTTGTGTAATAGTGAAATATTTGCTACAAAGGTTTGATGTAACCTATAAAGATCATTTTTCTTCAATGTTTTAAAATGTGTGTAGAATTTTTCTCCTGCCACTGGTCGAATTCGACCCAGCTCTGTAGTTAGTGTCGAAGCTTCGCCATCGTCCAGACTCGAATTCCAAGACCTCTTGGGAAACGACGTTGTAGAGGCAACAAGTGTTGTCACTGAGTCTAGCAAAGCGTGTATATTAATGTTTTTACTTATGTCTTCACGTGACTTTTCATTGTGAATAGGCCTTTACAATAGTAGTTTTATCCTATTTCGGTAATCCAAAAAAATGGGGTATAGCTAACATTTTCTTCTGCTCCAGAACCTCTTCGCATTCTCTTAATCAAATAATTTAGGCAATGAATAACAGATAAAAAATAACCTAGTGTATCATTTGATAGCAAGAAAGTGTTGCTCCCTTTTAATAGAAACTGTTTGCGTTGGCATACGAGCTACAAATTTTATAATACTGGCGACAAAAAAAAACACCTCCCCTCTCACATAAGAAAAATGAGAACTCAAGAAAAAACATTGAAGAAATAATTATAATGCATTCCTGGTCAATCAAAGGGTCATTTGCAAAGTATCGCAGGAATCGTCTTTATAATTTCTCTCTAGTGGTTCGGGGCTAACGAACCTAGTTATAAAGAGATATTAATAGTTTTTAATGAAGAACCTAGTCAGTAAGTGAGTCTTTAAAGACATGGCTTGGAGGTTAACTGAAAGGTAATAGCGATAGGAAAGCAGGAAATTTAACTGGCTCAGTCATTGAAGACTCAGAGGGCGTCTGACAGATTTAAACCGTGACAGTTAAATCAATTTAAACGAATGGCAGTGAATAATTAGTTTGTGATCCTATTTTCTATGTTAAAAATGTGTAAGAATATCATAAGACTGATACATCCTCGTAAGTTATACTTGTTATATACATTTGAAATAATATCTTAGTATCATGATAAAAGGCAAAATTGTCATTTTGATATCGGCAAACCAAAACATTGTTTGTATAAGTTACGTTCTTAGATGTTCTGGAAAATTCAGCTTTGTAGGGAGCATCAGTTAAATTGTTTAATACCAATGCTAAAATTGAAATCGAAAAATACGTTTTACCTATTTAACATCTGCAGCAGTTAACGTCCAAGGACTTCATTTTTTATCTAGATGGATCGATGCAGTGAATCTAAATATTTATTTGTGTAAATGAATAACACCAAATAAGGATTCGCTACTATTCTATTCGATGTAGATCACGATCAATTTGTTTACATCTCTAGACAGCATTTTCTTGAAACAAGTGTAAAGTGTGTTGCGTTTGAGCGTGCTTGCAATATTTAAATATTTCATTTAAAATTTATTTCTTTCGGTTTCGAGAATCGCCAATGTGTCACCAGTGGTATAGGGATTAATAAGTTATCTCTACTTTACCTCCAATATCTGTTATGTCAATGAGTAGAATACAGAAAGTGAAAAACTAAAAATTGGGCTGGTTAAATCAGGGTTAGTGACGTGACCTTGTCATTGAAGGCTGTGTGTAAATGATGATGTTAGAAATATCAGGTTTTTTTCATTTATTAATTGTTTTTTGAAGTTAAAATGTTCAGATTACAATAAAAACTTCGCAATTGTGTGATGACTTAATTTCATTAACTTAATCTAGGTTAAAATTGTACTTAACTAATTTTAATATAGGGAGAGGAAACAAAGAGCACCCCAGGAGAATTATTCAACATTTGCAAATATCTGGAGAAAAGAATGGAGCGGGAATCTGTTCTTGATTCCGATTTTGTATCTGGGATCTTTTCCGAGTTTGTAGTGAGTTGATGCCTTTATGAAGGACAAGTTTGTGTCAAACTTGTTTCATAGAAATGCAATTTGGTGTGCTATTTCATTTATGTTTAGATTGTGATGTAACTGTGTATTACTAATGAACCATGGTGCTCTTTTGTTGTGCTATTTGTTTTGAAATACTAGCAATTTGTTCAGATTGGTTTTGGCGGCATTGGTCCAGTTCGGGCATGCGTTATAATAGTATTGGGCGAAGGAGTGATTTGTATAGCGTTAGTGCATTTGACAGTGAGAGATGGTTGTATGAGTTTAGAAGAGGTCTTAATTGAATGCGTTTGGTTTTTGCCTGTTGTGCTTTTATCTCAATGTGTTGTTTCCAGTTAAGTTTAGTATCTAAATTCAATCCATGATATTTTATTGTTTTCGTGAATGAGGTGGATATGCAAAATATTGCAATGAAACGGCTTTTGCTTCTGATTTTGAGGGATTTAATTTAATTTTCCAGTTATTTGCCCAATTTGTTATTAGATTTACAAGCTGCTGGAGCTGGAATTGGTAAGTTTGTAATGAATTGCTAGAGATATATAATGCAGTGTCGTCAGCAAATTGGGTGGTATTTATTTAATGGGAAGTAGGAATGTCTGCAGTGTAGAGATTAAAGAGAGTTGGGGATAATGGGGAACCTTGGGGGATCCCAGCGGCAATTTGTTTGGGGCTATTCTTACTGAGAAAGATCTGTTAGATATAAAATTTGTGATGATTGAATTAAATAGTTTGGCGTACCAATTTCGACTAATTTGAAGTATAGGGCTGGATGACATATCCTGTCAAATGCTTGTGATACATCTAGAAATACAGTGGTGGTGTGAAATCCCTTTTGGAAAGCAGAGTGTTCAGTCTCAATGGCTGGTGTGTTGTTGAGTGTTGGAATATGAAACCGTATTGATGAGGTGGAATAAAGTTAGTTTTATTGATATGTTTGTTTAGTCTGGCGAGAATTATTTTTTCTAAAATTTTGACATGATGGGTAAAAGACTGATTGGTCTATAATTTTCTGTACGTGAATGATTTTTATTTTGTTTTGTTATTGGATGTATTATTGTTTCCATGATTGGAGATAATAACCTGTTCTTAGTATGAAGTCGTATATATTGTTTAAGTATGCGATGGCATTGTTTGGTAATCTTATGAAGATGGTAGTATTAATTCGATCATGTTCCGGGGATTTTTCATTTGGCATTTTTTTGATTATTTGTTAACCTTAATAGAGAGAGATGAATTTAATTCTGTGAGGAACGTGGTATAAAAAAGCGTTTGTTTATTTTAAAATTTCATCATGTTTGGAATTTTTATGGAGTCATTAGGAGTGAATGTGATAGCAAAATGGGCTGCTAGAATCTCGGCTTTCTCCATAAGCGAATATTTTTTCCCAGTTTCAGTTGACAGTGGGGGAATGCTGTTCTTTTTCCTTAGAATTTTCTCTGTGAATTTATGAAGATTGTAAGTGCATATTCGCTTGATATTTTTAAACTTTTTCAAGTGGTGGCTGAAGTGAGGATATTGCAATATGATAATTTTATGAAACTGCCCACAATAATGCAAGAAAATATTATGTGCTGTAGAAGAACGTCTTGTTTTATGTTAAAAATTTTCTGTGAAACAAAACTAAAAGTATTTCAACAGGGTCAAATGAAGAGCGACAATTTTTTTGCATAACAAATTAGCAACAAAAAGCTATTTGAGTTTAATTTCCATATTTTTTGAAAACTTTGTTACGCCAACATTCAGGACCTCGAGCAAAGCCACTGCGAGTGGTGGCTGGGAAAGGGGAGGCATCACTGTGCCAGTCTGCTGTCAAAAAGAGAATCTATAGGGGTCGACCTCACCTCACACCTCACGTCACGTCTCAGCCAGCGCTGCCGGATCTCGCCGCCCCTACCATGCGGCCTCCCCCCCCGGCCGAACCCTTCCGGCGAAAGCCTGCGACACACGAAGGGCTCCAGCCCCCATTACCACCACCGCCCCCTCCGCAACGGAAACGCGTCAGGACCTCCCTCACCACCAAGAGGAAGAGACCGACACCCTCCCCCGTAGGGTAGCCCCAGCGCACACTGTACACTTGTGCCCTTGTTTGTACTAACAAAAATGCTGGTGGAAAAATTAGGAACAAACGAGGTGCAAATCATTTAGAAGGGTTGCAATGTTTCGCGGTGGTGGTGAAGGGTTTTGTTGGTGGACCAAACGAATATTTTGATGAAACATTGCGGCATAAATGATTTAGTACGGTTTAATTTTTTACGCTGATGGTTACGCGTTTGGTGTTATGCTTATCGTTGAGCCTCCCGCATGTTTTTCAGTTTTCGTATTTTTCCGAGCATGTTGTGAACGTTTGTAAGTGATCCACGTTGATTGGACAGTAAGTATTTTTAATTTTATTTTCATATTAATTATTTAATTTAATTTGTTAATTTTTTTTCCACAATTTCTCTGTATTTCTTTTTCATCCCTTTGTGTTAATTTTTCAATTTTCTTTCTCTTTGCTACAGACCCACTTAAGATGGGGAAAGTGTTTTCTCGAAAGTTGACTCTGGAAATCTAATAATTAATAAAATTATTATACTTTATTGTGGACGATAATTTCCTTTCTGAGTATTATCAATAAAACCATTCATTTCCAAGTTTCACAAAACGGTTCCTGGCTCTTTTCCTTAGGGTAAAGAAAAACGTTGCAAGGAGAGAACATTTTTTCTTTCCCAAAGCTTCTGAAAGTTAGAAAATAAATATGTGAAATAAAGAAAAAGTTTAACATTTCAAAATTTTAACATACATACTTAAAACGAAAACAAACGAACACAGAAAATCCACTTCGTTACTTTATTTAGCAACAAATTTGCCATGTAATGTCCAAGCCAAATCAAAAGGCTGAATGACAGTTCGAATTTATTTGTTTTTAATTTAAAATACGTTTTTTTAAAAATTTGGAAGTCGGTCACACAGTTATTACTTATTTGATTTATTTACTGGTACCTGGTCACTGGTCACTCATTTTTGACAATATTGCGAAAAGTATTTTCTCGCAGTTACTCTACACTCCGTGCGTATACGAGAAAGCGAGGCACGTGCGCGTGAAGCCGGTAATGCCCCAGTCCGAGACCCAACGCTTCGAGTTCAGGGCCTGCGCCCGGCCAGCGCCTGCCGGGCTGTCGGGGAGGCCGCCCGCGGCGCGTGGCTTTGTTATCTAAGCGGCGTTGCTCCATAGCGAGCACGGCGGCAGTTGGGGCGGCGGTGGATGCCGCCATCACCATCTCAACCACCACCACAACCACACCGCGAGCACCATCGCCGCCAACACAACCGCGAACACAACCTCTGGCCCCCTTACCGCTGCCGCCCTATCGCGTTCACCACCTCTGCCTCCATCATTGCTCCCGCCGTCCCCACGCCCTCCGCCGCTCACCGGCGCCACTCCGACGGCAACACTCGGCCGGGGACGGGGCGGGGCGCGGCTTGGCTTTGACCGCGGTTTGGGGGCGGGAAGTATGTGTGTCAGGCGCCATTACTCAAGCGGCGTGGGCCGGCGCGATGCTTTCGCCATGCCGCGCCGCACCGCGCCGCCGCCCTTGACGCACGGGTCGGGGCTGGGGCTGGGGCTGGGGCTGGCCGGCCGAGCGATGCACGCCGAGATAAGGGGCCGCGCCGGCGATTGATTCCGGGCTGCGTCGCACGTCCGTGAAAGCGCGCGCGCGTTGCCGAAATGCGGGCTGCCAGGGCCTCCGGACACACCACGGGCAATCTCCTCCCGCCGCAAAGCGGTCGCGAGAAATGCAAGGGGATCTTCATTTCCACTCCTTTTCTCATTCTTCATGTGTTTCTTCTCCTTTTACCTCCTCCTTCATCTTCATCTTTCTTCGATTTCCGTCAATTTCCTCAAAATCTTCGCCACCTTCCCTCCTCCTTTTTATCATCTGGTATCTTTCTCTTCTTTCTTTTCATTCGGCCTATTTCATCAAATTCTTCATCTTTCTCCTTTTTCATCGTCCTCGTTCTCCTTTCACTATTTTCTTCTTAATTTCCGCCTCCTTCAACCCTTTTCTCTTATTCTTATTCTTCGTTTCTCTTATCCTTTTCCTCGTCTCCTTCCTTTTTTTCTGCTGGGGACTTATTTCTAATCATCAATTCTAACTTATTGGTGATCATGGCCAGAGAACAGACACATGCCTTACATATCTGGTAAATTATCTGGTTGTTCGTTTCCATTTCGAAGCTCATTGGGACGGACCCAGTGGTCCACATCTGGCATTAACAAAATTATTGGATTTTCTTCACCGGCACCACACAAACTCCTAGTATTATCTCCTTTCCCTGATTGCGCGAGTAACTGCTCAGATTTGAAGGAAAATGGGCAGAGGATTTAATTTTGTCACTACACTGCCAGTTTTGTATTTTATTGATTCTGGAGTGTCCTGGCACACAGTATTTTCTGCCCTTCGAAAATCCTCCACCTATACAATCCCGCACGGAGAAATAGAATGGCGCCTTAGGCCCTCCGAAACTTTTGAAAGAAGCCTCTTAGCCTGATGTAATATTTTTTTCTCATACTTTATTGCTTGTTATTACCCACGATACGGAGCTCAATACACAGTGCATAACTTGCCTGAATCGAAAGGATCGTGATTACGAAGGTAATATGAAAACGAATGATGCCAGGTACATGTCTTATGGAGGAAATTATGAATGGGAATTATGGGAGGGAAGTAAGAAAAGACAAATCGACTCGAGTTAGAAGCTAGTTAATTAGTAAATAGGTAGACCCGACTTATTAAAGATTGGGAAAAAGTAAAATGTTGTATGTACCCCGTGTGTTAACCGATTCTCGGGCAAAAGGGCGTCGGTCACTTGGCATTGCTCGATCATTAGAACTGTTCTAACGCCCTTGGCGCGTAAATAACTATTATTTACTTTCTTCTATCCCTAATTTCCCCTTTTTTACTTGAAAATTTGGGAAATTGTTATAAAAAATTGAAGGACGACGTTTTCCAAACCATCTGGCAACTGCGCAAATGATTTTACTGCAAATCAATTTTGTTTACTGTTATGTTAAATTTTAATTTAATTCTTCTTACAATGTTTTATACATTGTCACAACTACAACTACTATGTACAACTATGTCAAATTTAGAATATTAAAATGTACATAAAAAAGAACAATGGCAAAGTGGGCCAGAAATGTAGTTGCACCCCCTTGTTCTTTAGGCTGGGCATGCCTGTAGCTGTCCCACCCCGGGTAATTTCCAAAGAACGAATTATGTGCAGGATTATATGATCAAAACGCAGGGTACTTGGTGGTTTACTTAACCTTATACCACTATCACAAGGTGAGGACATCAATGCTTTACTCGGGGTTTGATCTCACAACCTTAGCCTAGAGCGGTTGCCGCCGCAGTCGTGACCGTTATTCAGGTCAGCTCTCATTCCTCCACAGCTTTGCTATTATTTGCTCCAATCGTCATCTTCATTGTGGGTAGCCTTTCTTAATCACTGTCACGTAAAAAGTTAAATTATTTTTGCGTACTATAGACAAAAAGATATTTACGAAATGTCGCAAACACGATTCAGAGAGCTTCAGAATCACCCAAAAGGTATTAATTGACGTCGTCGTAGCTTGAGTATTCATTGACCAACATTTCACTGAATTCGAATTACACTTTTGGTCAAGATTACCCACAATATAGGTGCTCATATTCCAATGCACTAATATTCTACTAAATGTGGAGATTCGCAATTCGCATATTTGTGGAAGCATTCAGTTCTCCCAAGTCCAAATGGTAGGAGCTACATCTGCAAAAAATAATTATCATTCACTTGGAATCAAATTAAGAAATAAGAGGCTTTTATCCCTCATCATACCTCACTTGGAGGAATATTCTCTCTGCAAAACAAAATGGCGTCATTTAAGCTAATATAACGTATTTCTTTAAGAGATCCTAAATCTTTTAGGAGTCATTTGATGCTGGATGTGGCCAAATTAAAGGCAAGGCACCAGTATTTGGCCCCGCGATGCGCAAAAAACAAAATTGAATATGTGCAACACCTAACTTCCGAATAATTTTGTGCCGAAATACTTTGTTTTTCGTTCTCGCGACGCTCGATTGTGGTTCTCACTGTTTACGGAGCGGAATCATTCGTAGGGTAAGTCAAGGGTAAGATTTTAGAGACTCTTACGAGCTAAATTATTGCTAGCAAAAGACTACTGACTGAGTTTAGCTCAGAGACAGCATTGCCGTTGACTCTGCAGCGTCTCTGACCGGGAGTCCCAGCGGTGGCGGATTTCCGTTTGACACTAGCTAGATAGCTAGGTCGAATACAGTCTGGAGAAGAATTCCAGCGGTTGGCTACCCTGATCAGTTTTCTGTGGTTTCTCCGATCAACACCAGGTGAATGCCAGAGCAGTACCCTTACAGCCGGGCCACGGAGCGCGCGCCATCTTTCCTTCTTCTTCTCTCTCCTATACTCGTCCCTTTATTACACACACTGATACTTTCCAGCACTACCCTCAGACGTGTCGGGAGACCAGTTGCGAGCGTAGAGCTTGTCCCAGCTGGGTCGGTATCCCTCTGGGGGAGATACCTGGAGTCATTTCCGGTCAGTTTAAAATGTTTAATTTTATGTAACATTTTCTCAAAAACTCCTAATAGGAGAATGCTCAAATTTAAACAGAGCAAATAGCACACCTGTTTCTATACTTTAACGTGGCGTATTTATAAAATGTTAAATACTTAAGCCAATATCCTTGTAAATGTTACTATTTTTAAGAACAAAACCGATTACAATGGGCAAAAATTTATATTTAAAACAATAGTAACATTTTTTAAATGCGCTGTATTAAAATACTTATAAATAATGAATCTACATTCACATAAAACTTCAAGTCTGTAAATTAAATGGTTTCTGAGAAAAATGTTCATTAGATTAACATTGCCGAAATTTGCCATTCTGGCTCCCCTCACGTGCCCCAACTTGCAGTAATGAGCTGGGGCGTCTATGGCATCGAAGGAAGTCATTTCCTTGAACTTTTGCACTCGCAATGGAGCTTTGATGAATATTTTCTTCACTACAGAAATTAACTTATCTACATCAGCATAATTTCCACTAGTTTCTTCTGAAACTCAATTTAGTGTATGTGCAATGTATATTACACGTCTCATTTTTGGTATATTAGCTTCAAACCTCGCCAGTTTTCACCTTGTAAAGGGCTGCATTAGTGACTAGGCGAAGAACAACTACCGTCGGCCTGGCAGGTACAATTACTTGGGGCCACCGGACACAAGGAGCCTTCAAAAGCCTTTTTTTGTCTAACTGAACCCACTTCAAAGGTTCCTTCAGAAAGCAATTTGTTTATTAACATAAACCGACCCGTTTTCCAAATTTGTAAATTGACATTCCGGGTCCCCTTTGGGCAGACCCAAAACTGAAGAACCAGAACCCAGAAGGAATAATTCCCTTGGACACTGGTATTAGAAAACCCTGTTTTGCAAACTTTGTCAAAAATAGTCTTAACAAGCAAAAGTGCATCTGAGTGAGCAGATGCGTGCAACCTAACAAGAGAAATGGAGACATTCTAATTTGCGTTCCAAGTTGTATTGCATTCAAAAATTTTGATCGCGACCAATGTGTCACATAATCTGCAAATATCTTATTTTGATCTTTGCCAAGCACGGGATTTGATTGAAGCAGCTTTCAATAATCTAAAAGATTTGAGATGTGGCTTTGACAGAGCAAAAATCGATGCAACAGACATAGCTACATCTTGGGACATATAAGTTAAGTATTGCGAGAAACGTAAAAAACGAAACATCATTTCGATGAACTGTGCAAAGGTAAACGTTTATCTGACGGCGAAAACGGTTCAAAGGTAATGTTTACTTCACTTGTTTAGATATTCTGATTAGTCAGCTGAGCCATCGATTTATTTGCTTCAATCAAATAAACGTTTCGTTTGCGATCTTTCAGCTGCAAAATTTGTTGCATCTTTCAGATAAACTTGCGAATCAATGCGAAAAACTCAGTGAGAAATACTATAACGATGTAAATGATGTTCACACAGCTACTATCCTGATCTAAGAGATCGAATTTCGTAATATTCTATCCGAAGAAAAGATTTAAATATAAAATGGGAGCCATTTTTCAGAAAATAATTGTTTAAAAATTTTTTACATACAAGAACTTTTTTCATTTTTTCCCTTTTTCGATACCCTTTTTCGATTCACAATAAGAGTTTTTTATGTTGAAAAATCACTTATTTCTACCCCCCCCATTACAATCTTTTCTCTTTACCACGTAAATATCCAGGAAATCGGGAAAATAAAAATTAAGAACCCAACTCGTACGGAAATATCTTTAGAGGTGGCGTATTCATTTCAAAATGGCAGACTCTATTACTATTGCCTGTTCGTCCAATAACATTTTATTCGTATCCTAAAGACTATCTCTCTATAATATGTTGCTGAAAAAATGACTATTGTAGTATTTAAGATGTCGAAATGCGGTTTTTGGTATTCAATGGGTGATGTAGGGGCGCACATAATAGAGTACGTGATGTATTGATGGCGCACGTCACACATGATGACCAAATAGCGCATGGTCGAGTCATGGTCTATGTAAGAATGTGTACTCCTTGGCGAAATTATCTGCTACTAACAATGGTACAGAGTAGTTTTGGGAATTACCATTTCCAACACGTTGTGACAATGACAAGACATTCAAGGCCTACAGCGTACCAGCTTACCACCTTGGCGCTATTTTAGAAGATAAAGATCCATAAAATACGCTACCAGTGAAAGAGTTGGAAGGCAGACATATATACTTAGACACCTATTGTGTCCAATATCACCCACCGAATGCTCTACACCACAAGTGGTACAAACAATATTTGAGGTGCTAGTAGTGATGATAAGTGACAGAGATGACCCGATTAGCTGAAACTGAGACATGATATTGAGATGTTTCGACATCTCACGTATGCTAATTGTCATAAGCCCATGCGCCCCGAAGATCTCCCCACCTCCATCCCCCGTCACATTAGCCACCGGCTGACCTGAAGACTCATAAAACTCCACAAAGAGCGACAGCGTCTCTTCCAAAGCCACCCTCCCACTCGCAACAAAGCGTTTGAAGAAACCCCCCTCTGGGACTCCCCCCTCCAAAAGCAAATAAACCCACTTGACCTTCATCACACCGTGTTTGGCGCACTTGACATCCGCGATGCCCTGAAAACTCGAAATATCTTTTGTTTCGCAACTGCCCCCTCACAAATCCTTTGGGACTCGCTGTGTTGAAGTCAGCAACTTGCCGCGACGTGCATTCCAACGCGGGTAATGACGTATGACGGCTCTACCCAGCGAGAAAAACACACACCATCATCGGTGCGAGAGCGAGGGCCCTCAATCCTCAGTCACCGGCGCGTGCTGCGGACCCAGGACTGATCCAGACGGGAGCCCGCGCCAGCCCTCGGCCTTGCGACGCCGCCCCTCCTCTAGCGGCATCACTTGGCGTGCGCGATTTGAGCGCGAATCCAGGACGGCGACGAGCAATTCTCTACAGCGAAGTAGCCCAAAATTTGTCACTGTAGGCCCCTGTCCAGAATTAAGAGACTAGTGGACCAAGAAGGGGATCGCGTAGGTACGAAGTCATTAAATGTCCATGTAATAAAATAGTGTCATGATAAATAAATAAAGATGTTGTCTGTATCAATGCATTTATTCAGCTTATGATCGTTTCGATCGCATAGAGATCATCCTCAGAGCTAAATGTTTTCCCCTTTCTCTTAAAATAGCCTCCACACTCAATAAATTCGGTCTTAAAACTTCTTTCAACAACACTCATGCATTATGTAAAACACTATCCAACACTAAAGACCCAATACCACCTACATCCTTATGCGGAATCTATGCTCTCACTTGCAACAATTGCAATGCCATGTACATAGGACAAACAGGCCGTAAATTCACACAGAGAATCAAAGAACACGAACAAGCATGAACATGAACATGAACAACACTACCACAGTCTCACACATTGTGGATCGCATAAATTTAAACAAACACACATTTGATAAACTCACAAATTTCCGA
>BOPP01000015.1:14248703-14261357 GCA_017312745.1 Gryllus bimaculatus | reverse complement strand
TCTGTGGTTCTCATCAACACCAGGTAATGCCAAGAGCAGTACCCTTACAGCCGGCGGCCACGGAGCGCGCGCGCATCTTTCCTTCTTCTTTCTCATCCTATACTGTCCCTTTTATTTACACACACTGATACTTTCCCAGCACTACCCTCAGAACGTGTCGGGAGACCAGTTGCGAGCGAAGCTTGTCCAGCTGGGTCGGTATCCCTCTGGGGGAGATACCTGGAGTCATTTCCGGTCAGTTTAAAATGTTTAATTTTATGTAACATTTTCTCAAAAACTCCTAATAGGAGAATGCTCAAATTTAAACAGAGCAAATAGCACACCTGTTTCTATACTTTAACGTGGCGTATTTATAAAATGTTAAATACTTTAAGCCAATATCCTTGTAAATGTTACTATTTTTAAGAACAAAACCGATTACAATGGGCAAAAATTTATATTTAAAACATAGTAACATTTTTTAAATGCGCTGTATTAAATACTTATAAATAATGAATCTACATTCACCATAAAACTTCAAGTCTGTAAATAAATGGTTTCTGAGAAAAAATGTTCATTAGTTTAACATTGCCCGAAATTTGCCATTCTGGCTCCCCTCACGTGCCCCAACTTGCAGTAATGAGCTGGGGCGTTCTATGGCATCGAAGGAAGTCCATTTCCTTGAACTTTTGCACTCGCAATGGAGCTTTGATGAATATTTTCTTCACTACAGAAATTAACTTATCTACATCAGCATAATTTCCACTAGTTTCTTCTGAAAACTCATTTAGTGTATGTCAATGTATATTACACGTCTCATTTTTGAATTAGCTTCAAAACCTCGCCAGTTTTCACCTTGTAAAGGGCTGCATTAGTGACTAGGCGAAGAACAACTACCGTCGCGCTGGCAGGTACAATTACTTGGGCACCGGACACAAGGAGCCTTCAAAAGCTCTTTTTTGTCTAACTGAAACCCACTTTCAAAGGTTCCTTCAGAAAGCAATTTGTTTATTAAATAAAACGACCCGTTTTCCAAATTGTAAATTGACATTCCGGTCCCCTTTGGGCAGACCCAAAACTGAAGAACCAGAACCCAGAAGGAATAATTCCCTTGGACACTGGTATTAGAAAACCCTGTTTGCAAACTTTGTCAAAAATAGTCTTACAAGCAAAAGTGCATCTGAGTGAGCAGATGCGTGCAACTAACAAGAGAAATGGAGACATTCTAATTTTGCGCGTTCCAATTTGTATTGCATTCAAAAATTGATTTTCGCGACCAATGTGTCACATAATCTGCAAATATCTTATTTTGATCTTTGCCAGCACGGGATTTGATTTGAAGCAGCTTTCAATAATCTAAAAGATTTGAGAATGTGGCTTTGACAGAGCAAAAATCGATGCAACAGACATAGCTACATCTTTGGACAATATAAGTTAAGTATTGCGAGAAACGTAAAAAACGAAACATCATTTCGATGAACTGGGCAAAAGGTAAACGTTTATCTGACGGCGAAAACGGTTAAGTAATGTTTACTTCACTTGTTTAGATATTCTGATTAGTCAGCTGAGCCATCGATTTATTGCTTCAATCAAATAAACGTTTGTTTGCGATCTTTCAGCTGCAAAATTTGTTGCATCTTTCAGATAAACTTGCGAATCAATGCGAAAAACTCAGTGAGGGAAATACTATAACGATGTAAATGAGTTCACACCAGCTACTATCCTGATCTAAGAGATCGAATTTCGTAATATTCTATCCGAAGAAAAGATTTAAAATAAAATGGGAGCCATTTTCAGAAAAATAATTGGTTTAAAAATTTTTTACATACAAGAACTTTTTTCATTTTTTCCCTTTTTCGATACCCTTTTTCGATTCACAATAAGAGTTTTTATGTTGAAAAATCACTTATTTCTACCCCCCCCATTACAATCTTTCTCTTTACCACGTAAATATCCAGGAAATCGGGAAAATAAAAATTAAGAAACCCAACTCGTACGGAAATATCTTTAGAGGTTGCGTATTCATTTCAAAATGGCAGACCTATTACTATTGCCTGTTCGTCCAATAACATTTTATTCGTATCCTAAACTATCTCTCTATAATATGTTGCTGAAAAAAAGACTATTGTAGTAGTTAAGATGTCGAAATGCGGTTTTTGGTATTCAATGGGTTGAGTAGGGGCGCACATAATAGAGTACGTGATGTATTGATGGCGCACGTTCACACATGATGACCAAATAGCGCATGGTCGAGTCATGGTCTATGTAAGAATGTGTACTCCTTGGCGAAAATATCTGCTACTAACAATGGTACAGAGTAGTTTTGGGAATTACCATTTCCAACACGTTGTTGACAATGACAAGACATTCAAGGCCTACAGCGTACCAGCTTACCACCTTGGCGCATTTTAGAAGATAAAAATCCATAAAATACGCTACCAGTGAAAGATTGGAAGGCAGACATATATACTTAGACAACCTATTGTGTCCATATTCACCCACCGAATGCTCTACAACCACAAGTGGTACAAACAATATTTGAGGTGCTAGTAGTGATGATAAGTGACAGAGATGACCCGATTAGCTGAAACTGAGACATGATATTGAGATGTTTCGACATCTCACGTATGCTAATTGTCATAAGCCCATGCGCCCGAAGATCATCCCCACCTCCATCCCCCGTCACATTAGCCACCGGCTGACCTGAAGACTCATAAAACTCCACAAAGAGCGACAGCGTCTCTTCCAAAGCCACCTCCCACTCGCAACAAAAGCGTTTGAAGAAACCCCCCTCTGGGGACTCCCCCCTCCAAAGCAAATAAACCCACTTGACCTTCATCACACCGTGTTTTGGCGCACTTGACATCCGCGATGCCCTGAAAACTCGAAATATCTTTTTGTTTCGCACTGCCCCCTCACAAATCCTTTGGGACTCGCTGTGTTGAAAGTCAGCAACTTGCCGCGACGTGCATTCCAACGCGGGTAATGACGTATGACGGCTCTACCCAGCGAGAAAAACACACACCATCATCGGGTGCGAGAGCGAAGGCCCTCAATCCTCAGTCACCGGCGGCGTGCTGCGGACCCAGGACTGATCCAACGGGAGCCCGCGCCAGCCCTCGGTCTTGCGACGCCGCCCCTCCTCTAGCGGCATCACTTGGCGTGCGCGATTTGAGCGCGAATCCAGGACGGCGACGAGTAATCCTCTGCAGGGAGGTAACCCAAAATTTATCACCCGAGGCGACGTCCAATATATATATATATATATATATATATATATATATATATATATATATATATATATACATATATACATATATATACATATATACATATATATGCGCGAGTACCTGACCTCCTCACTATATCGAACAATCACGTGTCTCGACAAATTGTGGGGTCCCGGAAGATTCGGTACGCACTAATAAAATACAAAAACAAAATTTCCAATGAAAAAACATCATTTTTTAAAATGCAGTTACGTCTTAGCTGTAATGGTGTACTAAAGGCCAAAAGTTACCCAAGATGTAAAGAGCTTTACTTCAGTTCGATGTATTGAACAGAGCTGAAGAGCAACATCAAAAGGATCATTGGCTTGGCTATCTGTTGTACATACGCAAAAACCAACCGAGTAGTTAAAATGACACCTCAACTATGACCGGCCGGCAATCATGACAGTAAATGCAGTCTCAAGGAAGGAGGGTAAATCAGGTTGACCGGAGCGTCAGATTAACTAGTGGATTACAGAGGTTTTACTCATATTGTATTTCGAGTCGTGAATGTTGACGATGCTGCAGCAAATTTGATTTACGATTGATTTTGGAGTGAATTTTGAAATTTTTAATTTTGTATTCAAGCAGCGTTTAAATAACGATATATTCGCACAATTTTTAGTATGAAAATTTAAAAGTTTTAAAATTTAAAATTTTAAAATAATAAAAAAATTTAAAAATGTACACTAGTACATGCCTAGTATGCGCAAATGTTATGAATGTGCAAAGTTATCAATAAATTCGTGACCAAACAAGTCAAAGAAGAATAGACTGGCAATACAAGCAACACTGCTGTTGATATCGTTGCATCGCATAACAGTAATCGTGTTCTATTTACGAGTTTTTAAAAATGGATGCTGGTATATACTATAACAGCAGTAAACTCCGTCTCCGTGTGACCGATCTCCTTGAACGAGGACATATTTACGTGTTTTTACACCGAGAAGGTTTATGTGCTGTTAATTTTCCTGTAACTAATAAATGACGCTGCAGAACAACATTGCGCTTCATTTTAATTCAATTTTCATTCAAACTGCGCTTCATCTGGACTTCATTGTTGCTGAGCGTTGCCGTGTAACACGGAAAGACGGAGAGAGGGAGAGATAGGGACAGTCAGGGAGAGGACCAGAGAGAGGCAGAGACAGAGAGAGAGACACACACAGACAGAGTAAGACACTGAGACACTGAGAGTCTGACACTCTGGGACAGAGAGAGAATCGGAGAGACAGAGACAGAGTTGGAGAGAGAGAGAGAGAGAGAGAGGGAGAGAGAGACAGACAGACATAGAGAGAGAGAGACGGAGAGAGAAAGTGAGAGGGAAGGAGAAAGAGCGAGATGAAGGGCAGAACAACGACTGTCGGGTTGAACTAGTATTACTTCAAGACACACCTGCGAAAAGAGATTATAAATTATTTTTTTAACTGTTTTGATTTTACTGTATATATTATTAATTATAAAATCACAAATTTTACAAATGACATTTCTGTTGCCTCTAATTATATTAGACGACTTCGGTAACATAATCTCAAAAATTCCCTCACTTATGATTGTGAGTCTTTTCTTGAGATAACTCCCCGCAACTGTTAACTAAACGTACTACTTTCCTTTTCTTTCATCTTCCTCATCATCTTTTTTCTTCATCATATTTTACTCTTCAATGTTCCCATAAACAATGTGTGGTATCACAATTGCAGGTGTAGCTGCAACACCGGGCTACACTTATTATACCGACATGTATTTATTAATCGAATATTTGTTTGTAAAAGTTATGGTTTTATTTTCGTATAATTTTGGTTATAAGTGGTTAATATTTCAATTTTATTAGGGGTCCCATAGTTTTGTCATGTGGCGTCGTAAGAAGAAATCCGGCCCTGAACTGACGTCATCTCGAGGTGACAAGCGGTGACTGAGCGACTTTCTGGGCGCTGCTCACAGACCGTTCGAGTATTCGGTAGCGCTTCGGGTTGCGAGTTAAACGGCACCTTCTGCGTAACCCTCATTTTGCGCCCATTCAAGTGAAACTGAGGTAACTGCTCCCTGAAGTGGTTTTGGAAGCGAGAGCCGCTGGCCCGAGGCGCCGCCGCGCAACGCCTGCACTGACCTCGCATTCCCATCGGCTGTGCGTCACGGGGCCTACTAACCAACATCCGCTGGCGCTTAAGCGAAATTATGCGTTTCTAGGGCCACCAGGAAGTATTTGCCGGTCACCAAAGGATGATTTGATTGATAGCTTCATAGCAATTCCGTCATGTAAGGGATGAGCATTCATATTGTATCCATCGTCGTTAGTATTTGGTACAGTATTAAGTACACGATTCGCCTTCGATCCTTGGGCCAAGCCTATATTGACCAGTAACCTTGGTAACACGTCAATTACCTACTTTCGCAACGTAATCTACTGTAAAGAAGGTAATTTAGATGGATTTTGTATGGAAATTCTACTTCATTTGCTGCAATATTTCCCAATCTGTTCGTCTCTCGATGCACATACTTACTGCCTCTGTATTCAATACTCTTTTTACCATATTTTATTCAATTTGAAGATTCGAGATGTATAAAGTTGCATGTATGTATTGTGAAATGTATTGTGTTATACGTCTTGTAAGAAGCGATTCTGCTCCTAATTATCCCATACTCCTTCGTCCATTCATCAGCATATACTCGTGATTTATAAAATGACATTATTTATTCGCGACTTTTGACTTTTTTCCCGCAACTCTAAATCTACTTCATATCTTTCATTTGAAATTGCTCCCATGACTTTGAAAAATGTAAAATATTACATGCTCAGTGACACCTCAAGTCCTAAAACACTGCTGAACAGAAAATAAATTATCGTTGTGGAGCAAAGTTATTTAACGTGTTGTGTTCAGCAGCGTGATTTCCACATCACTCTGCAGAGGAACTCCAATTAAGGATCTCACTATATTGCTTCGTATATTACGTGTGGCTTACGATGACAAACTCTTTGGTAACGCTGTCAAACACATTTCCTGCAATGGATATATTTTACAAGAAATGTATAGTGTGCCTTTTCGCAACCCAAGGTGAAGGGAATGAGCCCCAGTTGTAACAACAACATTTTGTAGAAGAAGTGAAATGTATCTTGCCATTACGAAATATGTGGTTTAGCAATGATGTTTATATCTAATCTGAAATCTACAAGCAATTTGAAGCTATGTTTTGAATATTAAAACTTCCTTGAACTCTGGATATAATAATGTAGAAGTGTGTAGTAAAAAGAATAGACTCTTTCAAACTACACTTAAAAACAACATAGATATCTGAAATTGTAAAACAATTTTTGAATGTTTTAAAAGACATTTCATTCTACCGTCACGTTTATTGTGTTTTTAGTTATTTTTATTATGTAGGTTTAGATACTCGAGATTTAAGTTATCTCTTGGTCGAGTTTCTTAGCGTAAGTTAGCATTTTCTTCCATGAATGAAAATGAATGGAAGTTAGAGCAATTTTATGTATATCTTGAAGAAACTAGGCTGAAAATATATATTATTAGTATTTTTCGTCTAACAGTCACATGAAACCACAATGATGTTAAATATAAATGTCGAAGAAATATTCAACAACAAGTTAATACATAGCAATCAATTCTGCTTTCATTAATAAAATTAATATGCATGAATCTAGACGAAGTAACGGTTATAATGTGAAAATTAAATAATAAAGCAAATAATTTGTGTTCATACGAGGCCAAAACTCGTGTAAAACATTCAGAATTTATTTCTTTCATGTCCATATTAAATGTCTCAAGACTTTGTAATGTAAATATTCATTCACCAAAATCATACATTCACTTTCTCGAAAATTACACAACACTATATGTATAATAGCTTTTGGAATTGAGTCGTTCGGGATTCGACAACAAGCCACCTCAAGTGGCTTTTAGAGAAGAGGCAATTGACTAATTCTCTAAATCAGGTAATCAATATAAAAACCATATTAATTGTATTGAAAACATACTTCATGCATTCCTGTATTGTCTTAAACCACTTCGACAACGGCTTGGCAATCTCTAGCAAAAACGAAAAAAAATTATTAAGCATTTTCTAAATTTTATCATAAAGCATTTTTAAAATTTTACTTATTATAAAGCATAACATTCCGACGATGAGACGCAACAGGAAGGAAGAGGAAGAAGTAATTCTTAATATTGTCCAATTTTAAAACGGCTCAGTTGGCCCCGCATGAACTGATGTCCTGAACACTGAAATGCTCTGACCAGAAGGTCTAAGGTTTTCCATGGTTTCTCCGATAAACACCTGGGAAATGCCGTAGCAGTACTCTAGCGAATAGACCATGGACAACGCGCGATCTTAACTTCTCGTCCTTGTCATTTCCTCGCCCCTTACCCACTAAGCTTCTGAGTGGTCTACCGGCATATGGTAGTGTAGTGCATATAAAAAATATTGTGTCGAACACTTCGAGCTTGTGACTGAGCGGTGCCTCATTGGTAAGATATATCTAGATGGATAAAAAAACCCAAGCTGATTTAAGAAAACATGCACTACACTTACGAGACTAATGACTAGCCCGAAATTACGAAATAATTAGTCAACCAATTTAGTTTCAATAGCATATAAAGTATTTTTATACAATTATAAAGTACGTAACAGGTAACGCACAGATTTTTAGTTTGTTCGTAAACTTTAGAAAACTAACAAACTTGTAGGCCATATTATATTTTATATGGCAGAGGTGCAGCATGAAACACTGAAGTCTGAATATAAACTTACAGATAAATTAAAGAATTGTTTTGTAATTGAGAGTTAATAGGCGGACGTCAGTTGTAAACTAGCCTCGTTAAATCAGGAACTTCGAAATGAAAACTTTCATGTACATCGAAGGCAAAATGTTCAGCCAATTGCAATACACCCGTATTTTATATACTTTCTAAACAGTAAAAGTGATTTGGGGTGGAAAACGTACCTATAAATCAAGCCCGTAAATTGAAAAATAATAGGGAGCTTAAGCGCAGAATAGCGTGTAAAGGTCGACATCAAGATCGATCATCCGCTCATGCGCACTTTGAATTGCACATCTGTGCAGAAGGTCGACATTACTGTTGATTACTGGGCTTACACTCCCTAATTACAATTGCTAACGGAAGTCGATTATGAGCACACACCCGGTAAATGGGTTGTGGGTAATAGTTTTCTGTACGATGGATGGACAAAGCGGCATTATACGAAAACAAAATTTCCTCACTGTTCTTCATTAACTGCAAAGTCGGTGGCGTTGCTCTAATGTAGACATACATCCGGCATCACGTCTATCGTGAGAAAGTGGAGTGAGTGTTCTGCGAAGAACTGTCCGTTCCCAAGCGCCGCACTTTCCATAAGCAATTATCCGGTTGCGCCAATGTCTGCGAGAACTGTGAGCAATATCGCAACGCGCCCAGATTACGGCGGAGCCTCAGGGCACCTCGCGCCCAGCCCACGGCTACGACCACGAAGCAGCCACCTGTCACGCATCGGGCCTTGCCCTCCCCGCCACCCGCCCCGCATCCCAATCACCCTCCAGGCACTCGCGGCACTCGCGGCACACGCGAAAAGCGCGCACGGACGTGGCTTGATAACGTCGTCGCAATCGAACGGACGTAGCAAGTATCAGGTTAATGAAGCTCCCAAATGTTTATCCTATTCTAATGGCATGTGTTGTGAGAGGTATTTTATAGCCGACATCCAGAACGAACAACGGCTAATTTTTTTGCGATATCCTGTTAATTATTTGTACATTTAAAATGCTTGCAATTTTATTAACGTATTGTACATTCAAACACCATTACTGCATGCCATCTTTTCATTTGTGCATTCTAGACGTATCTAACTTATGAATGAATGTCCATCATAGGTGATAGAAATGTATAGTTATTGGGTCATTTTTTGCTATTTTTTGTAATTTTTCAAATTTTCGATAGTAATTGTTATGGTCCTTTGCGTCACTTTTGTAATTTTCACTCATTTTGTTCTCTTTTCGTGTTTTTGTTATTCAATGCTTCATGAATTTACAATGACGCACGAAAACAAAGTTTTTGTTATATAATCAGATCAATTTTATTTTAATAAATTTATTTTAAATTGTAAAATCTGGTGAACAAGAAAACAGTTTCATACGAATTTTTTAGTGTTTTGCAAAAAATTGTCATTATCCCCTTATTTTTAGTATTTTTATAGGCCATTTTTCTCTTATACACAAGTCTCTGCAAAGCTCCTTAAAGGTAGCCTTGATATTGGTTCCTTCTCAATTGTATCACATCTTATTCCAAAATGAAATATAATGTGTAACTTTTTACCCGACAGTGCTGGTATGGATATTGTGAGTTTCTTCCTGCCTTATAAACGTTTAAAGCTAGTGGCACTACGAGCACTTACTTTCTCACATTATTTCTAAATTTGCCGTTATCAAAAATTCAATGATCTACGAAAATGCATTGAGCCATTCTTTTAAGTATACCTTGTTTTCTCCGGTCAAAAAATTAAAGTAAACATTAAAAGCGGTTTTTGAGAAAATGCGTGATTTACAAATTGCATTTATTTTAAGCAGAAATTACGCGAAAACGTTCGCCTTTTCAAAAAATGGTGCATTGCCTTTTCTAAAGAGCCACATGTAAAGTACCTCCAAAAATTGAAATATACGTTTCAAACTCAGAGGGCCTCGAGTTCCTCTAATTTGATCGAGGAATATCAATTTTGGAGAATGGGCTGAGTGGTATTGCTAGCGTTGACCACAGACGGACGGTAGGACAGACTGACGGTCATTTTGTCTTCAATCAATTGTTTTGCTATCAAGGATCCACAAAACATGGATTCTGACTATACAGGGTGTTAGCGGAAGCAATGCATTCCACGTGGGAAGATTTATCCACGTTTTAGTTACCAGGGCTCGTTCTTTCTGTCGCAAATTCAGCTTTTTCCGGGACTCTATTACAATACTTTCTATACACGCTACAATACAATACGTCCTATTAAGAAGTAAGGGTGAGAAAGTAAAATAAACCGATGGTGAAGATAGACAAGACAAACGGTGTATTTTCAGTATTGAAGGTTATTAAGCTGTTTATATTTTCTGACAAATCAATATGGCAGGTCATCCGGAGGATTAGTAGTCATATGTTTCATGACAATTCACTTAATTACTAAACGACCTGTAGTGTAACAAAGTACTTAGTAGTAGTTAATTATAACAAATAATTCCACATAATTATGAATAAACTTCAGATATTCTTTCATGTTATTGTATGTACAATATTTTTTTCAAAATTATCGTGTTTTATTAAACGCATTGGCTACGATAATCGAATTGATCGAAGTCTTATTGTCGCAACTGTAGTTTTCTTTCCACAAAGAAAATGAGCCTATAAAGATCCCAGCGAAGTACTTGTAGAATTTTTAAAATTTATTTTTATTTATTTATGTTAAACTTGTACTCATCTTTCAACTCTTTATAGTTAAAATGACGGGAAGGGATTCTGGAACTCAAGAAAACGTGCAGAGATAATCTTTTCCCCCCTAAGTCACATACAGTTTTTATTGGTTTTTGACTGAATAAATCTAAATCTTAGTGATATGATAAAGCATATGAACTCGTTCTCTAATCAAAGTTCAATGCAGCATCGTAAACGTTTTTTCCAGAAAAAGGGTTTTGTTTAAATTAAAGAAAATATTGTTGTACATAGTAGCCAGTATAAAGGAAGCAATAATGAAATTAATAACAGTAATGTAAAATAATAATGATAATAGAAATAAAATTAATAATAATAACAATAACAAAAACATAACAATACCAACGGTAATCCTAGTGCAGCTCTTTGTCTGGAAGCTAATTCTAGGTATCTCAGAGATGGCTTCACAAAATTCTAACGGATTACAGCTGAGCATCCACCTGTTTCTGGTATGCTGGATTAGGCCTATGGGCCTAAATGTTTCGTCAGATCTCTGGGCGTGGTCCCTAGTTCCCTCTGGGACAATGGGGCAATACTGACCCTCCATTTCCAAAGTTTCTCGAACTAAGTCGTGGTATTTTGCAACGATTTCGATCTTATTCGACCACGTGGGCTAGTTTTCAGATGGCCGCTTTTTACATATATCGGCGTTTCTGGCAAGGCGATAAAATCTTACATATTATGATACAACCTGACACCGCCTGGATCTTAAAATTCCGGAGCATAATCACATGGGGTCTTCGAACGACTTGTGCTTCTACCACCAATCAAATGCCAACAAGCAATCGTTTCTGCAACTTCCAGTGTAGCATGGTGGCTACCTTGTCATGGCCTCCTTTGTAATTATTTGCGCAAGTTTGCTACAGGCATTGATTACCTGATTAACTCTTTCATCATGTTGTTCACAGAGTCTGCACTTGTCTTCCATGTTGTTGACTACTTAAACTTCCATTGGCTTAGGATGTAGAGTGTTTCCTTGAGCTCTTGATGTAATAATGATAATAATTATGATGTAATAATAGTAATAATAATAATAATAATAATAATAATAATAATAATAATAATAATAATAATAATAATAATAGCTATATTCTTAATAGGCATAAAGCAACCGAAAATTAAACTGTTTCTGGCTGTGTGAGATGAGTTAAAGGTTACGTTAGATACAGAGAAAGACGATAAAAATACAAAAACAATGACACAGTTTCAATTTTGCCGCAAAAAACAAACATTTGATAATGTTAATCTGCAATTTTCTTGTAAAAATGTTACTACTACATCCTCTTACCCAGCGCATCACTGCTCAGCGCGACTGGTCTCCCGACTTGTGTGGTAGGGTAGTGCATTTGGAAGTGTAAGTGTGTAAACGGGAGATGGCTCAAGGAAAGGAAAGGAAAGCGCGCTGTTCCTGGTCCGTTGATTAGGTTTCTTCTCCAGCATTCGCGTGTAACGAAGAAATTACGGAAAACTATCGATCAAAGCAGTCAAAGCAGTCGTCAAGAATTGCCCTCTAGACAGCGGCCGCACTCGACCTAGCCATGTGGTTAGTGTCGAAAATCCTGCCACCATCGGGTCTCGAACCCTAGGATCTCCCGCTCAGTTTGTTTAAAATCCAGGAGCGCTCTGTTGAATACGACCGTAGGTGCCTCTTGAACCCGCATTCGTCGAATGGGGCCGTTTGAGAGTTCCCCCAACTCCTCCCTACCCTCCGTACCCTACGCACAAGGCGCGACAGCGGCGGAGACGAAATCGAAAGCGCGAGGGGGCGTGGCGACGCGACCTTGAGGCGAGCGCTGCCACTTGCGCAGGGCGCGCTCGCCGTGCGGGGCGGTGCGTGGGCGTGGGCGCGGGCGCGGGCGTTGCGTAACGCACTTCCTGGGCGGCGGCGCGGCGCAGCGCAGCGCTCCACTTGGCTTTCGCCGGGCGGGCGCGGGCGCCCT
>BOPP01000015.1:14178510-14248697 GCA_017312745.1 Gryllus bimaculatus | reverse complement strand
CGGGCGGGCGCTCCCCTTTGTGTGCAGATGCCGCCGCGGGCGCCGCTGCCGCTGCCGTGACGCAACCGCCAATGGCACTCGCTGCCGCACTCGCTGGTGCGCCTCCGCAGCTCAACGCCGCGCGGCCCGGCCAAGGCAGCTTCTTCTCGTCTACATTTCATTCTCTTCTTCTTCGTTGTTCTTCTCCTGCTCCTCCTTCTACTCCTCCTCCTCCTTTCTTCTTCTCCTCCTTCTTCTCCTACTCCTTTTTCCCCTTCTTCGTCTTTATCCTTTTATCTTCTCTCTAACATCTACGTTATTTAGGTCAATATTTCGCCCTCCCTTCCAATATTTTGTTGGTTAACCCTCCAGTTTGGTTTGGACCATCTTCAGCGCAATAAGTTTCTTCTCTTCTACGCCAATTTCTTCATTTCATTCTTTTGTTTAGGGGTCATTCCATCAAAAATTGTAGGATTTTGAAGAGTAGATTCTTCAAAGTTTTTCATATTAGTATTTGATTAATATTGTAGTAAGTAGTTACATGGCAAATTTTAAGACTTAGCTTGAAAGGATTGGCTACAACAATGAGAGATGTTACTACACTTAAAGACTTTCAAAAATATTTCGAAATAAATATTTTTATTTATAACAGAACAAATTAAGATACAGAACTAATACCAATTAAAATTGATACATATACCCGAATTTTTCTGAAATTAAAAACATGTATTATTTTAGTGATGGAGCCGCAGGGCAATATAAAAACAAAACGAATTTCTCAAATATTGCGAATCACTAGAAAGATTTCGGCATCTTGGCAGAATGGCATTTTTTTCGCTACCAGTCATGGCAAATGCCTTGTGACGACGTAGGTGGTACAGTGAAGCAATTAGCTGCGTACGCTAGTCTCCAAGGGACCTACATCTCCACTCCAAAAAATCTGTACGAATGGGCAAAAAGGATTCATTTCGTTTCTCAATGGAAGTTGAACATGAAGAGGAAGTTCCAATGTCAAAAGAGAGGTTTGCGGGACTAAAGACTATTGGAGAAACACGAGGTTTTTATGGTGTCATCCCCGTTAATGAAACCTGCATTTCTCTGACACATGTTTCATCTTCATCAGACTCTCCCAGAGAAATGATTCAACGCAAATGTCAACTGGGGCTCATCGACGAGCTCGCAGACCTGGCGCGGCGCGGGGCGCCCTTGAGCGAGGGGGCGGCGCGCTACTGTCGCGATAGGATTTAATGTTTTACGGTCGTAGTTCTTACTGTGCCGTCTTGCCTACAAATATACATCGATGTCAATTTTTTTTTTTGGTTTAAATTGCATTTTGAATTATTTAAATATTAATAATGATTTGAACGTGCTTATTAACACCAAATGAATGCAAAACAACAATATACAGTGAAAACATTGATCTATCTATACTCTAACAAATGGCGTTACGAAAATAAATTTCTATCTTTTAACATAATCACGAAAAAATAAATCATACAGACGTGTAATGCGAATGCGTAGAACTTTAACGATCCATTGTGATGTAACAATGGCTGATAATTGATTAATATATCACACAAAGCAAAATTACTCTAAGAAGAAGCAAATAAAAAAATAGCTAATTTTGGGAGGTCGATTTTGATTACCCCCTGTTTCCGTGGAATGACCCATTGGTCTCCTTCCTTTACTTTATTTTTCCTCTCTTCATATTCGTGTTCTCATCGTCTTCATCTTCAACATCATCTCCTTTTTCTTCACTTACCTCTGTGTCGTTTATTTCTTTCACACATTTTTCATCTTGAGTTGTTTCCTGGATATTATCCTTTTTTCTCTTCCTGTTATTGTTTTTCTTCAGCTTCATAGTTTCTATATTTTTCGCAGTGTTCAGCTCCTTCTGTCTCGATTTCTCCTTTTTGTTTTCCCGTTCGTTTTCGTATTATCCTTATTCTTCATCTTCTTCTTTCTCATCATCTTCTTGCTCTTGTTTCCTTCGTGGTCAATTTCACCACAATCTTCTTCTTCATCTAATACTTTCAAGTTTACTTCTTCATCAATTTTCTTTTTTGTTCGAATTCTTTGTCATAGAGTTTTTTTCCTCAAATTTTCTTGTTTTTTGTTTTATTCCTCCTGTTTTTCTTCCCTTTTTTCGTTTTTAACTTCTGCCTAGTCTTTTGTACTTATTTCCTCAATTACTCCTGCTTTTCTTTCTCGACTTCTCTTTACTCGTCGCTTTCGTTTTCTCTTCTTATTTATCGACTTTTTATTTTTCTCGTTTTCTTCTCCTTCTTGTTGTTTTCCACTTCTTTTTCATGTTCTTTTTCTTCTTTCTAGTCTTCTTTCTTCTCCTTCCTTCTCGTCTTTTTCTTCTTCCGTGTCTTTTTTCTTCTTTCTCGTTCTCTCGTTCTTCATGTGTACCTAACGAGTTATCAATGTATCTGTGCGGCTGCACTTGGCAATTACGAAACAGTGAATGATGGTTAATATGATTAAAAGTGTAACACTTTGCCATGCCTTACGCGTCACAATCGTGTAAGTCCTTCGGACGTGACTCGAATGCATAATCTCAGCGCAGACGGACTGCGCCTGACAGACGCCTGCACTATTTAGGTCAACATTTCCCACCAACCCCTTTTTATGTCTAATTAAGAACACGAACAGGTAGGAGCTGTATCTCCCCATATTTGTCAGGCATATGTAAGTGAGGGCTAAATGAGGTATCTAAAGATGGATAATGACGTTTCTATATTAATTTTAGAATTTTTATTCATCAGCGGATGTAATTTAAGCATTTTAATAAATGTATTGCTTGCTATTTTTGAGACATGATATTTCCATGTTCATTTTGGTCAATATGTAATCCTAAATAATTGGCCTGGATTGTATATGGAATCCATTGTATTGCTTAAAATTAAAGGGTATATTTGTTTTAGTCTTTTCAGTGAAAATATTTTTGCTCGTCATTTATTAGAATTAATAATTATTTTCAATATTTGAAGCCATTTAGAAAGTATGTTTAAGTCAGCTTGTAATTTGTCGCGACCTATTGGTATATCTTTATGTGAAGTAAATAATCCGCAAAGAAGGCTTTTTCAGAATTAATAAGAGTTGGGACATTAGAAATAAATATATTGAATAAAGTTGGTGAAAGTGACCCCTGAGTGACTCCAGCCTGTATTGGGAGATTGGTAGATATTTCTTTTTATTAATATGTATTAAGATATATTAATTCTTAAACTTCTCTAAAACTTCTAGATGTAAAAAAACTTTTAATAATTTGTTGTAAATACTGAGGAAAGGCAATTTTTCGCAATTTGTATAGAAGACACTGCCAAATGTTTTTTCTTCATCAAGAAATAATGTGAGAGTATGTTTTGACTTTTAAAATTTTGATACTATGTAATCTGTTAGTTTTAATAGTTCATATGTGGTAGAATGATTGTTGCGGAAATCAAATTGAGTGTGAGGAATTATGTTTTTTTTTATTAATAAATTTATATAATCTGGCTAACATGGCTTTTTCAAACATTTTTGAAAAAGTAGGGAAGAGAGTTATACGTCTGTAATTTTCAGTTTTAGTATGATCTTTGTTTTGTTTTGGAATGGGTACAACTAGTGCTGTTTTCCAGTATTTAGAGTAGCAGTTCATTCGTAGTCAAGAATTGTATATTGTAGTGAGTGAGCTTTTTACTTTTGGGGGCAATTTTTTTAATATAATATCAGAGATCTTATCAATTCCTGGGGATTTTTAAGTTTCTTAATAAGAAACATAATTTCCGATTGTGAAATACATTTTATTCTTTCTGGTACTTTATAAATAGGTTTGTTTAATTCTTGTGAAATATAATTAGAAAATGAAGAATTTAAAGAAGAGTTATTAGAGAAAGTCATTTCAAAGTGTGTAGTTAAGTCTTCTGTTTTTCATCAGTAATAGCTACTGTATTTCCTGTTTTTTATGTTAAAATTTGTTGCTTTTCATTACATATTACTCTTTTATCTGACCAAAGTGAAGAAGAGTTGGGTTGTAATTGAGATGTAAAAATATTAAATAGTATATGTCTATGAATTTCCAATTTGTTTTTAACTTTTCTTGTTAGAATGTTCTGAGTAGATATAATTCATTGATTACGAGATTTGCTTTATTCTTCTTATTCTATTTTTATAAGTAATTAGATTCAAAAAAGTATCAGTTGGTTACAGGTATCAGATTTGTTAATATTTTTTGTGATAATGTTTAGACGTAGGAAGTGAAATAGCTCTCTCTCTCTCTCTCTCTCTCTCTCTCTCTCTCTCTCTCTATATATATATATATATATATATATATATATATATATATATATATATATATCCCCTCAAGGAAAAGTAGTATTTGACACTTCCACAACTGAGTGCTGGACAATTCAAGCTCATGTTCAACACACTAGTTATCCTTATCATACAAATTTAAATCGGGAAATACTTTCGACCGAAATTTACAGAGAAGACAGACTCGATGACATAGTACTTTCTCAGAATATAAACATACCAATACATCAATACCCAATTACAACTCTAAATTTGAATCATAGACCAATTTTGATAACTTTTCATAAAATTTCTCTAGCCTTCTACTCTCGCAACTTGTTTATTTTATATGTATATGTATATATATATAGTTGCGAGAGTAGAAGGCTGAGGAAGGAAGAAAGAGGAAAGCCCAGTTGTTCGTGAAAACGGAAACACTCTCATTACTAACGATCGGGCAAAATCTAATGAGTTTTATAAGTATTTCAATTCGGTTTTCAAAAGCAATACAAACCATTCATTAATTCAGGGTTCTTCGGTTACAAATCAGTTTAATATTGATGTGAACGTTCTACGGAATAAAGTAAAATCTTTGAAAAACGGTAAGTCAAGGAGTCCAGATGACATTTCTATGGACACAATTAAACTGGGAGTAGAGGCAATATTACAGTACCTAATTAGAATATTTCACGTATCCATGAACAATTCTAAAGTACCTAAAGACTGGAAATTATCTTTTGTCGTAGCAATTTTTCAAAGTGATGACAAAACTATATTAAGTAATTATAGGCCGGTAAGTCTTACGTCAGTGGTCTGCAAACTTATGGAGTATCTAGATGCCAGTTGCATTAAGCAAGAATGGGAAATCAAAAAATGATGGCCAACACCGCTTCTGAAGTGGTTATTCTTGTGAAAGTCAGGTAGCCACGCTATTTCAGGATATAGCACATGAAATTTATGAGGGCGGGAGAGTAGACGCAATAGTTAGAGATGTTACCCAAGCGTTTGATATCGTTCCCCTAGATCGGCTCGTACAGAAATTAATGAATTCAGGCATAGTTTTCAGGGTGGTGGCGTGAATTAGCGAGTTTCTGCGAGACAGAAAACAGAAAGTCCGAATTGGCCATAAGTTTTCTACCGGGGCAAGCATTACGTCAGGAATACCGCAGGGGAGTGTCATTGGACCTCTTCTATTTCTAGCGTTCGTCAATGATCTGCCAACACACTAAACCTCAAATGTTCGGCTATTTGCAGACGACTGCATAATATGTCGTAGTGTAAATTCAAAAGAAGACAATGAAATGTTGCAATGGGATCTTGATGCGTTACTTCTCTGGGCGGAAAATAATGGAAAGACCATAAATAGCTCCAAAAGCAAATCCATCACTTTTGGCCGGGGCCATAATTACAGAGAAACAAATTACCGTTTAAATAAAGACATTATTCAGATAGTTTCCTCATGCAAGTACCTAGTAATCCATTTCGATAGTAAATTAAGCTGGAAAAGTCACATAGATTTTGTTGCAGGGAAAACCTGGAGATCTCTTCACTTTGTAATGCGCACCTTAAAAAAGAGTACGGCAAATCGCTTGTTCGTCCGATAATGGAATATGGAACAATTTGGCCTCAGATCCGTGACTTTATGAAAGTTATTACCTTTGAACAGTTTATGACGGTTATTGAGAAGACAGCTTGGCTTGCATTGAAAGATGTATGCGACAATGACTTGGGAAACATAATGTCTGACAATTTCAGGACGCATGCTTGTCTGTTACAAGGCTGCACCATGTCTGTGGGGTGCAGAGTCTGGGTGCACCATGTCTGTGAAATTACTTCATTTCCTTTTGAATTTCGTCCCACCTAATTTGGGGTGATGAACATGGTAAGCGATTTCACCACTTTATCGCTGCCATGGAAAGAGGATGTAAGGAAAGATGATCATCAAACCTTTTGGCAGATTATTGCTGGATACTCCTATAAGAAATATCACCATCCACTCACAAACGGAAAGTTTCTAGGAAAAGTTTCTAACTTGTATGTGCATTTCAAGCTTTTTTCAACTTTCCCTTACTGTTTTCATTGTATGTTTTGTAATACAAACAATTAACTATACAAATAATTTAATATAAACAGATTTTTGTAATATAAACAATTTTTGTTACATGATCTATAGATTAAACACTACAGATTCTTCCTGTATTGTTATTGAGATACTTTCAAGTTTCTCTAAAGTGGTATATGTGGCGCACCTTTTCCAGAAAAATCAGTACGTAATGGAACATTTATGACTTCATTTTTGCAATCAGCGTATATGATTTAGTAAAGGACACGTACTTTCAACTCGCTGCAAGACACAAAGTTCAAATTTGTTGCACTGTGTTATCTGCATTGACTACAAAATTATAAACATACATCGAAAACATACAATGCGATCCTTGAAATATTTCAGTTTCCCAATGAACCACATTCATTCGTTCCAGTACTTTCAATTGCAAGTTTTGATGTTGCTATGTGCTCGTTACTGCTTGACTCATGAGTATTCGGGCTCATAAATAACCAAAGTCCGGTGCTAAGCTCCTTGCGCCCAGAGAACTTTCTACTGAAATGCAGCTGCGGGTTAGTCCGGGTCCCCAACCACTCACAGTCTCTAAGGCTCTGCGAACGTGTGCCGTAGATATTTGTTAACAAGACGTGTTGTCATTCAACGCTTTTATTTACTACCTTGCACAGAATTCGATCAAATCTTGTAACTTGATTTTTATACCAATGCCTACCAAGTTAAATAAATTAATTTTTGGAAGATAAATATTGTTGACTGCAGTACATGATTATGCTGGTTTTGGAGGAGTCTTCCTTGTACCTATGTCACAAATGTCGTAACAAACATTTAAGTAAATACGAATTATCCACTTTGTCGGAGTCAATGACTCAAAAAACTAACATTTTCTGTCGAAAAACGCATCATTTCAATACTTTTTTTATACTATGTGAATAGTGTGCAACAAAGTAAAATCTCCAGAGTCAGCGCACTTCTAAAGGCATTTTGAGCACTTATGTCATTCGATGGCTTCATGATTCGGATGTTAATGGACAAGGATAAAATCGAGAAGTGTTCTAAAAACGCACATTTGTGAATTAGTGGAAGCAAAAGTGTAAATACTATGTATAAACATAGGTGTACAGGTAAAACAAATGCATACAGAACAGATAAAGTCAGTCTTCATCAAGCCTACTAATCACTGCCCTTCTAAGACTGAAAGATCCACTATCTGCACTATCTTGTCTGTCTATTTGTATTTTCTAGCCATCTATCGTCTTTCTTCCCATCTGACTGTCCGTCTGGTAACAATACTATGAACGATCGTAGGCAGTTCACAGAGTTTCTTCAGGAACACAAAGCAACTTATTGTACTCTTCTGTGAGCTATCACCAACTGAGCCTCTCACGCAAAGAAGCTAAAAAACAAATACATTGAATTCCGAAGAAAACAAATACAAGTCGGAAGACCGTCCAGAAGATTAGAGCAGATTGGGGCGATGCTCTACAGGTGGGAGAGTAGGGCTTGTAGCTGAAAACCCCGCTAGCCGACAGTAGGTCAGCGCCGGATCTCACCACCCAGCGGGGGAAGATTAACGCCTCCTCCCGAGCAAAGAACATGCACTACACTTATGGACTAATGAACTTGATGCGCCCGGAAACACTAACCAATCCCACAGCCCGTGAACCTTGCGGCCTGTGCGTGGAGAGCGTTCATTGGCGTTCGCAAGAGAGCAACGGCGAAGAGTCTCTTCGGTTCCGCATGGGAAATCCGCCGCAGGAGGAAAACCTACGGCCTGCAGGCGGATGCACTTTGAATTAACACATTTCACTCTAGTCCGCGTGTACAGAGGCGGGGCCGTTGCTTCTCCCGGAAGGCGGACCGCTTCGACCCGTCCCGCCCCGTTACCCCTTTCCTTTTAGTCACTTAGTTCCTTTCTCCGTTTCGCGTCACTTGGGGCGAAGTAATGCAACAGCAATATTCGTTCCCGCTTTCCAAAAGGTTCATTAACGGCTCATTAAGAAGCCATTCAAAAACTACGTTCGGAAAATTTATCTTTTTTATATTCCTGCCTCAGTTGAAGCAACACGAAGCATTCACCCTATTAGTTACAAAAGAAATGAATATATTTGTAAACAAAGAGAAATTAACACAGACATTAAAAAAATAGTAAATTGTGTGCTTTTATATTTGTGTTAACTTTACTTTGTGAACAAATGTATGAATTTCTTTTGTAAATAAACTATTTACATGTTTCTGAAATGTTTATGTTTCAGAATTCAAAATTTTTGTAGACAAAGTATTTTTCCAAACCAACTTCTGAGTGCTTGTTGCGGCTTGTTGCGGTTTAATGCTGAATGGGCTGTTCGACCACTTTCAAGCAAAGTTGCTGCGATTCCCGACGAAGCGAGTGCAAGTGCAATTTTATTATGTGAGCGAATCGTTGCTAATATTAATGAAATCAAAAACGTTTTTCCTGTACCACCAGATGCATCGAAGAAGTAAATCCCTCCAGTTTCATCATTTGGTACTTTCCTAAGAGAATCAAATACATATTTCTGTTGTTGATTCAACAGTGAAAAATTTGTTTGAATTAATTCTTTCAAAGTGTTGAGATCATACAGTTTTTCTCGATTCAACTCTTGGTTCAAAAGCATCATGCATTGATGATTGGCGCGCCAGCCTAATTGAATTAATTTTGTTTGACATCATCAAGCACATGTTCTCAATTGAAAATTAATGCTTCGTTGTACATTTTTTTCACTATTTGTATATTGGATTTCCCATTCTATTTCATATTGATACAAAATATCATCACACATATAATCTTTGTACTGATACACAAATCAATTGGTTTGATTGAAAGCATGTAAGATATGATTATAGAAAACAATGTTCGTATTTGTTGAGAGTTTGATAGTATTACAGCATCATTGAAGTTGATCCATATGAGCGTCATTTTTATAGCAATTGCAAACGTTGACAGGCTTCTCTGTAAGATCCACAAAATTCACCATCAACAGTTCGTAAATGTTGGAACTAATTGGCCACGTACATTGACTAAAGCAGTCGTCAAAAAAAAATCATCATTGCCTTGATGTACTGAATAAATTCAGCCAATGCGTCGGTGGAATACACATCTGGGTATCTGGAACTTGTTTTCTTTGTTAAGTTGTATAAATCTCCTTGAGGATTGATTCCAAGTATAATATTTTGACATTTCAGATATATCTATTACCTATATATCTAATATATCTATTTCAATATCTTGTTGATATAATTTGGCAATTGTTGATCTCCATTGTCTGCTGTCCGATCGTCGTCCGATACAGTGAATAATCGTCATTACCAGTAATGTTTCCGATATTCATGTCCGTGATATGTTGGTTAACATTTACATCCATCATAACATGTGAGATAGATTAAGTGTCCACAGGACCCTGTATCATACTTTTGGATAACACTTCATGCAATCCAGGATCTACTTGAACATTAGGGATTTCAGCTGATATCACCTGCCATCAACTTCATTGGCCTTATCCTTTTCAACCAACCAAATCAAAATTCTGTGTGGCAATCCTCGTTCTGACACTCCACAAAATACATCCAGGCATCTCTACAACATATGTTTATTCGATGAATTCCATTAAAGATTTCAATGAAATTTGTCTAAAGACTCTGGCTGTAATATCATGACGATCAATGGGTGATTGCCCAGAGAATAACTCCTGCTTGATTACTATCCAGTGCGGATTGCATGTAAATGTATGAACAATCTGCTGTACCATTATGACGAACATACGACATGGCATTCTGAGCATATTCGTGCATATGTCGAGGCTTCCATGTATGTTCTGGAAGAATAGTCATCCGACCAACATTCTGTGCATTTTATCTAGTATTATCATCTCAAGGTGGAATATACTCTTCAGATCGGATTTGTGCTGATTCAACCTGAGAATGTTAATCTCTCTGTTTCAATTTTAACACACATGTCAACAATATATTGTGTATATAATCGCCCTTTCAATATGTGATTGTCTTCATTTTCCCGAATCATTAAGCCGTATGAATAATAGTTCATTGAACAGACTTTTTTGTTAGTTTCAGAACCTGTAAATAGATTTTGTGTTTAATAACATTAAAAAAAATTAAAATACATAATATAGTGACTGAGATATGGAGTATCGCCATAGCTAAACTAATATTTTAATTACCTGTAATGGGATTTATCATTTTATTGAGAAATCATGCCATCTTTAACCTTGCCAAAATATAATGGGATATTGCAGTGCATCATATGAGCGGGTTGTGCCTTTCACGTTGTAATTTGATAACATTCCGACGATGTTAACAGTATCTACTAGGATTCCAAGTTTTCTTCCAATTACAACTAGGGGGGGGGGGGGGGGGGGGTGGGGGGGGGGGGTGGGGGGGGGGGGGGGGGGGGGGGGGGGGGGGGGGGGGGGGGGGAGGGGGGGGGCGGGGGGGGGGGGGGGGGGGGTTGTCCTGTTGTTGTTGTTGGGGGGGGGGTTGCAACTTCATCAATAGTTGGTGCTTTAAAACGTCTTGCATGTTGACCCGAAGGTGTTTTATCAGCTCTGATTACAATTTTCTGATTATCTGATGACATGAGATCCAGGGCAGTTTTAAACAATATAATCAATTGATTGTGTTCATGAAATAAAGTTTGTAATTGTTTTTCAATAGGCCTCTTTACTAAATTGTTATGTGCACAACGCATATTAATTTCTTGTGGTGAATTGCCGATAAAATAAATTTGCAGGAATTTGTAGTTGCTATCTGACACTGGTAACAGTGAACCTGCTCTGTGATATATTTGGCCTTTTATCTGTAAATTTAAAAAAAATATTGTTTGTACCAAACACTATAAAATAAAATAAAATAAAATAAATAAGCAATGTGGGGTATAAATTTATGGATTGTCAGTGATCAAACTTAAATAATATTTGTTCTTAAAAATTATATGTCTCCTAATTAGTTGTAACTAATATCTATCATCAAATAATTATATTGGTTTCAAAATAATAAAAGTGTCGCTAAAACTGAATCACCAAATAATATGATGACTAAGTGATGATTATGATCTTAATGATTAAGAAATTGAAGATTAGTGACACATCTTAACTTTGGTGACAGAACATAAAATAATTATGATTAACTGCTATAATTCATACCTTGAAAGTTGGCATAAAATTTTCCCGAACTACATTTGTTGACCCAAATGAAGTCATTTGATAGCAATTGTTATATTGTTGGATATTTGTCAAAAAGTGTATGGAATCTGTTCCTACTGCTGAAACCAATGAGTGGCTCTGGTGTTGGTTCCAATGGAATCAATTTCACTTTACCATTTGTGCAACACAATCCATTAGCTTCGTTTTTATATTTCAATGCCTTACAATATGAGTAAACCGAGTTCAAAGAACCAATAACAACACATTGGTAGTTACTGTAGTCAATTGACACATCGTAACTGAAAGCATCTTGATCAAACTAATTAGTTGAATGTAGCGCTCGCGCTTCACGCGTTTGTGATATCCGAATTCTTTCACGTTCATTTCGGTCGTCACGTTCTTGTGCAGCATGATTAGATCGGTAATTAGCTTGGTTAGTAGCATTTCGGGTTCTTCTACCTAAATTGTTTCGTCTAATAGGAGACATATCTATAATATAGATTATTTTGTTAATAGTTTCGGAACGCGACATTAAATCCTCCAACGATGTATTCTGTGCTCCAACGCACACACGCACACTGTTTTGATAGATATGATTGAATTTGAACTTTGTATAACGGTAATAAAGTGCAAATTGACTTTTTGACGTTAGGAACATACCTACATTGTTTAAACAACAATGAGTGCTTTATACAGTAGCTATAAAGCTCAAATGACTCTACGTTTTAGTAAGAAAACGTTTGTATAGAAAAAGAAAAGGGCTGTTTTTAGGGTTTTTCCGGCAACTATTGGAATTTTTCTCGACGTAAAAACCATCCTTGAACTTCAAAAAACATTTTAAAAAATAATTGGGCAAATTGGTCCAGGCACTTACAAACACATTTTGCGATTAATTTTTATAATATATATATATATAACTATACTATATAATATACTAGTATATATGATATATATATATATATGGTGATGGATAAACAGATACAGATACATAAACAGATAGGTATATTATTCATCCTCCTTGTAATGGAATTCACATGCCCTAGCCTCTTCCCATTGACAAATGAGCACTTCATCCGGCAAAAGTTATGAAGAGAACATGGAGGGATACAGGATGCGATTTCACGAATTAGCTAAAGCTGCATCCGAACATACCGGTATCCGAGCAGAGAGTGTGCGGCCAGCAGCGCACCATCATTGTAAGGAACTTTCTCTCAGCTGCAGAGATAAACACCATTAGGGAGAATGTAAGAACATCCTTGGGCATTGAGAATAGGAATGAGACTGATGAAGGAAGAAATAAGACTCACAAGCTATTCAGGAATGGTCTGTGGAGACCAATTCTGATGAATCCTGCCTCCCAGTGCCTGAGCAATTGTCTAGGACTGCGCCTTATGAAGCCATGAGACATACTATCATGGTATTCTATTATCTTTCAGACCATGAATCCCACGAGTGGGATATGACCCAAGTACAAATGATGGACCGATGGACACGTACACCGATGGAAGCTGTCAATAACTTGCTGAAGATGGATGTAGAACAATTGACTGCGCTTGAGGAAGTAGTAAGCTATGTGTCTTGTGCAGCCCTTGCTTTTTTACAAGGTCTTGGTAAACCTGTAAAGGATAAATTAAAAACATCAAAAGACATAAGACAGTCCCCGGAGCCCACTAAGCCCCCCGTGGTTGAGCCGTAACGAACGCAAAATTGAAAGCTTCCGGTGGGGCATAGGCACTCTGACATTCTTCTTAAAAGCTCTTGGGAATGTAACTAGAAAGGTCTCCAATGCAGTGACGGCAATTGGACGAAAGATGAGAATTCGAAGAACCCAAACGAATTTCGAGGAGAGGCTCCAAGATAGAATTGAGTGCCTGAAACAGCGTGTTGCAGCCCTTGGGTGCAGTATAAGAAGATATAAAGCAATGAAACGAAGACAACAGAATGCTTTATATTCATGCGACCAGAACAAATTTTTCAGGCAACTCAGTGATCAAAGAAAGTTGCCTGAAACAGTTCTTCAAAGCTCCGAGATGGAGGAATATTGGTGTAATATATGGAGCATCCCGAAGACCCATGATGATGGAGCTTACTGGTTAACAGAAGAGGAAGGGAAGTGTTGTGATATACCTCAGATGTGCTCGCCTAATATTACACAGAGAGATATCTTCAATTCAGTCAGAAAGATGCAGAATTGGAAAGCGCCAGGTACTAATGGGAATCAAAACTTTTGGAAGGATTTCCCGTTTACTCATGCGGTTCTGTCCAGGTGGTTTCAAGCTGCATTCAATGATCCAACTTTTATTCCGGCGCCTTTTACTGAAGGATTTACATTTATGATAAGCAAGTCTAGCGATCCTAAGACTCCGAGTAACTATCGACCTATACATGTCTCCCCACAGTATATAAGATTTCTACATCTGTGCTAGCCAGTATGTTGAATACCCATCTAAAGGCAAATAATCTTTTGGCACCCGAGCAAAATGGTTGCAGAAAGGATGCTCAAGGTTGCAAAGAATTATCGATAGTAGACAGTGTGGTAGTCAATCAAGTTAAAAAGGGGCACCGCAACATTTCTCTAGGATGGATTGATTATACCAAGGCCTTCAACTGGATACATCATTCGTGGCTTTTATATGTCCTTCGCCTCTACAAAGTAAATTGTCAGTATGTGAACTTAATCCAACACTGCATGACAACTTGGCGTTCAAAGATAAAAGTCTCATTCGCCGGAGGCGGATATACCACCAAGGAACTGAGGATTAAACGAGAAATTTTTCAGGGAGATAGTCTTAGTCCCTTATGGTTCTCGCTAGCTCTAACCCTTTTCAGCAGAATGTTAATAAATCATAGAGATAATTTCCAATCTTCAAGTACTTTTGAATTGTTCATGGATACCTGAAATATTCTTATTAGGTACGGTAATATTACCTCTACTCCCAGTTTAATCATGTGTGTCCGTAGAAATGTCATCTGGACCCCTTGACTTACCGTTTTTCATAGATTTTACTTTATTCTGTTCACTTCAATAATAAACTGATTTGTAACTGAAGACCCCTGAATTAGTGGATGGTTTGTATTGCTTTTGAAAACTGAACTGAAATACTTATAAATCGCATTAGCCTTTGCCCGATCGTTAGTAATGAGCGTGTTTCCGTTTTCGCGAACAACTGGTATATTCTCTTCATTTCCTTTCCTTATACGAACATATTTATAAAATCCTGTACAGTTATTTCCCTTCACATCTAGAATATTCTTTAAATATGCTTCGTGAGCAATTTTCTTTTCTCGCTCCAATTCTTTCGAACGATTTCGAAAAATATTCATATGTTTGCTACTGCGTTGTCTGTTATTGAATGCCTTTGTCGTTATTCTCTTCATTCGCCTAATTTTTGCATTGTAGTATTCTGCATCCGAATCATTTTTTAAAATTTTGCAGGAAATTTTGCATTTTATCTTTGAACGCGCCCCATATTTCTTCCATACCTCTCTCGGATCTCAGAAAGCGGTTGTACTGTTCCCTAAAAAAATCTTGAAGCCCGTTTACATTTGCTTCTTGTATGAAAGTACTTTTGTTCCTATCGTGATGCCTTTCCCTGAAATATTTTCGTCTTAGTCAAGAAGAACGTCTTTGTGGTTGATAATGCTCTAAACAACTTCACAAGATATGAAAAGTTCTTTCGGCGCAATTAAGTAGACATCCAAATCGCATCCTGCCGCGTCCCGCTCCGAACTATCTGAGTTAATCCCCTGTCCCAGATTATTCACAAGTATTTGGACTTTCCCTTCGCTCACGCTCCCCTCCCAGTTTGCGCTAGGAATATATTAAAGTCGCCTCCAAAAACAATGGATTAGCCATTCTCGTTTCCCGTTTTTTTAATGATGACATCTAAATGTATCCGTCGCTCGAAAACGTATAGCATGCAATAATTTATAATAAGGTTCTTGAAGTAATAATTTTCATTTTCATCATTTCTGTACTAACCCAATCTAAAATAATATCCATGCCTGCTTTGACGCAAATAAAGAACGAAAATAAATTTCCAACCCTCCTGAAGAATATGTAATGAGAATGAAATATTTCAGAGGATCCTATTACCTCAGTTGGCCATTACTCAGTCCCTATCACTATATCAGGATCACGGCATCAACTAGATCCCAAAACTGTTTTTTTATTGATTATACTACGACAGTTTACCTGCAATAAACCAAGAAATCCTTTCCTCGCCTGAATGTGCTCGCGAGAAGGCGCGTGCCCCGAAGCCGTGACCGCCGTGGTCGCCCCCGTCGCCGACGCTCAGCCGCAGGCGCTGTGTTGCCCCGCCCCGTTGCTGTCTTCCTGGTCCGTAAGCACCGCAGCGGCTGTCGTCCTCGCGCTCAGTGAACATGCCCCCCTTACTTTAGGAATTAACCAGATTTGGACATTACCCATAACACATTTTTAAACTGAGAAACGTCTGGAGCAGCAAAAAGTTTTTTCTTCTGGCTAACAAAATACGGGATTGAGAGAAATCGCTACGATGCCCCGTTTCCCTCAATTCTCTTTTGTTCTCCCCAGTAGCTTTCTGTAGCCAATTTACCTTCTTAGGTTCTTATCACTTGATAGGTTCTTTTAATTTTTTCGAACACCTATTGTAGCACTTCTTACCAGCGAACTACGTAAGTAAACATGTCTGTCGGGCACTATTTCTAAGACGCTTTCGAAACTAAACATCTTAAATATCATTCTTCTGTGCAGAGAATTACCATTAGATATGCGTGGCATCGAGAGATGTAAAATGTTGAGTTTCGTAATCTATGCTGTGAAAATTTCATCAGACGTCATATCAGTCAATCAGCAGTACTCGTTACACTTTTTCCATCAGTTGTCACTCGAAAACCACGCGTCTTAGACCCTGAAATCTAAATTGCAGGTATGGATGCTATATCGACAGAAAACATCGATGTTTCTCAAAATTAAAACGTCGATGTTAATAAAACTTCGAGTCCAAACCATGGATGTTTTTAAAACTGGGCTTGTAGTAATCATTGATGTTCACGCGGGGGGGGGGGATTTATATGACAGTGGTAGCGTTTGTTATTACTTTCCCTTAGACATAGACATATAAAGAGTAATATACGTGACATAGGAAAAGTTTTGTAATGCTGCCAAAAAAAGGCGTATTTTCGGCAGAAAAAAATTCATTGCCCTGATAACGAAAATGTGAATACATGAAGATGATAAATTTAGAAACCAATCCTCCAAGACTTGGTGTGGCCAGAATCTCTATTTTGTGGGACCTTGATAGCGAAAAATCAACTGAAGACAAAACGTCCGTTTGTAGCTCCTAAACCATTCGTATGATTGTTTCCAAATTTAAGGAACCCCTGTCCATCTGGCTCGAGACGAAGCTTTGAGATTTTCAAAAACCATCTTTAAAATTTGGGGATAACAGGATAACGCCCTCAGGGCATATTCAAAATTTTCTCAAAAAATTCTCTCCAATTTTTTTCTTTTTATTTCTTGTAAGAAAACTGTAAAACACTCTAATAAAAGTGGCACAGGAGCGATTTATACAGTTAACTCAGAATTTTAGAAAAATTCAAAATAATGAAGTTTTAGTTGTTGTGCACTGCATAAGATGACATAAACGCCGTATTGCCCTATTCTTTTGTTGTTGTTTTTTTCAAAAATTACAAAAAAGTAATTTTTTGACTTGTCTCTCACATCATTAATATGTATATTAGCGGCAATTTGTTCATATTATTCTATTTATGAGTACAAGAGCTTTGAATAAAGTTGTATAAAGTTTCCCAAAACTGGATCGTTTTCTGCGGAAATTAGCTCAAACGCCATTTTAGCAAACGCCATTTTAGCCATCAAACGCCTCAATTAGCAAAAACACTCAAACGCCATTTTCTCGAAAACGCTTCTAAATTGTTTCTTCAAACTTTTCGAACGGATAGTGCTAATTGCTCTCTTTAATACGATGTAGTTCATTTTGGAGTATATTTTTGTTTTTTAAAATTTACACAAATGTAATTTCTTTAAAGTGTCTCTCTTGCCATTAATATGCACATTTCCAGCAGTTTGTTAACACTATGGTATTTGTAAGCTAAAGTACTTCAAATAAAGTTGTTTGAAAAAATAAATTTTTGAAAAATGATGTGAAAAAGTGCATCAAACTTCGAATTTACAGTAGTGCTTAGACGTCATTTCCTTAAAACTGGCTCCAAATTTTTCAAAGAAAATTGCAATTTAGGACGAGGTTTTACTGTTATTTAATATTCTTAAAATAATATTTCCGTTCTGTTATTAGGAAATCGAAAATTAAGAATTTTTTAAAAAAATGTACTTTGGACGGTGATAAATGGTAGCTGGCAAATGTATGTGGCAAGTTCGTATAGCTAGCCGCGACCAAAGGAAACAGAAAACTAATCCTGAACAGTCTGTGCCATGCTGTAGCACCCCTAGTTTTTTAACTCAAAAACAAAATCAAAAAATCATCAGGTCAGAACAGTTAACAAACTTTCGCGGACAGTTAACAAAAAATGACGCACGGCGAATTGGACTGTTATGCCCAAGTTGGCAAACCCAATCGAAGCCGTGGATTTTAAAGGGCGAAAAAATTCTTCGTACGCCTTCCTTCGGAGAGGAAGTAAAGCCGACTGTCCCATGTTAGTAGATTTACTTGCATGTAAAAGTTCCTCAAGCCTTAATGACGCCTCTGAGCTAAATTCAAATCGCCTATTTCTCGCCCAAGAAAAACCTCCTTTCTCTGCTAGTTGGTGAAAGGAACGTAGCGAAATTTGCGTGGTCAGACGGAAGAGCGGGCCTGACGACCCGAGTCTCGCCACCTAAATTAAGGCATTAATTCAATTCAACAAAATTTGGATTATCTGGTATTTATTAAGAAATTATAGACTTCTTTATTCACGGAACCTCTTTTTCGCTCTTTGTCACTTTGGTCTAAAAATATTCAATTTTTGGATATCTGAAAATTATTAAAGAGTTTCTTTTTGATGAACATTTTCCTATACAAAAAAGCTTAAAACTACGTAAAAACATCGAACACAAAACATCGATGTTAAAAACATCCACTTAAAAAAATCGGTGTCAAATACATCAATGATTTTATTAAAACATAGACGTTTTCAAAACATCAACACTGATGTCGCAATTTCAGGTTCTCCAAAGGATCCTGTGACTTCTCCCGTGCTAATCTGCAAAATCATGTCTTATTGAACCTTCTTTTACAATTCTGAACATTTAGCCTTTCTCAATGTCTTCGTCTCACAGGGGGTCAGACACGTACGGAATCTTTAAACCTACGCGTATTTAAAATTATAATGAAAATGTATTATTCTGTGCAATGTACAGACTACAGGATTCCAAGTTGACTTTAAAGGATGATCCAGATGAATTTCTTTTCACTTTTAAAACTGTGCTTTACCGTGCGCTGAAAGTTCGTACGGGTCCAGATAGCATATTATCTGCGGAAACACCGTTTTCGTTGGTTGCAGAATTAGACGTCTGCGTGCTCGTACCGTTTTATGTGAGGTTAACAATGGCGTTGCACGTGTCTTTTCTTAAGGACTTTTTGTAAAAGCTTGTCTTCAATAAAACGGTAGGTGTCAAAACTGTGATGTAGGAATGTCACGTTGGTTGTTTTGCTGTTGACATTAGTGTTTGAAAGTTAAATTACAGAAAATAAATTGACGTTTCTCAAGGTACGAAACAGAAATTAATATACTTGTAGGTAAATTGGTCCTCATTTCACTTGTTTGCAAAAACAACGAAAACACAAATATCTGTCGCCCAAATACCAAACGACACAAACATCTGCGTTGTGTGAAACGCATATAGAGATTTAAGTTTTCTAGAAGCTCGAAATAATTTTTTTTCTGAATCATTTCAGAGGTGAAATCACCTTTCAATTTTCTTAAAAGTACGTTTATGCGCATGTGTAGGTGTACCTTTTACGTCTGGCTAATGTAAATATTTCCAAGCCCAATTATACTGTTGTGTTAGGGTCTAGTTGATCAAAGCTATCAACCTCTCTTTCTTGTGTTTAACGGTAGTCAGAAATTACACAGCAAATAGGTGTACTAACTGCAAATTCTTAATAAAACTGAAGGTATGGAAGTGAGATTAATTGGGTTTTGCGTAATGATTGTTTTTATCAATTATTTGTATAATAAAGGTAATGTTTTTTCTTGTTATCTTTTAGATAATAAACTTATTTAACTAGGAAAATGGTTGATTTTGCAATTCTAGAAGTATTTTATTGATGGTACATAGCCTTAAAGTAAGGTTTGTTTCAACAATCTATCGAGTGTGATTACGTCAACAATTTTTGTTATTACTTCAACATTCTTTAAGCTGGACTGTGTTATTTTGTTGTAACAATAACACGAAGATACCCGTTTCGTATATTGCAAAGTCCTTGACTTTGGAAAATTAAAAAAATATTGTGATTTCATCGTTCTTTAACGTCTGGTGTTCGCAATTGAGATTAGACGTTTCAGAATGTAATGCACATTCACATCCAGGGTTGTTTGTTCTTTGGTTCTGTTTTCCCTGTCGTGTCACTAACATTCTTCTTCACTGTTCCATTTTCTACTTCTTTCTTGTCTTGTCCATTTCGTTGCATCATGAATGTGCTTACTTTCACACACACGGATCCATTGTTTATTTTATTTTCTGGTGCGTGAACTACTGTAGTCATTAGTCCCATACGTGTAGTTCATGTTATATTCCGGGCGGTGTTCCCCCGCCAGAGAGTGAAATCCGGCACCGACTACATGTCGGCTTTCCTCTTCCACTTATTTCAGCCAGCTGACCGAATTGCTAGAATTCTCCTCCAGTCAGAGTTTGAAAATGTCAAGCTATCTAGCTAGTGTCAAAAATCCGTCAGGTCTCCAACCTTAGAACTTTCCTATCAGAGGCACTGCAGTTGGAATAATTGTTGCCCTAAGCCATCTAAGCCGTTCACGGGGATTCTAGTTTCCTAAATAGTAGCTTTCATTCTTTATTGTGAACAAAGGATACTGGAAGCCTGTGAAACTGGTACGTCAATCGATATTGAACATCAAATGTCTAATATTTCTTTATTTATATTCCAAGTGCGAAGTGCAATAGCGATCTCGGACCGAAGGATCTCGGGTTCAGTCTCCCTCGGGCATGGTTGTATTGTGTTCGTCCTTTCACCCCCTATCACCATCATCATCATCATTATATCGTGTCATCCTCACAGTCACCATACCGTTACAAGCAATAGTGGTCGCTAATGACCTAGAAGTTGACGCGATCTTAAATAACAAAAAAAATCTTTACTGAGAACATCATAAAAAACATTATTTTGGTGGATTGAAATGAGATGTAGCAAAAGCATCTGATGTTCTGGTACTAGTGTTGGCATTATCGACACTCATGAATTGGCTTAGCGCCTTCTCCAATGGAAATTGTAGAAAATGGCGCGTCACCTATTTTAAAAGATAGATATAATTGACGAATGTACTATGATAGAACCATGAAATTTAGACAGTATATAAAAGATAAAACAAAGATAGAGAATATGTGAAAAAGTCGATTTTTTATTTTGTGTATGGAGGATATTGAGAATTAAAGTTTTAATGTTTTCCATCACATCTTGCAGGAATCTAGTGCACCACCTTTGAAAGGTTATGAATTATTCTCTTTTAATGACATTTTTATTTTGTACAATGTACTCGGTAAAGAACATGCCACAAGATTAATGACATGGATTTAGTCGTTTGATTTTCGAAACTCTCTCGTCGTTTCAGCTCCTTATCGACGAATCCTACTAACCCAACGTCCTAGTTTCTTATCCCTGGCTACGCTCACTTAGCCGTTTTTTGTCACGGAGTTTCTCAATCTCACTTCCGAGTTGACAACCTCGACCTGTCGTTCTCTTTTCCGTTCTCCTTCCCCTTCCGCCTTGCCGCCTTGAGTGGTTCGGACGACGCAACTTCCGCGGGCAAAATTCTTGTGGCCACTGCATCCACACGTTGCTTTTCAACCAAATCAGACATAGACAATATTGGTATTGATTTTAATGAATATATTTACATTTGTTATCTTGTTTATCTTCTTGCAATGTTTTTACCTTTTTAATAAAACACACTCACACTTTTTAAAAATAAATTGTTATAAAATATTATGAGAGTCCGTTTTATTAAGATCAAACTGTTTTATTTTATTGAAATGAGCAAAAAATTAAACAGTTTTATTGTTGTTACCATTTTTATTTATCCATATAAATTTTCTTTTAATTGCCTAGATTCACAACAGTTGGTATTCAAATAATGCTTAATACGTGAATAACATTCTATAAATTGAAGTTTCTTCTTTCTGGTGAATCATATCCCGTCAAAGAGAACTGAATATTGACGAGACGGTGTTTCCTTTTATGTAAATTGCTGAACAGACTCTGTAAAATGAACAATGGACACTCTACACCAAAAGAGGATGTGTGTAACAGATTGTAAGGTGGATTATCTTTTGCTTTGAAATTGTCTCGTATTGCTGAGGGACAGAATTAATGCATGAACACCGTTCGCTAAGCATTATGAGTTATTGAAAGACTCGACATTTGATTTGCACGAAGGGTGGCGAATTTATACACGGTAGTGTTTCAAACGTTTACGTATTTTTATCTCGTAAATTTTTCCAGTGAACAACGAGTAATTAAGCATTTATTTATAGCATTCAGCGTGGCAGCTTGGCGAAGAAAAATAATGCGAAAAGTCAGGTAAATTTCCCTCAGAAAAAGTTGCCACCAATTGTGCCTCAAAGTTCATACTAAAAGTGTCAGTTTGATTAGAACTTGTTTCTAAAATATGCTTTGCAATGTGGGCACAATGGCAGTTTATCGTCTGAAAAATTCGTATCAAATTACTGTTTTTATTTGAAATGTTTTTGTTACAGAATACAATTTTGTAATAAATACTGCTACCCCGACGCATCTGCTTAAATTGCCTAAATGTGATTTATACGAATAATTTTGGGTACGAGTATAATAATTAGAGGTGTTCTTAATCATTCAAAGTGGCAAACCGAATAGTAGAATCAATTGAAGAAACAGGATTTTAAAATGACTATTTTCATTAACATTGTTTTAATATAAAAAGAACAAACATAAGAAAAATTAGGTACATATGATTTGTATATAGATTAAAGAAGAATAGAAATGGAAAGAGCAAAGATTCCTGTCAGTAGGAATTTTTATTTTATTTTATTTTTTTTGATTTTATTTTATTTTATTTTATTTTAAGACGCACCAACATCTAGGTTTTTAACCACTAAATAAATACAATATTTTGCATTTTACATTAACGCTTTTTACTACATTACGTTTTTACAATAGTATAGTTCTATGATTATACAAAATCATATTGTACATTAAAATATATACATATCAGTCATATTTTACAGCAGTACGATGCGATGAATATGTATCAACATTATATTCCCTAAGAGGGTCTTTCTCCTAATTATTTCAAACAAAGAGTGTACAACCTGCTACGTCCGTAATTGATCCCAATCTTTAGAATTTGATGAATAATATTGTTCTCTTTTCATTCACCCCAGTCATATAAAAATAAGATTTGCATATCTTGGAAGAGAGAGATCTAGTTCCTATATTCTGCCCCCACTCCTTTTGAGTGGTTCCCTTCTACGTGTTTTCCTCTTTGGGGCACAGACAACAGAGCATTAGGACACGGCAACGTTAGATAAGGTGGAGGAAGAGAGAGGTGGAAGGTGTATTACGTTCCACTGCCCGAGACCTGTTTAGCTTGAATATCGTGCCACCAGCTACGGTACTCGTACCGCCCTCAGAACTATTCAAATTTGTTCATCTACCCTAAGTCGCGTTCTCTTGAAGTGTCGACCCTATTGAGAAACGTGCGATTGGAGCATATGCTCCTGAGAGGAAAGTGAGAAGCTCCTCTTCATAATGAGTGGCCATCTTTCCCGAAGATGTAGAAGGGGAAGTGTAGCATGATTAAAGTTCGATGTTGAAGTTATTAGACAATCACAAAACGCATAAAATTACATTTAATTACATTTAATGAACCGTAACAAAGGAAGTGTAGTGTAGCTTGAATTTGGACTTCGTGGTATACATTCTAAAGCCTTCTTAGTGAACAATATATTAAATATATTATTACATTCTACAAAAACTGTTAGGTTTTGTTGTAATGGAATCATGAATTCACATCACCAAGATATCAATGAAATTAATGAGGTCTGTTCAAATTTTTCACGTTCAGTATTATGAAAATACTTGAGCTACAAAATCATTTTGGGTATTGTTGCTGCTTGCGATACTAATCAATGCGAAAGTATCAAATATATTGTATCATAAAATATAAAAGCAGCTGACAGGCTGCTAGAATACCTTGGAATGTTTTTTATTCAGTCGATGACGTTTTAGGAAGAGATATTTCACTATCGAGTTGCCATATAGGGACTGAATGCATTGACTGAATCAACTTACGTATCAATAGCTGCAGCGTCTTGAAAGGAAGCAGTAGAGGGGGGCGACGGCGGGGTGCTGATGAAGGTCGGCACTAAAATGCGAGCATCAGCTAGTGGGGAAGCTTGCGACTCGCCTGGTACAGTCGACAGTATGATTCACATTTCACTTTGACATGATTCAGCTGAAGGGCAGTGCTTGCTTTGAAATGAATCGTTATAAAGAATCGATTACCAAATCGGAATTCTCTTGAATTATTTGACCCATTTGACGTATGCAAGGTTGTTGAGACTTTGTTCTAAGGTGTGGGTTTGTCCCTTGTAAGTGAAGAAATCAAATTTCAAGGTAAAATCTGGTCTTTATATTTGGCTAGTACTAATGTCATTATTAAGTTATCTTTAATACTGAGTTATTATTTTTTTCAAAAATTAGTATAAATATCTTTGAAATTAACAGTAATTACATTATATAATATTAAAAAGTAATTATTTGTGAAGATATCTTTTAATGAGATAAAACGTATGCTAAAAATTTAAAAGCTTTCAAATCTATTGGTATGTTTTAAAATTAAAATACATGCCAATTACTGAATGTTGGTTACCTACAATACCGGAAGTCGCTAATTGCGTTATTATGTACTATAATTAGAAAAGAATTCCTAGAGCGTTGTTAAAATGCAGTCTCAACCATTAAGCTAAATGTAATTTCTTCAATCCATAAATAATGGTGAACTCGCATAACACACAAATGTTAATTATTCGAGTATCGGGATAAAATTGTTTAAGTGTAAATATTTTCTTAATATATTGTGATATTCGTAAATAACGTTTGAATAGACAAGGGATCCTAGATAAAAATACCATTCCTTGCTACTCAGTTCATTGTTGAAAGATTTTGATGCTAAAGAATCCTTGTTTGCATTGTTGCTTTAGAAACGAATGATGTTAAAGTTATTTAGATATATGGATTCAATGTTAAAAAGTAAATCAAAGACCGCCAAGGCTAAAAGAATCAGTTTGTCATGATTGGTTTCATTAAATTATTATTTTACAAAGCCGAATCACGTTTACAATTGAGGCGGTCAGCATAATAACGGCAGATCACAACCGAAGTTCATTTCTAGAAATATTACTTCTTCTGTTTTTGTACACGTTCACGTTCACCCCGGACGTATTTGTGAGGGTGGAATTTGAGGGTTTTGCCGTATCTCAATTCATTGGATATTTCTGCTTGTGATAGGTATTTGGCCAGAATTTGCCGTCATTGCACTTGTAACTGAAAATGTGAGGTCAATTGGAATCAGCCGTTATTATCCTGAGGGCCCCAATGAGGTCGGTCAAGTGATTCGGAGTCGTGAGATAGGGGCTTGAGGCAGGCGAGTCTACGTATGTGGACCCTAAGTCTGTGCATTCGAATCCCACATAAAACAAGAATAGTTTGTGTTTGAGGCATGGAAGGCATTTCGAGTACTTTGTTTTTTTAAAGGTAAACCCTAATCCTCCCATAATATTTTGGCCTGACAGGCAACTGTGCTCTATCTTGGTATTTAATTGAGGAACTGGATTGCATCCAGAACAATGTTTCAAGCACTAAGATGGGGCAAAGGAATATCATGACTAGAGCACCGAAGTTCAGCAAATTTATTTTTAATTATTATCATGATTTTATGGCTTTTAACATTAGGAACCTCTTAATTGTACTTCTGGAGTTGTTTTAGTAGATTTTCATTTAGCCTTTTCTTGCCTATTTTACCTCCTGACACCTATTTTTGGCGTTTTTTCCTATTTGTGCCCCTTTCTGCATTATGTGGGTATTTTTCTTCCCTTTTCGTCATTATTTTCTCATTTTCCTTCCTGGCACCAATCTTTATCAATCACGAAACTTACCTGCAAGCCTTGACAAATGAAGGCACAGTCGTATATTGCCTTTCTGTGAACGCGGAGGCTTCAATATCAGGTTGTGTTAAAATCTAAAAGAGAAAGAAAGATGATTTCAGTGGAGAGTTTTGATATTTTTCATTGATGCTTACAGACTTGTTATCCCACGAAACGTCTAATCCGAAGTGAGTGTACGGTCTCAGATCCCTTTCGAGGATAGAGCTGTCTGTACATGATATACCCTTCTCAGTTCATTCTCTTATTTTTTCCCTTCTGGCGATTACACAAGTGCGAACAACGAAATCTGCAACCCTGTTTTCTTTGACACCATAGCAAGACCAAATAGGGCGTCCGTAATAGTGTTCCGTAGAGGCAGCCGGCGAGAAAAATAAATCCGTAGTCGTCATATCGGATGGTCAAGAGCAATCAAAACTACAAAGAAATGTTAGTTTCCTTACACGCTAATTCTAATGTAAATTTTAGCGTAAAAACGTGAATCATTTTTATTCCCTAATGAACATAAAAAATTTTCATACTTCCAGGATAAAAGTATGTGATTTCAAAGGAAACGATCACGCTGATTTCGAAAATCATTTTAATAGGTTTAGAAGATATGAACACATTTAGTATTTGAAACAAATAAAATTCTGTTCTAATTTCCGCATTGTCACTCCGGTTATATTTCTGCAAAATGTAATAAGCATGCTTCACAACACGCAGCCCACGGTTGTGCTGTTCACAAACACAGCAGATAAAGTATAAAGAATACGCAAGTAAGCGACTAACAAACGCGAGAATGAAGACGACTTTGAATAGATAAGGTAAAATACACGAAAGCGAAAATGTGTTGATATCTCATGAAAGTGAAATAGATGAACTGAGCAAATACTTTATATTTAAATGGATTTTAGGCGTATTGATTCTACATATCTGACAGATGTAGATTTAAATGTCTTTAAAAGACTTAAAAAACATTCAAATAGATTTAAATGTCTTTGCATTAATAGCAAAACACGGTAAAGATTCGGTATATTTAAAAACTGTGACTTGACATGGCATTTTTATTGAGATTCGTAAACTATGTATAAAATTGAGTATGTTGCGCACTCTTCCATCCTGGAGGAAAACTCTTGTACCTTAGTGTTATTCATTTTTTATATTAATTACTTTCAAATGACGATATTTAAAGATTTTTGTTCTTTTACCCCATACTTTAGCCAGATGCATTTTTGCACGCCTATTTTTGGTAAAATATATACCTGGACTTCCGGGCTCTAATCATGGACAAATACGTAAAGGAACAGGGCCAAGACCTGCGATGTTCCGGGTGGGTCTCGCTACTCGCCAGAAGAAAGGTAGGTACCGCAGGAGGCGCTGCTAGACATTTAGACGCCAAAGAGAATAGGAAGCTAACAAGTGGGAGCAAGTGTACGCCATTCATTAGCTCCCCTATTTATAGCATTGGATAACTTTCTTTTAAGTAAATGTACGAGAAGGAAAACAGTTAATGTCGCTAATTCTTACATCTTAGCTTTGCACGCCCTTATCGTTTTGTGAAAATAAAAGTAAAAAAAGATTACAGCCACCAGGTCGGAGATTTATATAATTATACAGACACGAGAAGGAAGACGAGGGTTATGTAAATTGAAACGTGTTGCTGCATTGCCATTCACTTCCATTTGTGTGCAGCATCACTTTCAACCTCTCTCCGACGACGCAGTTCGTGCTCTCCAAATACCTATTTTCGATATCTTGCTTGTTGTTAGGGTTGGGTGTAAATGGGATTACAGTAGAAATCGATCTACCGGATTGAAGAGAAGGTGGACAGGATGGAAAAGGTAAAGGGAGCCTTTTTTTATTTAAGGTCGCATCAACTACTAGGTGATTAGCGACCAAGGGAGCCTGTTGTTTAACATACTGCACCGGTATTCACCGTGAAATTATTGAAGGAAACCACGAAAAAACCTATCCCAAAAATTTCTTTTCTATACAATTAGCTGCTGTCGTCAACACCAGTATCACTTTCGGTCAGTATTAGTTCAGTTAATAAATACTTTTGAAATAGTTTTGAAACATTCTTGTGATTGATTTCATAATAAAGGTCACTAGATGTAAGTAATGGCGCCACGGTGGTTCTTATCTGGTGATTTCCATTCAGGGGGCCTGTGAGGTCGACTCGGCCTCCTTTCCAAGTATCTATCAGGATCATTCCTGGGGGAACAGGAGACCGAAGCGTTGTGCTATCTATACAGCCTCTCCTTGGGCCGACGGCGACGGATGGGTGGAGACGACCTTCACCTATCCCTTGGGTCACATCGGTCTGTGTGCAACTGCACAGGGGTACCTTTGCTTTTACTCTTTAGGTTAAGTAATATCAATGCACCACGCAGCCGGCTGAAGCGACACAGTCCAGAGAATGAAAGACATCTCGTGATCACGGCACTTCCAGATTTCGCACCGCAGCGGAGTGACGGCGCGTGGCACTTGGAGGAGGAAACCGCAACCTTGACGGGCTTGTGAGCGTCGGAGGGGTGGAGCGGGGAACAGGGGAGCGGGAGGGGTTGAACGGAGCTCGGATCTCGCAACGCCTTCCCCTTCTCATTTCCTTTGGTACGCTGCGAAGTACTATTCCCAAGAAAAGTGTTCTTGTACCTGTGAAAAGCTGGATGACTTGGAATTCGGAGCAAGACCTACTATACAAAAGATTTTCAAAAGCTCATAAAGGTAAATTTAAAAGTATTCATAGAACAATTTAAGAAGAAAGACTTACTCTTGCAACCTTTATGATGCTAATGAGCGTTTCAGTCAGAGCCGTTTTTTAGTATCTGAGAGTGTGAAATAGCCCAATAAGTTTCTGGGGAGATTGGAAAATTTCTCGTCTACCTTGGCGCACGGTCGGAGAAATTCAGCGGCGATTCGGAGGCGTCGTTGCAGTGCGGAGAATCTACAGCGAGGGACCCCGTTACTCCACGTTCTTCGAAGGTCACGCGAGGAAACAGACGTCGTTTCCGAAGTTGTTGCTTCAAGTATTATTTTGAGAAACTATTCAGCGTTTTATAAATCCTAACAAAAGCCCAGGTTACGACCTAATCACAGGTCTTGCAGGAATTATCAACGAATGCTATTGAATTTATCACCTCGCTCTTCAATGCGATTGTCCGACTCAATCATTTCCCTGGACAATGGAAGATAGCACAGATCATAGCGATACCTAAACCAGGAAAACCACCTAACGATGTATCATCTTATCGCCCAATAAGCTTGCTTCCAATCTTGTCAAAGGTATTCGAAAAAATCTTACTCCAACGATTAAAACCTCTTCTGCAAGAAATAATCCCAGAAACACCAGTTCGGATTTAGAGAACAACACTCAAAATCGAACAAGCGCACCGAGTTGTTGAAGTTATTATCAAAGTCTCGAAAGGAAAAGCTACTGCGCAGCTGTATTTCTTGATTTACAACAAGCTTTCGACAAGGTATGGCACGAAGGACTTCTGTATAAAATTAAATCTACTCTGCCCCATGCGTATTACCTACTGATGAAGTCATATCTATCTAACCGACACTTCCAAATTAAATATCAAGAAGAATTATCAATCCTTCCACCCCATTAAATCAGGAGTCCCTCAAGGCAGCGTGCTGGGTCCTGTTTTATACCTTATATATACACATATGATCTGCCAACATGAAAGGACTACCACTGCAACGTTTGCGGGACGACACAGCCAATTTTGGCTGTGCATGAAGACCCATTCAAGCATCACAAAATCTCCAAGAGCATCTGAACCAACTTGAACAATGGCTTAAAAGATGGCGTATATTCAAGTAAATGCCTCCAAATCTAACATATTATATTTACCTATCCAAAAGGAGTGTCCTAAAGTACAGCTAAACAATGTATACCTAGCACAACTATCTTGCATTAAATATCTAGGATTTATATGGACAAACGGCTTACATGGAGGAACCATATAACTGCAAAGAAGAAAGAAGCACAAATCAGATTCTCCCAATTATCATGGCTCATCAACCGCCACTCAACCTTTTCCTTTAGACAACAAAGTACTCCTCTACAAATCAATAATCAGGCCTATTTGGAGCTACGGAATTCAACTCTGGGGATCCGCTAGCAAGTCAAACATTGAAATACTCAGAAGATGATTCAAAATGCATTAGAAGACTAGCCAATGCACCGTGGTACGTAACGAATGAAACACTATGTCGAGACTCAAGATACCCATAATATATGAAGAAATCACTCAGCATAGCACCACCTACCAAGAGCGGTTAACCAAACATCAAATCCATCAGCCATCATCTATTGGATAATAGCGAGGAAGTACACCGACTGAAAAGATACCATATTCTGGAATTACCATTCCGCTTCAAACAACCACATGACGATGTACTCTAGGCTTCAATTAATGCATAATTAACACATTTACTGAATGTTTGTTAAGAAAACAGATTGTAAATAAATAGAATAAAAAAAGTATTATTTTATTCAGTGGAGGAATAAAACAGGATTAGCCATAAAAATTTCATAAATTTGTATAAGGTAATTAATCAATTCTAAGTGATGTGAAAAGCAGTCAAAACGCAGTCATTCATTGCTTGAGTAATCTCTTTGGTTTTCATTGTGATAGCATATAACCTTATACTAAGAAGAAAAAAGTTTGACTGAAGTAAGGTTATAGCTGTTGTTGATGCAAGTAAAAGTGGGAATAAACTGAGTTGAGTGTATACCTTTAACAAAATTAATCGTGTACGGGATCCGTGTTATGTTTCCTGTATACAATTTAAAGGATTTTGTGTTTTGTAGTAGTTATGTTTCTATGCCTTTTTGAATATATGTGTTGAGTGTTAAAGAATATCGTGATCTTGTTCAATTTCCAAAATCTCGAGTCCAATCCACCTAACCCTGAGATTCAATTAGAGAAACAACTTATATGTGAAGGTTGCGAAGTAATTAATTGGGCAGACACATTGCGATTTGTCCACCTAAGTAGATACACAATCACCGGCACTCAGGTCTGGGGAGTGTTGGTGATGATGCACAACCCTATGAGTCAGCCGGGGCGTTTGGTTTTAAAGAACGAATAGAAGAGGATGTGGTTGCGTATGGCAACACTACGTTCGGTTCGAACAACCGGGTTGTTGCAGTACATGACATCCATATAACTATAAGCTGCTTCCTGTACAAAAAATGTGCAAAACGTAAAGATAGTCTGCTCTGAGACGCACCATGTTAATCGTTGTGAAAGGACTCTTCAAGTGGTTCTTGTATATACTTCTTTGTGTATTCTAGTCCTATGTATATCAGTGAAGTGTTTGTTCAACTATGTTGGATCGTGTCAGGATTTGGGAAATAATTTGTTGTTTTAAACTAGGGGAACCAAGTTTCCCCACCCCAGGGAGCGGGATGCATTTGCCCTTCATGAAATCTGTTATATAGGCTACAATAATAATAATAATAATAATAATAATAATAATAATAATAATGATAATAATAATAGAAATAATAATATGTAGGTCCCGGAAAATGATGCACAAAAATTGGGAAAATATGTATGTATGTATGTATGTATGTATGTATATATATATATATATATATATATATATATATATATATATATATATATATATACACACAAATGTGTTCTAAAATGTATCATTAAATCATTTTTTCTTATTACAATCATTTTATCTTGGAGTATATTGTTTTCTTTCATAATATAAAGACCAAAATTAAACAATATTCACTTCCAAATCCTATTATTTAGAACTATTTCTCTAAGAATAATAAGGAAATATTTGTTTCAAATTTTCAGCAATGAAACTTTTCCTATTATCTTGTAAGAGGGCCTTGCGCTGATTAAGACAGTAAGGCAGTTTGTACCCGCATGAGACACTAGCGCGTTTTTAAACTTACACAGATTCTCTGGCTCGGAGGCAATATCGAGTATGGCGAAAATGTGCCCTCATTCATTCCATTGCACCAATAGCACTAATTCTTTTCTCCAGAACTGAAGACCTCATTTTCTTCACTAGATCACCTATTGATATTCGAATGATAAATCAAAAGTTCTTAAAGAAGCGACTGCTGATTGGACAATTTCAAAGCTGTCAGAAAGTTTCTAGGAAGACGTCAACAAAGATTGAATGTAGTGCTTGCTGAAACATGGGACCATATGTATAATTTTTCAACTTTCAGCATTAAGCAATTGATTTGATATGTATATGGAGGCTGCAGCATCAGAATTTAGATTTATTTAGTCAAAAAACAGTAAATGTATGTATGTGACGTATGGAGAAAAAGAGAATTTGCACACGTTTTCTTGAGTGCCAGAATCCCTTCCCATCATTTTAACAATAAATAGTTGAAAGATGAGTACAATAAATAAATAAATAAATAAATAAATAAATAAATAAATAAATAAATAAATAAATAAATAAATAAATAAATAAATAAACAAATAAATAAATAAATAAACAAATATAATTAATTAATTAATTAATTAATTAATTACTCCTTAACTTAACTGCAGAATGGGTTTGTATGGGTTGAGGTGAATAATATGAGAATTTATAGCTGTAACTTTTCTCCGAACGATACATTAGAGAAATTTTCATAAGAAATATATTTACAATATCACAACTTCACTTACCGTTCATTGATTCATCTCACTTCCTAATCATCTATCCCTCTCTCTTCAAAAGTTAATTTTAACGATGTTGCAGATGCCAGTTTCTACAATTCATATATACTATATTCAAACGCTTTATTCCCATGATGATGAAAGAGAAAATTTGTTTACATTACATTTATTTGGGGTTTAATAAATCTCTAGGGAATAGTTGAAAACAAACAAACTAGTGGTCTACAGCAGCAAAACCGCTGCTGAATAAAACCGCAAAAAACCTTGTTTTTAAAAAAAAGTAGCATGCAAACGTTTCGAGAACATCGAATAAAATACTCTCGTATGTCACTGGAATAAATATTTAATAGTCTTCACGAATTCCACAACCGGATAATACTGTACATGTACACTATACAAAAAATATAAAAATGCTTCTGTTCCGTATCGCAGCACGTGAACAGAAAATTTTTCATGGCGTTAGTAGTGGCGTAATGTTAGAATTCAGTATTTACGTGCAGTGCCTTCACGGATAGCTCATTGGATAGCTTGCTCGCTTTCCATGACGCGACCCCGGGTTCTAGTACCAGTCGGGCAAGGTTTTCCGTTTCCCTTGCAATGTGTGAAATGAATATGTCAGAAAATCGAAACTGTTTAATTGGTTTTGGGTTTTGCCAGAGTTCTGGGTATCTATCGAAACCAGAAACATCTTTCAAGTGGCCGGTGACAGAGCAGTTTTCTTTAAATTTATATATATATATATATATATATATATATATATATATATATATATATATACATATATAATTTCCCGAGTTTGGGGGTATCTAATTAAATTTTATCAGTTATTTGCTTACAGGGTTCTCCTATTACGACACCACAGCATTCAGCACCACACACTTAAGCCAAAAGCATTGATTTCTTATCCTTTAATTGAAAAGTAAAGAAGAATTGAAGTTCGCTTCCTTTTGATGGTATAATGGTGGACCTTTGAGAGTCATTTGGATGGGGAAAGATCATACAAATAATATGTTGAGTTATATCTTTTCTACATTATTCTCTATCTTCCTCTCCCTGTCTCGCCTTGCCTCCATCTTTCTCCAGTACTCTTCCTCTCTCACTCTCACACACATACACCACCTTCTCTTACCCCCGGAGTGACTATGAAGGAAGGCAGAGGTGTCACGTCCTGCTAAGTACACAAATGCCGTCAAGAGAAAAGGAGAACTGCGAGCTTAATAAGATAAATTCTGACGAAGGGCTAATGAAATATGATAGCCTACATCATTAACTTGTGGTACGCGTGTAAAGTCTATCACAAGTTCATCATCATCATCATCATCATCATCATCATCCATCATCATTAATTATTCTATATTGATTCTCTCCCTTTCTCTCCACCTTCCCCTTTCTCCCCCTCAGCCTCTCCTTCCTGCTCCTTCTCCCGCTCACTCCGTCTCCTTGCTTCCCCATCTCTTTACCTCTCCCACTCCCCCACACACTACTTCCCACTCATAAGTGAATTTGAAGAAAGGAGGAGGTGCTACTTTCCAATAAATAGATGAATGCCGCCTTGGAAAAGGAGAATTGCGAGCCTTAATCCGAGCAGGGTTAACGAAGGGCTTCTGATGAACACTGATGATTGCCTACATCACTAAGGTTCGCTTGGTTGGTTGACGGATGGCTTATGGTGAAGACGCATGATAGCCTACATCATTAAGTTGCCTTATGCGGGTAAATTCCATTATCAATTACAAGTTCATCATCATCCATCATCATCAATCATTCTGTATTACTTCTCTTCATCTCGGTCTTCTCCCCTCTCCCTCTCTCTTTCCTCCCTCTCCCTTCCCTCTACCGCTCTCTTTCCCCCTTCCTCTCTCCCTCTACCTCTATCTCTCTCCCAATTCATCTCTTTCTCTTCCTCTCTTCCTCCGTCTTTTGCTCTCTGTTCCCCTACCTCTCTCTCTCTCTTCCCTCTCTCTTCCTCTTCCTCTCTCTCCCTTTCTCTCTCTATCTCTCTCTCCTTTCTCGACCTCTCTTTCGCTTCCTGTCGCCCCTCTCTCCTCATTTCCTCTCTGTCTCTCTCGCTCTCTCTCACTCTCACACACATGCCCGCGCAGACGCCACCTCCCCTAGCAACCCCTCGCAAGCGAATTTGAAGAAAGGCGGAGGTGCCCCTCTCCACCAGCCCTGGGCGCCGCCCTGCGCAGCGCGTGGAAGTCGGGCCGGGCCGGGTCGGAATGCGAGCGGGGTGGGGCGGGGCGGGGCGGAGCGGCGTGTGTGGGAGCGGCGCCACCTGCGATCTGCGCGGGGGCGTTGCGCAAGGCGAGCGTGTGGCGTGTGGCTGCGCGTTACATGGCGCGCACGCGGGCGCGTGTCCAGCTCCGTTGCCCAACGGCCGCGCCCCCTCCTGCCCGCGGGCGGGTGCATGGCTCAACGGGCGGCGGGCGCGCCGGACTCGTTAACCACACTTCTTCATGCTAATGGTGCAACCAGCTCAAGTCTCGCCGCGCGCACGTCATAGCGTCGCGGACGCCTGGGCGGAGGGGCGGTTGCCACTTGTCGCTGCCCCTGCTCCTCCCAGCCCTGCAACTGTGAAAAACGCACATTGATTGAAGTTGTTTGGTGGAAGAACAAGTTCCAATATTCGGGAAACGGCGAGGTCTCAACAATTATTAAATGACAATGAATACTAATTCCTAGTATCTCTGAAGATTGTTCCTGGATGGTTCTGATTGATATCCAATGCTTCATCCATCTCACCATCATTCAGAAAAGGATCAACAGGAATAACCAACAACAATTTACAAAGCATCACTGACCTTAAACTCTGGAAGATCTCTGCCAGGTGGGATTCTTACAACAAGTAAAAACACGTATCTCTTGACAGGGTGCACTCATTTACTACGAAACGTCTAGGTGTTCACAATTAATAAATGACAAACAATAAATACTAATTCCTATTACCTCTAAGGATTGATCCTGCGTGGTCCTGATTGATATCCAATACTTCGCCCATCTCAGCGTCATTATAATAATAATAATTATTATTTTTTAATAGTGTACAGTTCAGTGGTAAATAGAAAGAAGCCACACAGATATCTATAAAATTACCAAAATACCAAATTATTATAACATTTTATAAATTAGTTCCATATCAATAAAGGAAATTGGTAGTTATCATACAAAGGTAAACAATACATATTTATGTGTACAATACTCAGACATTTACGTTGAATATTGTAGAACCTAGAAACTCTAGAAACGTACATTAACGTTTTTATTATTATTATTATTATTATTATTAATATTATTATTATTATTGTTATTATTACGACTTCTAGGGAGGTTCATGATTAGTGTCCTAGTTTTCCGAGGTACGGTTTCGCTTTCGATTCTCTGACGGGGCAAAAAGTGTTATAGCTTTCGTTTACAATAGTTTGTTTCAATAGCTATGTGACGTAACAAAAGCTCAGGGAGGTCTAGTATATTAGGTAGGGTGATAGGAATACATTATGTTCGCCACATGACTCCCTTACCCCAGGATTCGAAAATAAATTAGTAGTGCTAAAACAGCACGTACTTTCCCTCAAAATTACTCTAAATATACTCGAAGTTTCGCAAAATTGTGCTTGAACTTATTTCAAAATCTAACTAACAGGTTTCTTTAAGGAAAAAATATCGATGTCCAGAGTTGTAAGAAGACTCCGAAAAGGTTTGAATTTTTGAAATTTCCAAAAAATAAGAGTTTTTAACGAAAATGAGACCTGCACCATTCCCTTAAACGTTCGTTACACTATTCAACAAAAAATATTTAAGTACGATGGAGGCATTTTTCTGAAAATTTTGAAAATGTTCCAAGGGCTTTATGTAAAATATCTTTAAAATTACAATATCGATATCAAATTCAAGGGGCCGGGACACCAGTCAGATCAATTAGGGGACGGTCAATTTTGGAGAAAACCGGCTGTACGGTTAGTCGCTTGCGTTGTTCAGAAAGACGTACAGACGTTTTGACGTCATCTGACTTTTCAGTATCAAGGACCCACGAAACATGGATTCTGGCTGCACTACGTGTTAGTTGATTTTTTCTATCGATCTATTGGATAATTTGAGGACGTATATCACCGTTCGCTTACATCCTACGGAGAAGATCCTGAGGAGTAAAAGCAACTGTCTTAGCGTTGTCGATTGATTTGTGATTCCGAGCGCGTCAATTGCTAAGGAAATTACTCCCATATGGTACTGCCTGTTTTAATGTGGGAAGAAGCGGTGATCTTCCCTCGCTGGACGGCGAGATCCGGCTCCGACCTACCGTCGTCTATTGGAGTTTTTCCTCAACCTGGTGTCTTCCACCAGCGAGACAAGCTCTACGCACTCGAATATTCTTGCGGAACGTGCGGTGCCGTAGGGCATGTAATGTAAGTATGTGTAAGTTAGAGGTGAGGAATGGTAAATGATGATGAAGGAAAGATCGCGCCGTGGTCAATTTGTTAGGGTCGGCTCCCGCATTAGTCTGATGTTGATTGGAGAAACAGCGGAAAACTACCGATCAGAGCAGTCAGACGCTAGGGTTCGCCTCCAGACAGCGGATGAAGTCGACCTATCTCGCTAGGGTCGAAAACCCTGCCACCGTAGTGAGTTTAACCCTAGAACCTTCCAGAGGCCCTGCAGTGATAACAGCTGATACCCTGAGCCACCTTAGCCGGTCGCTTTGTCGAATTCATCGGTTTCATGCCAGCCCCCGGCATTGTTCTTCGCACCTGCAACCCTACTCAAATTTCTGGGCCATTTCTAAGAGGAGTAGATTCGTTAGTTTGTACACTGGGAAAGAGGAACCTGAGAATTCACATTCGTAATCCGACACATTAATGAGAGGGTAGTGATAGTTCGCAAGGAAGATGAGGAAGATGTGCTGACGATAGTGATGAGCATAGGCGTGAGTAGGGGCGTTGCGCTGCTCACTGACCCCCTGGAAATTTTGAGACGTTCTCCGAATTTATTTCCGTTTTATTTCCGAAAACATGTTCAAATCCCGATTTTCCAATTTTTACTCTCACAGTTAACCTAACAATTTTGGGAAGAGGATCTTCAAGCCGTATGGGACCTTGGAAAGGGAACAGATCTAAAATTTCACATCAAAATAAAATGAAATTTTAAAATAATATGTCTAATTGTAAATCTACAACTAAAAATAATTTTCTCAAAATATTAACTTTATTTCTCTGTTATATAAATTATCTAGGGTACCCGTGTGAGATCTCTTGCATGTTAATTCCCACCCTTTCCCTATCCATGTCCCTATCCTTCCCATTAAAGAAGAAAGTTGTTAATGAAACGTGTTTATTTGTTAAACAATGTATAAATGTAGCTCCGCACTAACACAATATGAAACATAAACAAAAACAATGCAATTAACTAGGAAAAATCTCAATAAAAGATTATTCAGTATTATAGAGATATGTTCTTCGAACAATTTACACTTCCTTAAAATATTTTAAGATACTTGACAGTTAGCTTTTCGCTTTCCTTGATAGTCTGAAAAATATGAGAAAAGGTTTTTACTCTTCAGAAAGTCAAGTGAAGTTTCCATGCAAAAATACAGGACAATTTCAAGATGTCTCTCTGATTCCATGATATTCGATTTCTCATGATTAGATCGAAGTTGATGATAGCAATGATATTTGCCACTCTAGCCCTCTCACCATTTTCCACATGTACATTTCACTCACCTTCATTTGGCTATTTTTTGCTTTCTCAAAAGTATTATTTTGATAAGCGCGGCTTAGATCTACCACATTGTTTTCAAGAACTTTGTGTTCACGTAATGAGAGGAAATGTAATATCTAATTTACAGAATTGTTGCATCATCAGTTGCTGGTTGCACTTTTAATGCATTGTTAAACGTATTAAGGTATTGGTTTAATTCCATGATTAGAATTAAACCAATAATACAATAATAATTAGTTTAATCATTATAATATTAATACTCGTAAGAGTAAACATTAGATTAGCACAGTTATACTGTTCCTGCTAGTCAATATTACCAAAGTCAATATTTTATGGAAAGAATGTAATTATATTCAAGGAAAGTTTCGCGCTCATTCAAAATACATAGAAATGTGTCTCACGTTTCTGTATTTTATACTACAAATATGTGTGCCACTGTTCTTAATTGATCGAAAGTTTGCTCTTTTTTTATGAACTAAATAGTTCACAGCATCTGCACGTATGCATACCAAGATCTCGAAATGCGTTTGCCCGTGGTCATTCAGCGCATGTTGGCGTGCTGTCCCGCGAAAATACTTTCCCGAGGCCGCGAGCAAAACAGACACGGCCGTGAACTATTTATTGAAAGATGTTTTCTGCAGTAACGAGCCGTCAATCAGTGGAGAGTCCACTGACTGGTAGTGCGGCCAAGGTTCGTACCTCGGCGAGAGCGCAAGGGTTTTTACTTTGCCTCTGCTCGCCTGCTGCAGCCTCTGGGACCACCATCAGGACCTCCTCAAAGGATAAGGCTACGTGGAGGTGGTCACCTGAACCCGAGGCCGAATAACAGTGCTGTCCTAACTGCGCACTATTCAAGGACACCTTCGAGGTCTACAGCGGGGTGCTTAACCTTCACCTTATATTGCACTAATTACCGGAGGTAAGTGCATTCCAGTCATGAATCGTATTTTGCAATTTTTCGCATTTAATGACGGGGTAATTAAAGAATTTGTTGAAGAATTAGTTGTAAGCTTTTCTTTTTCATTATCACATATTTTTGTTTAGCGTTATACGAAATACAAATATAAGCCGACAACGAATACTTTGTTTTCTGAATTAAGTATCAGATATCAAAACAACCTAATTCTAATTTGTCATATGTGTCAATGCGCCAGTATGTTCAATTCTTTTTGTTCATTCGTTCATTACTCGTTGCATTCACATTCAGTAATAACCGCTTCTATTATGAGGAAAGATTAGTAGAAAGTTCAGATTTCTGATATCAACTCTGCGTTCCACGATACTGTTTTTTCATGGCATGTGAGTATCTGAAAATATATGAATTTGTGAAATTTTGATTTCACTTCTATGAATGCATAGATATTTAAGCACAACTCACTGGTTGTGCATTTTAACAACTTATAATAAATTCTAAGTACTTATTAGGTAAACTATGCTTCCGCAAGTAAAAAAGTCGTTTTTCGGAATTAGAACTGCTCAACTGTCATGCAAACAAATTTTCACACATTTCTTCGCAACGTAAATAAGGAAAAGTTCATTTTCCGATTTTTTGTTCCGTGTAGCTCTGTTCTTTGTATAGTGATTTTGCATTGTTCTTGACAATTGGAAATGTTTATTATAAGTGTTTAACTATCTACCTGTCTTTTGTTCAAAGCAAGGAAGGGGTCACTGGTTAGCCATGCATTTTCTTCCGTTTTATCTTAGCCTCGAGGCTACCACACCGATTATCACATCAGTGGATCTTCCGGGTAGTCTCCATTCCAAGTCAGAGAGCAACAAATTCCCCTTACATAATCGAATTACGTATTACCATGAACATTGTCTGCGTTGGATAAATTGCTACCTGCGGCTATAGCGTGTGATGAAAGTCATGCCTTTCACATCAGCGTACAATAAAAGGAGCAGAATTCCACAGTTTCTAGATTTGTTTCTGGGGAGAAAGTACTGTATAAATTAAATTTGATGTGAACATTGAACTAAATATAGTACATTTCTGGCATACATAATGAACATCTGTAATGCATTATCAAAGCATTCAGCATCCGTTTGTTGTTTGTAACCTAACATATTATCCTGTCAACCATTGAAATTATTACATGATAGCAGCGATAATCTCAAAGAATAATTGGATTGAGATCGAAAGGTGCAAACAATGCACAATGACATAGTTTTAACATCCAAAATCACACTATATACTTCCTCAAAAACAAACAAAAATTAAACTGACATATGGAAATATTCATTGATCTAAAAACACTTTAATGCAAAAAATACAATACTACTACTACAACTACTACTACTACAACTACTACTACTACCACTACTGCCACTACTACCACTAATACCACTCCCACCACTACCAATACAACCAATACTACCAATACAACCAATACAACCACCACTATCTCCTCCACTACCATTACCACCACTACCACTACTACTACTACTCCTGCTATTACTTTTACTACTACTACTCCAACTCCTGCTACTACTGCTACTACAGCTACTATCACTACTACTACTACTACAACTACTACCGCCATCACTACCACTCCTACCACTAATACCACTACCAACACTACCACCACTACCACTACAAACAATACTACCACTACAACCACCACTATCATGACTACCATCACTAACACCATTACCATCACCATTACCATCACCACTATATCCTCCACTACCTCCTCCACTATCACCACCACCACTACCATTACCACTACCACTCCTCCTCCTGCTACTACTTTTACTACTACTTACTACTACTACAGCTACTACATCTCCTCCTCCTCCTCGTCCTCCTCGTCCTCCTCCTCCTCCTCCTCCTCCTCCTACTACTACTACTACTACCGCCACAACTACCACTAATACCACTACCAACACTACTACCACCACTACACTAATACCAATACTACCACTACAACCACCACTACCATGACTACCATTACTACCACCATTATCATCACCACTACCTCCTCCACTACCACCACCACAACCACCATTACCACTATCACTATTCGTGACGTGACGTTCCTTCCTAAAATTCGTGACGTGACGCCAGAGACGCCGATAATAATCAGAGACCTGGTCGCCGCGACGATAGAGGAAGAAGTTAAAATTGCGGTAGCAAAGCAACTTGATGGCAAAAGTGCAAATTCACAGTTCAAGGAAGACCATGGGCCTCTAGAATTGGAGGCAGAAGATGCGAAAAAACTATTGGATTCGCCGAGAATAAAGATCGGCTGGACTAGGTGCAAAATCCAACTGAAGGAGACACCACCACGGTGCTTCCGCTGCCTCTACTACGGTCATGAGCGCGAGTCTGCAGAGGACGAGATTGAAGCAAGCTGTGCTACACATAAGGCAGCGAGGGGCACAAAGCAGCACAATGTCGCACGACGTCCGGAGAGAAGAGCGAGAACATGATATAAGGTCTGAAAAGTGTCCATCTATCGAGAAGCGATGGCAAAGAACAAAGAATCCCAAATATGACCCGCATTCTCCCAATATGAATAGAAACAGTACTATCTTCTAACCCAAATCAGGGGCTAGATAAATGCAGACGTGCTAATATTGAGTGAGCAATAGGGTACCCGATCCTCAGAATACAAGAACAGGGGGCCGAAGATGGTAACTAAGTCGAATTCATCTGCTGTCTGGAGGAGAATTCTAGTGGCTAGCTGCTCTGACTGTAGATTTCAGTGGTTCCTCCAATCAACATCGGGCGAATGCAGAAACAGTACCGTAACAAATGGGCCACGGACCGGGCGCTATCTTCCCTTCCTCTTCCTTCTCCTATCCTCAATCCTTACTTCATGCGCGATTCATGATCCCTTTGTTATGGTGCAGCTCCGGCATTCGCCTGGGGTTGATCGGAGAAACCACGGAAAACTAGCGATCGGAGCAGTCGGCCGATAGAATTCTCCAGACGGCCGATGAATTCGACCTAGCCATCTAGGTATTGTCAAACATCCTATCACCGTCGGTATTCGAACCCATAGGACCTTCTTATCAGAGGCACTGCAACGACTTCGCTTCGAGCCTCTGTCGGGAACCTGACTGCCCTAGTGGAGCTTTTGGCAGTGCAGTTAAGCCAGTACCGCCAGTGTCGAGCTGTGCTATCATTAGCTTTTGCGGTCTACCCAGACTTGCGGTGTTTTACATACTAATAGTACTTCATAATTTAGTGCAGTGATTTCTATAGTGCTTCCGTCATAATATTTCTTCGTCAAGTGCTAATACTTTAACAAAAACAGTGAAGCCTCGTAGGCTGGCCTTGGCCTCGGGCAAGTCGTAGCAGAATCAATGGCGTTCCTCTACAACCCAGAGAGCGCCATGGAGGTAAACTCCAGCCTTCAGCACGAAAGCAAACCCTGTCATCGTCAGTATGTGACTTCAACACCATAACGGCCATCTCAAATTGCAGTCTCAACGGAAGCATAGACTGTACAAATGTATCATACCTTGACTTGGCCACAAGTGGCCAACTCGTTATTAGCCAACCTCTATGCAATGGCGCAGTAAATGTGTCTCTCAGTGGAAGCGAAATAGTGTTCATAAACGGAAACTTCGGTAAAAGATGTCATGCAGACAGTAATCGAACAGAACAACCTCTTAAAGAGCTAACCAAAGACGCAGACTATCAATAATCAGTGCTAGTTGGCAACAAATTCGGACCTTTAGAAAATCTGGAAGTTCCGAGAAAATAGGTTTTCGTTTATCGATGCAAATTCCCCGAAAACCTCCGACAAAATGTGAAAATCCTCTCCAATTTATGTGAAATTCATCTCAAATGTAGCAGAGTTTAATAGAGAAATAACAAGCAAGGTAACTCCCCAGTTGACCTCTGACTACAATGACAAAAAACTAAAAATTAAATTTACAACAGTTACAAGCATTCACACATACAAAGATCCGGGGAATAATAAAATATCCGTATATTCAAGTACGTTCACGTATCCATCACCCAAGAGGAATTACATCAACACCTCATATCACAATCGTCCCTATTAAGTGTTCAGACTGTTCAAAAACAATTGTCTAATAGCGTTAATTGCAGCAGAATTTAACAGCTCACAGAACATAGAAACCATCCTTCAAACTAATATGTAAAGCGGGGTAAAAGGAACAATTGAAGAGGCTTGGTTCAATGACTTCGTTGCCCGATTCTCGGCACACACATATTCACATCTCGAAGGACATTAACAAGCTTCCGGATAACCTCTACATAGCCGTATCCAACTCTCAAATTAAATTTCGTACAAACTCGCTATGGAAACTCGACTCAGATCACACACACCCCGTATTTATCTCGACACAGAAACTCCCCGCTTCTCACTCACCTTAAATACAAAGGTCAATAATAAAAGCTAAACATCCGGTTATAAACAAAATACCTCACAGAAAAAGCAGATATATTAGCAGATCACTTTGTTCAATCGTTGTCACGGCATTTGGTTCTCAATCACCCCGACCATAACACATATAGCCCTCGCCCCAAAATTTAATGTTACTTACAAAATAAAATTTTCTGCCCCTGAAAAAATCAAGACCCTAATAAGATTGCTAGCTAAAAAAAAGGCTCCGGGCACGACAAAATTTGTAACATTATCTTCAAAAATCTCCCATCAAATACCTCTTTTAACTTTTAATATGAATAGTGCTAAACTCACTCAATAAGATCACATAAATGCCATATCGCCCTATTCTTTTGTTTTTTCAAAATTACAAAAATGTAGTTTTTAATTTTTTTACTTTTCTCTCGCGTCGTTAAAATTTACATTAACGACAATTTCTTTACATTATACATTTATGAGCACATGTGCTTTAAATAATGTCAGATAAAGTTTCTCGAAAACTCATGTTTTCCGTGAAAATGAGCTCGAAATTACTTATTTTCAGAAACGCTTAAATGTCACTTTCTCCCCCTAACAGCTCCAATTTTTTTCAATTTTTTCAACAGATAGTGCTAATTGCACTGTTTAAGATGACATAGAATTAATTTTGCTGTATTCATTTGTTTTTCTTTGTTTCATTTTTTTTAATTACACAAATGTAGTTTTTTTAAAGATCTCTCACACCTGTTTTTAGAAAACTTAATACTTTGCTGTGAGAAAGAGCTTCAAATTTCGAATTTACAGTAGCACTTAAACGCCAATTTCTTAAAAACGGCACCAATTTTTTTAAAGAAAATTGACATTTTGGATGAGGTTTTACGGTTCTTTAATATTCGTAATGTATTAGTGTGGTTCTACTGTTAAAAAATCGAAAAGTTGAGAAACTTTCAAAAAAGGTACTTTCTACCGCGGTCGATGGCAGCTAGCAAGAGAATGGCGCAAGTCAGAATAGCTAGCCCAGAACAAAGAATGATATGAAATGATGTGAAATGAATTGAAAACTAATACGAGAAAGTCTGTGTCATTCGTATCACCACTAGTTTCAAGTTTATTGGAGAATGCATTTATTGTTAATGATATTTTTCACTCTTTATTTTTGTAAGAAGGTACTAAAAATATTGTATCATTTTTATTGAAAATTGAACATTGAAGTTTATTTCGAAATACGTATTTTTCGAAAATCCAAATTGTAAGAGATAAGAATTTGTGACAAACAGTCAAAAATTAATTAGAATTTTAAAATGCCAGTTTTAGAAATAGTGAGGCCTTGAACAATGATGACCCAGTGATTCAACTTAACGGCATGACAAAAACATGTTAGAAAATCTTGACACAATGTGATTCACTAGGCAGATATTTCGGATGAGACATAGTTTTTTCAAGTAAACAGCAACGGACAGAATGCGGAATAATACGAATATGATTGGCCGAGAATTTAGTTTACATCATTCTACTTAAATAATAATAGGAATATTAAAAAATGTATGTGCGTGCGTCAATGTGTATTCACTCGTTTATTTTACAGATTTTGTCCTTTACTAGATAAAATTACTGTCAGATGTTAATTCGTGGATTTCAGCTGTGGGACATCGGGAGACCCTCCGTTCTTTAGATCTGCAAAATTTGAAAATGGTTTATAAATTTGCAAATGTTGCATATTTTTATAGTCTCCTCTAAATTCCCTTTAAATGCAATAAACAATAAAATATCCGCAATCCGATCGGAGCTATCAACTTCCGTTCTCGAGATATTTTATTGTTTATTAGAACTTACCATCTCATAATCACCCCCATTTTTGCACTCATTCCATTCGTTCTCCGTACACAAGTATACAATGTTTGCACATCGATTGTTCGTTTCATACGCTTAATGCTGAGAGCAGTGATTTTGCGTCTTCGGTAGCGCCTCGAGGCGATAAGCGGTGCGACGGAGCGAAATGGTTGTCTTTACAATTTCTTTAAAAATACAAAAACAAGCTGTAACGCTCATTGGTAGTTTCGTGGTATCATGGCAGTAACAATTTCTGTCCTATGGCAACTATAGCAGGTTTTTAAAGTTTGAAGCTTTCCTTTTTATTCTATTCTAGCTTCGGCGAGAAACATTTGTCCCTGCACACGCCCTCCTCTCGGCGGTTCTGAATCCAAGGCAGGACATCTAAATGTCTTTTCACGAAATAATCAATTCAGCTCAAATTATCAAACTCATGTTTAAGATCCTGTTTGTCTTAATAATACCATATGATTCCTGCTATACACATAGATTAAAATTAATAGTTGTCAAATAGTTACTTGACTCTATAACTAGCGAATTAACATATTGAAATGGGAGTTTTAATAGCTGTTAAGAATAAAAAGGAAATTTTCAATCTTTAAAAAACTGCCATAATTGCCGTAAGACAGAAATTGTTACTGCAATGATCCCACGAATCTACCAATAAACGTTACAGCTTTTTGGAGGGGGAAGAAATTGCAAAGACAATCATTTCGCTCCGTCGCGCCGTTTATCGCCTGGAGGTGATATCGAGGACGCGATATCCCCTCTACTCTCAGCATTAAGCGTATGAAGCGAACAATCGAAGCGAGACATTGCAAACCTCTCTTTTCAATATACATGTGTGCGGAGAGCCAATGAAATTAGTGCAAAAATGGGGTGATTATGAGATGCTGAGTTCTAATAAACAATTAAATATTTCGAGAATAGAAGTTGATAGCACCGATCAGATTGCGGAAATTTGTATCACGTTTAAAGGGGATTTTGAGGAGACTATTGCAACAACTGCAAATTTGTTAACCTTTTTCAACCCTTTCAGATCTAAAGAGTGGAGAGCTGCCGATGTATCAGAGCCGAAATCAGCGAATTAACAAATTTGCAGCAATTTACAATTTTATAAACAAATTCGAAATATGTGCTAGAACGGCCAGGAAGGATCCAAAAAGTATGCCTGAGGTGAACATTTTAATATAACAGTTTGACAGAGTTACAAATTGAAGGCTAAAAGATAGTATAATTGTTGCTAAAATGCTAAATATTTACTGGTCTATTGACAGTAATTCTAGACGGAAAACCGCCGCTCAGAATTGTTTTTTCGTTATGGCGTACGCGCAGGCAAAACGTCTCCTTTGGCAGGGAAAGATGACGATATTTCGACCTCATACGTAAACAATTTAGGCCCCTACCTCCGGGAACCGCGTCTTTCCCGCCCCATGGTATATTGTGGCAATCACATAACCACGAAGGTTCTGACTGTAGCAATTGGTCAACCCAACCTACCCCCGGATCGAAGGGTGTCCAGGTTTGTCTGAACGGTTGGGAAGATAGCATTTCACCCGCCAGTTATTGGGGAGGAAACATTACAATTATACCTCTCTATATACATATTATGTTCAAAATTTTTCGTTTACATTTGAGATTAATGGAAATTTTGAGAAATTCAAGCACATCTCTACCATTCGATGCATACAGTTGATGATGTATTGCTTTTGAAAAAGACCAATTTTTGTGGGCTCCACATTGTGTAGAGTCCAGTCCATAGCACAGAATATGGGTTATACCCTACGCGGTAAAATCTTTTTCTCGGTTTGCATAACCACGGCTGGACACTTGACCAATACTGAAGTCTAGACCTGGAGGCTTTGACTGGAGGTTTCTGACACGTCTCCCTTCCCAATATTTTCCTCCTCGTTATCTCAAAGGGGCGGAGCAGTTTGTGATGTGTAAATGGCGTCGGTGACGCTACCTCGCTACCGGAGAGAGGAGACAAGAAGGAGTGTGCACGAAAGTGAGTCGGAATAGAAGTGATTGGTGGGCGTGAGCGCGAGAACCAACCTATCAATTTCGTTGGCAAGGCATGCAAACGCTGACGAATCACACGGCAGTCGGTCCCGGGGAGGAACTATGGCATTTTTTCGAAATCTATTCCGTGAAAATTAAGCCTAATTTATGATTTCTACTACTGTGAGAAATTTTGAGTCAGAATAAATCGATAGCAGGAACAAAATTTGTTTCCTATAGAAAATTTAAAACGTTTATGGTTGAAAAACGAAGGTGACGAAATATTGTAATATAATCATTTGCAGGAAATACACATTAATATAATACATTATTTAATATATAGGCATACCGTATCAAGAATATTGAAATTCATGATCGTATTTCTAAAATAATTTTAATTTTATAATGCGTCTCATTCTGCACGATTATTATCGATATGCAATATACAGATATTTTGTTACACATCGTAGGATAAAAATCGCCCACTTTTTCTATATAAGTTGGGCTTAAAAAACAATGTTTTCGTTAATCTATTGAAGATCACTAACTAATGTCTCAATTAAACAATCATTGCAGTATCATAATTGTTTAGCTCTCCAGAAGGCCACAGCAAGATGGCCGGAACGTCAACCCAATTGACCGCGACGCGGCTCATCCCGGATTGCCAAGAATGTATTGCCTCCGGCCGCGGAAGCCTAGGAACGCAATTGTTAATATTGTGTAATGTTGTTGAAATTGTATCGTTCTAATCTATTAAAAATTAGGGAACATAACATTGCAAAAGTATAATTGGCATTATTTGCCACGCATTTTCCGAAGTTGACAATTTTCAATTTTGCTACTGAAGAGATTACAACTATCCCTTCCCAGGGATATTAATTGTGAGGTTTTAATAACTTGTATTGTTAATAAATAATGCAAATAATATAAAGAGCATTTTTATTTTTTGAAATATCACTTACTTTAAATATAATCTTAAATGCTTTATATAACCACAAGCTAAAAGAAGAAAATATTTGATAATTTAAAATTATATGAATCGAAGTAGTTTCTTAAAACGAGCTACAAAGAAATACAAAGAAAGTTACAAAAACGTCTTTTAATAATCTTTAAAGAAATCCGCAGTTTGTTGTTAATAAATTTCAATGCCGTTATGAAACGGAACAGTGTCCTCGAATGTTCTCCCACCTTTTATTACGTTTCAGTATGATCCCCGGAAACTGACTGGAGTATTAAATTCGATTGGAGAAGCTCTTTTTCAATAAAAAAACTCCGGGAGCATTGTCTAGTGGTATTGAAGTAAGAGTTCGTTTTAATCACAGAAAACGCATCGTTCTTGTTTTCTAATGTTAAATTTTGAAATACTTTTAGCAATTGTAAGGTATACACATAACGAATATTTTCTACCCAGAAGTCGAATCGCAACACATGAATGTGCACCTTACCTCAAAATATACTTGATTTTACATTAACACACAAAACACAAAAAAATTCGAAAATATATCTACAATGTTAATTATTTACGCGACATGCGATTTCATGTCTTCTTAAATTATCTGAAAAAATGTGCAATGTTCTCTAATGTACTGAGTCTCATGACAATTGCATACTGCAATATTGGCAAAACTGTCGGAAATAATGTGATAGATGTATAGATTGATTTTAGATCAGATGATGATTATGATTAGGGTTTAAGGACGCGTCAAAGTTCCATGTCAATTGGTATTAAGAACAGATCCATTCTGTCAGTGGTCAGTTTAAATATGTTTTATTAATTACATGATAAAATGAGTATTAATACAGCAAAATCTGACTAATTGTAAAATAAAATAACTGCCAAAGGCAATGTTACTTAAACAATGCAAAATTGGTTTATAAAAGACATGTTAAAAAACTCCCTCTTCTCTCAGACTATATTAAAATGTTCATTTTCTTTAAGAAACTTAGAGACTTTGCAGACAGAGTTAGTTACACAGAATCTCCAGCATACATTATAAGCGCGGCGGGAGCGTCAGTCAACGCGGTGCTGCCAAGAAGGACACTTCGCCCCCGCCAGCAACACCACTGATGATGCCTGCCACAGTTGCAGGGGAAACGTTTGGACCAGTCTCCGTTGGACCACGGCCTACAAACCCGGAAACAACTAATTATGATGTAGAAACCGGCCGTGTAAGCCTACATTGTATCCAGCATACACTGTTACCCAGCATATTCTCATGAGTGTTGGCAAGGCAAGGACGTCTCCGAATATCTCTTAAAATGTTCCGGTGCACGAAAGCATGTAATACGATAAGGTCTGTTCATTTGTAGCCCTTAGGGGGCTGGTTACTACGCGAGAAGACGACCTTGCGAGAAGTGGAAGTGCCCAATCCGAAGGCGAGTGAGAATTATCTCCTCACGCCTTGAGCCACGAGATGACGAAGACTAGGGTTTTCTGGAGTTCTTAATCCTCGTGAGTTCCAATTATTCCCTTACTGTCAGGGACTCAGGAGAAAAGAAATCAAAATTATACAGAATGCTCGATGTCACTGCTGTATTTGATCTGTATGTGTTGAAGAAATCTGTAGATATAAAGTAGTAATGGAAGGGCGTCGAGAAAATTTTCAATATTTTTAATCTTCTAAATCCGAAATGTTTTATGTAAAATTGGACAAATGATCTCGAAACACGTAAATGCCAAGATCATCTTAATGGAAACGCAGAAAATCTATGAGTATATGAAAGAATCAGTCATTTCAGCAATCAAGATCCTACCTTGTAATAGCAACAATTTTGTTAACTGCAGAACTGCAGAACCGTTTCCAAAACAAATTGCTTATCTGAGAAAGTGAGATAGGTGAAAAGAAATGGATTTTAGAGCTATAAATTGGTTAAACAAACGCTCATAATTTCGATCAAGCAAGTACACGATTCATTCAAGTCTCCATGGCTGTCGACAAATGATTTCACTCCATTAATGTTACTGTCTAGTGTATGTTCATAATCCTCCGGCATAACATGCAGATCACACATAACCATGTATTTATTATCAGCATGAAGAGTGTAGGGCTTACAACATTCAAAAAAGCCTTTTAATAGTTTGTAGAAAAAATGTCAGCTTCGTATTTTTGGTAAGGAAATTGCAGAGTTTGATTGAATTAAAATTGATTGGTGTTTTTTTGGGTGGTTTAATTAACTTGATATAGTTTGAATATGACGCTACGAAAAGTAAAACATTTCGAGATTTCATCTACAAGAAGTATTTCATCGTCCCCTTTTATTCGAACAGAATACTGTAATAACTTTCTTTAATTGTCAATCATACTACATAGAGTTTCCTATGTGTATTGTAACCACACACACCGTGTGGCTGCCCCGACTCACCTGATTACCAGCGTTTCCCCGGCTGCTCAGGCCGTAGACTCTTCAAAGGGAGGCATGCGCGATAGGCTCTCATTCTAATACTGCATTGGAACACGTGCTATTTTAAAGGTGGATTTAATATCCCCCTTTCATGAGGTGAAACCCCCTGTTATAATTATTCCTTAAAACTAACTTATCTTAAATTCGGCTGTACTGGCCAAAGTTCATTGTTGGAAGCAGGGTGGCGTCCTTCCCGGCGTCTGTGACCCCGGGTACAAGAGCGGCGCCCTGGTGCTTGGAGCTGTACGGTCGGTGGCGATGCGGTCAGGCGACGGCTGCGGTGGCACCCCCTGGCGCTAGCTGGTCCGGGCATCGGCGACGTGGTTCGCGGCAGCGGTGGTACCCTCGGCCCGTCATCAGTCCTGGGCTCGAGGTCGGGCACCCACAGTCATTGCCCGTCGTCCGTCCTTGCCCTAACGACCCCAGAGACAGTCAGCTTATGGCGATGATGCATTCTGGTGGCGGCGCGGCGGCGATTCGTAATGCATTCATGCATAGGAAAGCAAAGGGATTGAAAGTAATATTTTTTCTTAATATTAGTGATCATTGGAGAACAAATATGCAATAGTGTTCAGAAGAAGTACTATTAGGGTTTTTTCATATCTTTATAAATAACATATCCAAATGGTCCAACGTGGAAATTGCTCTTTTTGCAGTCGACACGGCTTATTCACAACTTGTTCAGATATTTACCTGGCAGACAATAGAGTTTATAATTATCTTAATTCCCTTACGCAATGGAGAATCTCAATCAATACGCAATAACGACAGACTAAAATATTAACTCTTAGGTGACAGCAAAACCCTGCATATCAAAAAATAGATGACAATGACGAATACCTTGGAAAAGCGAACAAATAAAGTATCTCGGAGTATTGTCAGTGAAGAAACGTTCAAAAAAAGCACTTGTTCAAACAGCAATCCACAAATCGTACCCCAACATATCTAAACTTCACCCGTTCAAAAATCAACACTCGACGCTTAATATGAAATGCCAGATTCTATTATATAAAGTTATTATCTTACCCACACTAACTTATGCTCCCCGCTGTGTGAAAACACGGCTCCTACACCTTACAAAAATTGCAGAGTCCAAATCAAAGTCCTAAGGAAGTGAGTTAAAGATCTATGGTTTATACCTAATCATTTTCACAGAGAACTTAAAATCGATATCGTTCTAGAACATATAAAAAAGAAGCATATTTAAAATAAAAACTATCAGTGTCTAAGCCATCAACTATAACTATATTCCAATTTGCGAAATCCGCTCTTTTAAGCTGGAAGACAAATATTCGTCTTCACATTCCGTGGAATTTGTCTATTTATTTTGTACGATAAATATCTAACACAGTTAGAGATTTTATTCCATGATTATTAAAAACAGTATTCCGTTCGAAAAATCGAATTTCTGCAAAAAGAATGAAGAAGAAAAGACTGAGGCAATTTGACTTGTAATTTACTGGCAAGACGTACTGTGAAAGAATAGCAGGAGGCAGGATTTATGGGTGAATGATTCGGAGTATTCAATAAGTGTGAGTGCAATGGAAATAAATATTTGAAATCATCGCGACAAAGGAAGTACAAAACATTGTTTGCCTTAGTCAACTTCAAATGTAATGGAGTGTGGAGTTCTCTTCCTTGTGAGTCTGTTGTTGAAAGAGTGGAATTGTAGGTGGCCATATTGAAGAAAAAAGTATTTTCTGAGACGACACAAAAAGAGGTGTACGTAGACTGGCAAGTCATACTCTTCGCCACCGCGGAGGGTGGAGAGAGAGCCGGAGAGGCCGCGCGGGGCGGGGGTGGGAGAGGGGTCGTTGCGCAACGGGGGGGGGGGCAAAGCGAGCGACGTTTGTGTTTTCACTGAACGACAGCTCCGAGAAACACCCTCGCTGTCCTTTGCTTGTTGGTCTAGAGATTGACAGGGCAGTGAGGAGCGTTCGCCTTCGCAAACAGTGTACGCAATCGCCCTGCGCCTCGCTGCGACGGCAGCGCAGGTCGGGACGCAAACAGGACGTCAAGGCGGCTTATCGAAAGTTCCTTTATCCCGACCGCTAACTCGTGAATATGTTATGCCCATAGGCATGCGCGACCTACTACATTCCTGTGCCCTCTTTTCCGTTGGACGTTTTATATTCACATACGACACATTGCACTGTTAAATAAAAATACACTATGATTATTAAATTATAACTTTAATGTAATATCAACAAATACAACATATGGTTTTATGTTAAAGTACTTACAGAATTGCCAGACTTGGTCAATCTCTTCCCCAAATCTATAAGAAATTTCTTGGTTTACTGGGCTTGATAAATTAATTTAAATTACTATGAAAAATTATTGTAATTAATTATTCTATGTTCATTACAATTTTTAAGATGTTACTTATGCATCAAATAGCAGTGGTCGCTAATGATTTCATCTGTTGCGAAAGCGACCTAAAGAAGTAAAATTCAACAAATCCATAATTGTCAGGTAAAATCGGGGAAAACAAGGGCTAGAAAATATTTTTGTAAATAAAATGTTTAACCACGTATTTAATCATAATAATTAATAAATTAAGAATACGCCCCCTATCCTCTGCGTACGCTTATGATACTCCTGAGAACAGAAGAGCGTATTACTTGCGTTAGTTTGAGTGTAAGCCAGCGGTTCCAAACGGGGTCGGTACAGACCCCCTAGGGTCGATGAAATTGCGAAGGAGTCATTGATGATTAAGGGGTCGTTTGGTCGTAAATAGGCAGATAAGGAGTGGCGTCTGATCAAGATAATCAAGAACACAATTATTACAAAAAATATTAATGAACTTAACTGTTTTCGGACATCAATCCATAGAACGTATTATAATAAATTACAAATTCCCTCTTCTTTCGCTTCCGACATTTATCTTCAAGAATTAAGCTGTTTAGAAAACTGAAGAATTTATAATAATGCATTCACAACGATACTTAATTGCGTAAGAAAGTTCTCTCCACAGTACGCACTGGAGAAATGTAATGGCCAGTTCTTAAAAACACTGAAAATTTTGTAACCATTGCATCGTAATGAAGATTAGAAACTTGGCTATTCTAAAGCGGAAGCGTCTCCCATTTATGAAAAATCGAGATTTGTACGAAAATATTCGAATTTGTAATGTTTGAGGCATTTATGTAAATTATTTTCGCCATGATTGTGGATGCTGTATATTATGGAGAAAACGTAAGGGGGTCAATGAAGCAAGCAATTCGTTAAAAAGGGGTCGATAAAATAGAAGTGTTGGAAATCCCTGATCTAGACCTAATACAAACGCGCCACTATGACTTAAGTCCCATTGTCAATGAACGTAACGTAAAGCTTGGTCCCACATTTTTCGATGAGCGGTGACAGAAAACGTAAATGTAAATATTAACAACAAAATAAACCTGAAAGTTCGCAAAACAAAGCTTTCCCGTTTATGTTTACGTAGTTTCAGAACAACACACTATCCTTTACTACAGAAACATTTTAAAAACGTCCAACGTTTTCGTTATACAGAAGGTAATGCAGTTTATAAGACCACAAATTGGTCATGTAGTTTATATGACCACAATCATAATTTATCGTGAATAAGCTACTACTCGTCATGCTCATACTATAAGAAATAATGGTTATCACAGCATGATCGCTTTCATTTTCCTCTTCGATTGTATTCACAATATCTTTGCCGAAAAATTATTGCATCAGAACATTTTTATACCAATGAGTGACGACATCTACATTCAGTTTCATGGTGGTGTACGTGCATGCTTTCGTTAAAAAACATGTTTATTACGATTTTATTGATGTTCCGTCCTATGACAATGAACGTCCTCTATCGATGTTAAAAACCACCAAGTGGGGTGCATTGATGACGGGAAGCCTTTATGGCACTACATTTAGAGTCTGTTGAACTGTGTTTTGGGAGTGCGTAGTAAGCTGTTATTTAATGTCAAATGTTTCCGCACTCGAAAATGTACGATTGCCCCTCTTCGAAATATATAAGTTGCAAGTTGTAAAAATATGTTGTTTAGTATGTGTATTCATCATTTACTCTTTGACAGTGTTATTAATAATATTAATAACCGAGTTGCTATTAGAAAGGTGAATGTTTAAATAAAAAGGTGTATTGTAAAATAATAGATCATTATAAACGTGATTGAAAATATTGTTAATTAAATAAAACGGTTATGATGACAGAGAGGATGCGTCTGAAAATTAAGTTTGAAGAATAGGTCCACAGAAGCAACTTGGCAGGAAAAAGGGAGAAATAAAATTAGGAAATGGGTGGCACACCAACACTTTCCATCGTCTTTCTCTAGCAAAATGTAGAATTTGGATGTTGTAAGAAATATAACAATGTAAATAACAATTATTTCAAATGTCATAAATATAATATGATGTTTATGAACAAAGACCGAAGATCCATTAGTACACGGAGCGGATTTGCATAGTTTCGCCCGGCTGCACTCCGCACATCTAACGTAGCTACGGTCAAGTTCCATTTACGAAAGGGATTTGCGAAAACCGCATTTGATTTGGTTCCGGTAGATTCCATTGACACTTTCTCCACAGTTTAGATAAAACTGAAAACTGCAACAATTTTGTTCGATTTCATTTAAAAAGTATCGTGCACTTCATTATAACAAATAAGTTCTATGGGCTTGAAGATTGATCGTGAAGGGTTAATAGATCCTGGAGATCAGCGTTAATAGCTTATCCCATCGTTACAAGTCCCGTAATTTCGGCTTAAGTGAAATTTCGACTTTGCAGGATTTGTACGAAACAGCTTGTATTGCCACCTTCAATAATCTTCATCATCATTGGCAGGATATTAACACACTTTACCTCTGGCTAGTGCCAATTCAAACATAAACATTACCTGAGTTGTATGTGATACCGATAAAAGCATCCATACGACATGGCACAACCCACTTCTTTATCTAAGGAACCTTTAAAAATGATTTAATACTAAAATATCGGTCGTGAATGTTTGGACCGACTACCAAACTCATCCTGTAGATTGCGAAGAGCCGAGAAAAGATAAAAATATACAACTAATGCAATCTGCAAATGAAAGTATTTCATTCAAACAAGTGACTTAGTGAGATTTGCTAAAAATCTTTTTAGAAACCCTATAAAGCGGTCACGTGAATACTAGAAGAATATACTAAATTCAACTACTATGTACTACACAAATTTAAATTGATTGAAAGTACCCAGTATTCTATTAATGCATAAACACAACAGAAAATTTGATTGTGGTGTTCGCTGTTTTTTGTTAAATTGTCCCTTCACTACTCTTAGCTAGCTTCGTAAATGCAAATTGCCGAGAATAATGTACACTGAAAGATTTGCCAATTCATGGAATGATTCTGTCAACATTAGAAAATATTTTGAATAAAACCTGGTTTAATTGTAAGATGTCGCGAAAGGTGAAATATTTTGTTAAAAAAATGTAAATGATTAAGAGAACACTGAAAACTTTCACAAATATGATTTGATCATGACCTATTACTATTTTATCGTGAAACTATTATTTTGAGCGAAGAGAATGAAATTTAACGTCATAATCATGTGGGTAAAATATTCTGAAAAATTCCAAACAACCAAAACTGTTTAACATGTGCAAACTCTGAAGAAGATTTATCCTTAAAACCAAGGAACCGGTTAGTTAGAAGATCCGCGAAGACTCGTATAAAGCGGTTAAGAAGCTATTTGTATGCTGAAAATATGGATTGTGCAGGACGATAACCTACAAAAAGGCTGCATTTCTAATTGGCTGCGAGAGTTGCCTCTATGCGTAAGCGCGGCAAATGCTTCAGTCTCTTTCGTAAGGTGTTGAGATCTGACACACTCGTGCTCTACACTCCCACGACAGATATATCGGTGAAGCAATAGAAATTGCCGTTCTTGTCACTCATAAATAATAGATCGGGTCAGACGTATCTAGGGACAATCGAGTCATTATATTCATATACAGAACAAACGTGACAAATGTGACATTACACGTTCCGTCGGCCATTGAATTATTTCTAATCCGGTTCTGTTTGTAATTATACACGTACAAAGCCCCTCGATCATAAAATAGAGAGACAAAACGGCACGAGACACTCAATTGCACCCCATCGTGTCAAAATAACATAAGTTGAAAAATGTAGAAGCAAATGGCGGCAGATGTCCGTATTACATCAACGTCCATTTCAACACTCGTAAGTGGAGCGTGACCAAAGAAAGGCAGTGTGAATGAAGTCGTGGACAGTCGAAAACTCGATACTTTGCGCCAAAAGAATATTTTATTATCCAATAGACTAAGAACGAGCTCGAAAATAGTTTCAAAATCACTAATTCTTTATCCCTATTTCCTGGATACATTTTGAAAGATATGCTATCATTATTATCATCATGGTCGAAATAGCTATCGGAAAGATCTCCAGAGCTTCAAGGTCTGCACTATTCTGGTGCACTTCACTCCCGAGACCCTTCAGCTCTGAGGCCGTTCAGTCCCACCACACGGTGGTCGAAATCACAGCCTTTACAACATATCCCGGGCTAATAACTAATATGAAAGTAGAAGAAAGTGCAGTATTGACTGATGAGGGGAATATCTTTGGAGTGAGGAGAAGTGGAATGTGTGAGACAGTGGTGTCGAATGAATGTGGGGACATGGTGCCGCGAACCCTTTTGCTTGCCACGAATTCTCGATGCAATTACCATTTCTGATGATGATTCCACAGATGCAAGGTCAGTAGTGTAAGTTATGGATATATTGCATGTAATTTAAGCCTGTGGACCGTTTGGATCACGGAAAACTGCTATCAACCAACCGCTAGAATTTTCCTCCTGAATTCGACCTTGTTATTGAGCTTGCGTCGGGACTCGAACCCTAGAAACTTCCAGTCAAAGACACTGTAGCCACTGTAGCCACAAATGCCCTGAGCCACTCAGGCGGTGATTGTGGAATGGGTACCCCTCTATGACAGTCACGCTTTCAGTTTGTAGTTGTGAGTAACCACAATGTTTCACATATTATCATCTAAACCGCCATTCATCATTTCATAACTGCACAAAAAAATCAAGAATGAGTTCTATGTGCTTAGTTGCCAACATCCGTTACAGATACAGGACACAAGTGCTGCTAGCGAACTCTCAGCAAACATGGAATAACATTTCATACATTCTATGAGTTTAGTTAGTATATCGGAATCATCACAACCACAATCACTATTCCACTTTGTCAACTTGGTTGTTAAATATTTCTGTAACAACATTTTTTTTCTCACCCTGGATGGATGCGATGATAAGATGGATTGGTAGTAATGATGAAATGGTCAATAATGATGGAACAGTGCTGCAATGAATGGGATTTTATTCAACCAATATTGGCAATCTGTTTCGTGGAGAAATAATCAGTAAATACTATAGAGTTATTAACAATATAAAATGAATGAAATGCAAGTAAGAAAGTCACCCATTGCTTTCATTGGAATTATTCACAAATCTATAACCAAAAGATCATTAGAGCATTATTGTTGGTGATTATACGCAAACAAAATTAAGAATGGACGAATATTAGAACAAAATAAGGGAACATATTGGCACAAATGTTACTTATCAAAAATTTGGGGGAGATGAAAAGAGGAAATTCTATTGTGATGAGAAATTTCTTCGCTATTTTTAAGAAGGTTTAAAGCTCGATGATTGGGATGCATTTCCTGGTTTTGGTGATAGTTTGAACTCTTTTCTTGAAATATTCGTGTATTGAAGTATTGATGTAATGCAACATTTGATGTGATTCTTAAACGTTTTGTCTGTAATCCTTGTAAGATCGAAAAATTAGTTTTGCTAGCAGTGCTCCAGATCTAGATTCCGTATGTTCATTCAGGGACTAGTATGACTTTGTAAATCAATAATTTATTTTCAAGTAATAATTCTGATTTGTGACCAATAAGCCAATGGAATTTCCTTAAGGAGTTGATCCTCGGTCCCAGCAATAGAAGGTGATGTACCAGACCACTAAACCGCATATCGCCCAAACATTTTTTAATCGAAATTTGTATATTATGTAGGCCACTCATACACTAGATGAGTATCATGTCACACGCGTGACGTGGCAAAGACTGCGAATTCCTATCCTTGAGTTTCAGCCCGTGAACTCCAGTGAATATCTTCTTCTCCAAGGAGGTCGACCACAGCACGGGTCGAGCACTGTCACCAATAAAAATGAAATCCGGTTCTACAGAATGGGCTACTATGACACAGGATGACATTATTAAAAGTCGGTATGTTCTTTGTATTTTGTGTATGCGCCAACAATGTTTTATTTCAACATGAGGTTTGTGTTTTTCCTTTTTTGTTTCGATAGTGCCAGACTCACGTCAGATGTGCATGCAGTCGCTTAGGGTCAAACACTACATCAATCTGGCTTTTTTCTGACAACTGAATTCAAATAAAACATTCTTCTGTCAATTGAATTAAAAAATGTGCGGTACATTTTGAAAAAATAAATACATTTCCGAACCTTGGGAGTCACAGCGTGGTGGAGGGCAGCGAAGAAGCAAGATGAGCAGAAGAGAGTGATTAAAGAGATCATGACCTAAAGTGGGATGTATAACCAGAAAAAAAGAAGAAATGGGAAGTATTATTTCTTAGTGTGGGATGCCTAGAAGCATTTCCGTCTCTTTGGAACACATGATACTATGCCAGATCACAGAGTCAGAAGACAGAACATTGAGGGCAAATCCTATTTGTTCCAACAGTGGTCGTGACTTACCGCTCTTCTGAATAATACTACGTTCAAGTTTGACCTGATGATGTCTCTAAGCCTTTAAGCAATGTGATCTCCAGAAATGTTCACAAGACGAAGAGAAACCAAGAATTAACTAACTCCCTCACACATTAACAATCCAAGAATCTGCGCTGACAAGCTTCTCTGACCTAGTTATTAAGACAGAAAGATATTGTAACCAGAAAGATAGTGAAAAATTGTACAAAACTAAAATCATATGCAATTAGGTGCACAGGTAGTCTGGAAGAAGATAAAATGTAAAGTTCTTATTCTAATTAGATCTATCAGCATTTGAAGAAAAATTGTTTTGAAGTGGTATTTCTAACGATAGTATTATCTTTTTGATTCGCTAGGAACTTCGCTATTGTGTTGTTTACGATTAGTGGATCCTCTGGTGATACGTAATCTAAAAATGGAGCAATAAAGGTTTCAGTGATAGTTGAAACCACGAAACAATTTATGTTTCGTTACACAATTTTAAGTGGATGTAACAGAAGAAAGTAAAAAAAATAGCATTATAAGGCACTGTAATAATTAATATTCCTCATGGACACTTCTCTCTCAATCGCTGATATTCATCAAGCTGATCAAACCAATAATTAGGTCCTCAATTGTGACGTAAGGAATGAGTGAAGCTACAATTAATGTGTGATGCGGAAGTCAACGTTAGTCCTACCTTGTTCCTTTTATTCAGATACAGGTATTATCTGGCCATCATCGTCTTAAAATTACCTAGCACCACGAGCCACAATTGCCTGTCATAACCCTGTAAGAACCAAATAAGTAATTTATTATGACGACTAATTTAAAAAATAAAACGAAAATTCCATATGCGATGAATTCTAGGAAATATTCCGTCATATAGGGGCTGGAAACATGTACAAAATAAATTTAATATCTTTTTTGCGTCTAAAACCTGATTTCAAGGCAAATGTAAAATAATTGAAAGTAAAAGACACAATTTCCATAATATCATAAAGAAACAATTTGGATTGTGGTATATCAACATTCAATAGTATAATTGCTGTATTCTCTTGTTAGCATGATGATACTTAGTGGAAATTATAATTTGTAATTCAAATTGTATAACAACAGTTGGCTGTCTGAGCAAGCCTTGGCAGAGGCTCTTGTATTTCACACCTCGTACTTTGCAGCAAAAGATTGAGCTCGTGTGAAAGATCATTAAGTTCCATGATGATTTGGTGTGTGACTCCCCAGTGAGAAAAAATTAAGAGACAACCTCAAAGACATCGAGACGTGTCGTCTACGGCATATGTACATGAAAAGTGGCTCGGGAACGTTGAATGTGAACCATAAAAAATTAAATGTCGGGCGGAAAAGTTGGGCATAGTCTATTCATTACGATGAATAACAAAATACTTGTGCGAGTCCTTGTTTTTGGTGCTAGAAGATTATATATTCCATTTTCTCTCTACAAAAAGGTTCCATTCTCTCTCGTAAAGAAGCAACTAATTATCCAAAATCATTTCAATTAGTCCCATCTGCAAAACACGTCAGATATACAATTAGTGAAGTTTCTGGCACAATAACGAATAAAATTTCCATTAATAATGGTGGGAAAAGTCCACCGAATTTGAAATATCTTTATCTATTTTAAAAAACCTAGTTGTCTCCCAAACTGACGTACATATTTCAAATTACATTGGTATGGAAGATTTTTCTTACACTTTCCTTGTCAGTATATTCCATTTCTAAAGGTCGGGGGATCAATATATTAAGTAACAGGTTTTATAGAAGATGCGTGTGATGTAAACAGACTACCTCTGTTGTGTGCTTTACATTTTGTACCTTACCATTTTGTAGCTTTGTATTTTTCAAAGCTAAAATGTTTGCAATTGTATCTGCTATTGGGGCATATGTTTGAGAATTTTGAGGGTGGTACAGATCTGCCAGTGGAGGTAACTACACACCGTGACGAGTCTTTTCAAGTATTCGGTTTTTAATAGAATTGGACATGCTGAGACGATATGATCAATGCTTTTTAGTTCTTTCTGTCTTATTAATTCTTAATAATTCATAATCTTGGGAAATTTTGAGGGCTGCTTTATCACAATGTCGTTTACTCAGCGCCTAATTCTGAGCAGCTATTAGAAATGCCTCCGATTCTGGTTTCATTCTTCTCCTGTTAAGCCACATAAATGATTAATTTTTATCGATCTGCACCTTGTCCATTCTTTTTAGATTCTTTAATTAATAAAATAATAAGAAGATTCTTTAACATCTCTCCAAGATTTCTTTAACATTTTTGTGTCTCCAATTTCATGTTTAGTACCATCAGAAATTCAGTGTCTGTGTTATTCTGTGTGTCTTGCAGTTTTCTTTGCAATGCTTCTTGCTATACAAACAATGCTTCTGTTTCGCATTCTTTGGTCAGATTTCTTGACCTGCCTCATTAGAGGGCCATCTTCATGACTGGCTACATACTTTCCCACCCCGACTATTGCATTGTGCCAGGAGGCTTCAATTTGTCTGAGTCCTCTTTCTCCTTCCTTACGTGACACAACATCAGCTCGAGGGTGGGCGACGTGATGCATTGTTTGCAGTTTTCTGTTTTTTCGATCCATGATTCGCATTTCTTGCTCACTCCAGTTCACGAGTCCAAAATTTCTCTTACATTCTCTGACCGTAATTGCGTCCAACAAGGTGACAGGAAAGGTATCAATTATATTATTATTATAAAATTAATTATTAATTTTGTGATGTGATGGTGGAATTCTCGCACAAATGAGTGAGTTGAGACTCCTTTGCTCTGTCTGTCGTACTGATATACCTGGTACGCAAATATGAATGGTACGGTATGGCTTGGTGCGACATCTAAGAGGCAATCTCGAAATCTCTCCAAGGAAGAAACTACCACTGCTGTAGTACGTCATTCTCAACGATCTTGACAGCATTATATGTTTGAATGTTCGTGACGCATCCAAACAAGCGAACTCAGGCTCTCTCCCATTCTCTTTTCATTGGAACTACGTAAGGAAGATCACTGAGCCATCACAAAAGCAAGGGATGAACGATCTCCATAAAAACATTTTTTCAAAGACGTCCATGGGCGTGGGAACTGAAGCACATGACAGTGCATTCTGAAGCTCCGCATGCTCAACATTCCAAGTGCATCTCAAGTGTGTGTATGTGTGTGTATGAGTGAGTTCACCTTCACCAATATCACTTCAACTTGCGTGTTAATGAGTGAGAAAGATAATGAGAGAAATGAGAGAAAACAATGGAGGGTCAGACATATTAATAAGAACATGGTACCCGAAACATTGGGCAGTAAGATGGACGTTATTTTTCCTTAGAGATGAAAAGTCCTGCAGAAAGAGGAAGCTGTGGCTCCGAAAAAGCCTTTAGATGAAAGAAGGAAACAGAAGAGCTTCTTGGCGATCCTGGTGCAGCGGCACGATGTTGTGTTAAACAAGAGCGGATCAAACTAACATAGAGAGAGGGGGAGAGAGAGAGGGAGAGGGAGAGGGAGAGAGAGAGGGGAGAGGGAGAGGGAGAGAGAGAGGGGGAGAGAGAGAATTAGAAAGAACGAAGAATGGCAGAGAAGAAATAAGAATGAATGAATGAAAGAGTGCAAAGGGGGAAAGAACGAAGAAAGAAAGTAAGAAAGAGAAAGAAGAAAGGAAGAAGAAGGAAGAATGGAAAGAGAATACTGTTGCCAGAGCAACGAAAACTGCAGCTTGTGCCGCATGAGGTGCAAAAGGGACAAAAGGAGGGAAGGCCCGTGTGTCTGGGCAAGGGCATTATCAAAGGATGTATGGACGATGAGCAACAGAGGCGACGAGTGAGGCGTTCCGAGGGCCTGCGAGAGGGGCGAAGGGAGGGAAGTGTGAAGGTGCTGTGCAGGGGCTGTGCTGCATGAAATGCAAAAGGGCAAGAAGGGCGCGGTGAGAAGGCCGAGGGCGCGTGGAAGGGCCGCCCCGCGGCCGCCGGCGCCGCGCGACGCCGTTGAGGAAGGTAACGGCGCTGCCGCCGCCGCCACCTCAGCAGCGTCACGGGCGGCGCGCGCTTGTTTGGAAATCCAGGTTACATAGTTGAGAAATGAAAGCTGTTGTTGGCTGCGGCCTCCTCCACTCCGCCTCCACCTCCGCCTCCGCCTCCACCGTCCCTTCACTGCGCTGGAGCTGCTGCTGCGGAGGCAGCCCCCACCGCGCCGGCCCCCAGCCGCCTGCCCGCCAGCCGCCGCGCCGCCGCCGCGCCAGTGCTCGTCGAGGCCTGGTGACCGCGCGACGCGTCCTCACGCGAAGAGAGAGCGAGACCGAGCGCCTGCGCCAGCGCCAGCGCCAGCCGTGTCAGTGCGTGTGAAGTGCGAGCGAGGACCAGCCAGCACCAGCGTCGGCGACGGCCTCCCCCAGCAGCGGGCGCCACGCCGCAGCACAGCGCCTGGGCTTCCACGGAGGCGCTCTCCGCGCACCAGCTATGAGACAGAGGTGAGTCCGGGCGGTGCGGCCGGCCTCGTAACGGGACGTCAGCTGTTGGCAGCGGCGCCGCTCAGCTGTTCGCCCGCTCCGACCGCGCGGGCCGCCGCCCACGCGCGCTGGAGGACAGGTCCGCGTTGTAACAGTTGCGGTGGGCCGGTGCCAAAACGCGCAATTTCAGCCGGCGGGAAATGGGGTCACAATTCTACATCGAGTTACCGTAGCCATGTTACATTTACATTTAACCATGTGGACATGCGATTCTTATTTGAGCTTTCTTGACCAGGCACTAGGAGTGGAAATTCTGAGGAACCCAAAGTTGAAACAATTACGGTTGTTAACTGGGTAGACGATTAATAAATTGATCAAGCAAATTATAAAGGGCACCGGGTTTCGAATTGGAAACTCTCTGGAAGTAAAGATTAAAAACGATTTCAGATTCAAACCAACTTGTGTACAATGTATCAAAATAGTCGTGCGTATATCAGTTAAAATCAGAAGTATCAAAATAATACAATCTTTTTTTTAAATGTGACTCAGAGGTTTCGGTAGATCTATCTCTTGGAAAGTAACTATACTACTGTTATACAAGCTTGTAAAGTTGTAGTGTGTGGCGTTATGCAGACTAAAAATCTCACGAATGTCATAGCAGAAGTGACCGCTGCCAAGATCGCGTGCTGCCCTCAGATGACATAGGAGCGATGGAAGGGGGCGCGAAGCTCAATGTTTCCGCCTCCGTTCTGGGGCGGCGCATCCGGGTGGAGGGTTGAGAAAATCGAGTGCGTCTCAGGGGCGTCAGCGGCCGAAGTGGCGGCAGGCGGAAGGGGTTGTCGGGATCTTGGCAAAGTATCGCCCGAAAGGAAGTCCGAGTGAAAACCTCGCCAATCCCGCTCGTGCGGCTGCCGTTAGGCAGTAGTCTTTACAACACCGCCGAAACATGCGGTGGAGTTGTAGATGAAGAAAGTAATATCCATTAGTCACAATTGGCATTTAAGTGAAGTTAACAGCATGAAGTTACGTAAATTTTATGTTTTCTTATACAAGAAAACCAAGAGTCATGTTACGTGAATGAAAGTTGTGCATGCATGACTTCCAGTTATGGAACAAATATTTCGGTGCAGAATACTTTCCGGGAGTCTTCTTTGTCTTCATCACCGATGACAAGGCACGAAATTTAAATACGGCCGTACGTTGCTCCTCCTCTCAGCACGAGTATTTGTTTACATATGCAGTGATATGTGTATGCATGCGGTAGGTTCAAATGTCTTGAATGAGAGCATCCTACCAGTGCTCCTCCTAATCCTAAATCCTAATAGTGCTCAGCGATTCCAAGTGGGTAAAAACGTTAATATTCAAAGTATCGTAATAATACTGCTCAAGGGCAAGTACAACGCGAAAAAAGGGACTACATAAGCTTTCCTTTGGTTTTGAAATTTCTATTGACAGTTGTGATTAGTACTTGAGTTTTGTTGTTGCGCAATTTTCACTTCTGCTAAGAAAAATTCCAGAATATGTTTTTGTAATTTTAATGGATTTATACATGTTACTTGACTCTTACTTCTATCAACTATAATGGCAATTATACATTGGCATTCATTTTCTGATTTTTGTTTATTTGAAACGATTATAATTTTAACAGAGGTTTGGAATGGAGTGGAATGGAATTATATTTTCGTTGCTGTTAGAAAACATACAGTGGAGTTCATGATAGGTTAATTGTCTATGTTCGATCCTCCCCCAAGTGTTTATCACTCGAATCTTTCAGAAACTACTTCTGCGGCATGATACTGGTCGAACAGTTCTAAATATAAAGAAGATGTCGTGGAGTCGAAGATGTGAATAATTATATATCGTCATTGTTGTCTTATTTCATAGACAGTTAATTTATCTTCAGTTGGTTTTAGAAACTTACTGAACTTACTGATAATAGTATAAAGCTCATAGTAGTGTAAGACATACAAAGTGTTAAACATAAAAAAATTGAATTCATGAAATTAAGTATAATAAACATCAATTACTGAAAAACACAAATACTGTAAGATTTACCTAAAAAACACACACATACATACACTACATAATTAATGTGTTAATATGTGATACCTTGGAAGGGAATAACATTTCACATTTTAAGTCGCATTTTTCCCTTTTCTGCGATATTTGAAATGCAAGGTTGTAAAACTTGAATATAAATGCGTTTAAATATATTTTTCATTGCGAGTATCTCTGGACTTTCTAGGTTTTAAGATATTATGAGTATATCCAAAGAAAATTTATGTATTGATCGAACTGATAACGTCATACTCCAAAACACATAAAAATTGGAACTTAATGGTGATTCTCCCATGCCTTCATATCTATTAAACTTACAAGCGAACAAAAAAGACACAAAAAACATTATATTTTACAAGAAATGTGAATCATAAAACGGAATGCTTTCCTTTTAAGATTTTAATCGCCTCTTCACAACAAGTTGCTTATTTATATTTTTGTAATTAGGATATTTTTGGTGCTTTACTTTCTCGCATACAACACACATAGTATAGCGAAAGTTGTGGAATACTACGGCGAAAAACGGAACTTTTCTCGGCAGAAAAATCATATAGATTACCGATACCGAAATAGTGGATAATTCTTGTAGTTGTATGTAGTATTACTTTCGTTAACACGTAGTGTAGGCAGAAACCATGTTTTGTGACTCCTTGATACATAAAAATGGGTTTACAGCAAAACGTCTGTCTGTCAATCCGTCTGTTCAGCCGTTTGTATGTGAACAACACTAGCGTCTGTATCGTAAAAATAATTTTCTCTAAAATTGATGTTCCCTAATCGAATTGGTTGATGCTGCGGCCTCTTGAATTTGAAACCGATATTTTAATTTTTGGGCATACTCACATCAAGCCTCAAGAACATTTTCAAAGTTTTCTCAAAAATATCTTTAATTTTTTATTTAACTTTGTCCGCGTTTGTCCGCAAGAGCGTAAAGGACGCATAAAAATAGTGTAGATCTCAGTTTCGTTAAAATATATAAATTCTCGAAAAATACAAAAATTCTAAATTATTTCGTCGTCGTCCTACAACTTCAGTATTGAAGATAGAGATATTTCCTCTGAATAAAATATGTTCTCCAAAATTAGATCTTTATATGAAAACAAATACATTTTTTCAAAATACTAATAATTTTGCGCCAAATATAGGCAATATTAAAAACAAGATTTTCTGAAAAATGGCTCCAAATATTTTCTCGAAACCTTTTGTACGGATAGAATTAAATACACTGAATCTTATGACATACACGTAATATTCATATTATCTTTAATTTTAAAAAAACTTCACTTTCAGAATCGCTCAGACATGTTTTGAGAACGGCTCTAATATGTTTCAATGACAATTTGCATACAAGATTGTTTTACTCTTCTGTAAATTCTTAAAGACATTATTTAATTACACTATTCTGAGGCGCAAAAACTGAGAAAATGTGAAAAAATGTCTTTTTGGTGCCGATATGTAGCAACTGAGAAGAGGATGGGGCAATGTCGAAAATTAAAGAGATTAGAAAACTAACTAGTGCTAGAAAGTCTGTGTAACACCACTCGGTTTTGTTCTCTTTTTTTCTCCTAGATACAACTCGGATAATTAAATATTCGTGTAATTGGGGTTCTTAAAATAATAGGAGCTTATCTGCAAGACGTTTTGGAAGGATATTTACTGCCGACTGAAAATCGGTGTCCAAATCCAAACAGGCGATGATTGAAATCTCCGCGTCCTCTTCGAAACAGGGCTTTGTATTGATTGAGAGTTAGTGATTTCGGGCGCTTCAACGGCTAAGGTCATTATTGCCGTAAGTGTAGGGATGTGGCGGAGATCTATCCAAGCTGGATGGTGAGATCCGGCACCGACCTACCCTCGGCTAGTGAGGTTTTCCTCAACCAGGTATCTCTCACCGGCATAACACCGCCCCAGATTGCACAAGCTGGTATGAGCGGTTCTGTAGGTATAAGTGCATGCATGCACTTAGCATGTGCGTATTGTTGCGGGCATTGGACAGGGCAGGATGCCTCTTCCTGAGCAGGGGATGCACCGCTGTCCGGCGAGGGGTGGGGTGGGGGGGGTCGCGTTGGCGGCGTGGGCGGCGGGGTGGTGAAGGGCGCCGCCCGCGCCTTTCGACGGGATCTGGGGCGATTTCTCCGCGCGATGAAGACGATATTCGATTACAGAGGTGAAAGGCGCCCGCGCTACGCAGGGAGTCCGGCGCTCGCGGGCGCCGGCGGCCACTGCGCCCTCGCCACGACCCACGGGGAGGAAGGATGGGGGTGAGCGATAAACGATGAGCTAGTCGCTCTGCACAGTGAGGGATGGGCAGTGCTTCCGGGACAGTGAGCAACGAATGAAAAGCGATCGGAGATGAGGGATACCTTGCGCGCGATTGGCAATGAGCGGTTTGCAGTGGGTGAAGGGTAGAGGATATAATTTCCTGTACCATGAGAGGCGAATGGAATACGAACGAGGATGAGCCATGAGCAATAAATGATGAGAGATGGATTCTGCGCGACGGCCGATGAGCGGTATGCCGTGGACGTAGCTCAGGTCAGTGATTCCAGAGCGATAAGCCACGCAAGAAAAGCGAACGAGAATGAGCAATGAGCGGTAAATTATAATTGATATGTTCTAGGTAATGGTCAATCATAACTTTTGATGATCAATGATTGATAAATGATGAGATTTCGCAAGATGGTTAATGAATGTTGGCAATGAACAGTGCACCCTACATAATGAGCAGCGGATACAAAGCGGTCGGGCATGAGCCATGTGCGATAGGATGTGGGCAATACGAAATTAGCTCTAGTTGACTATAGCACTCCCTTGGGACTGAATGATAGATGGAAAGAGACTGACAATGAACGATGTCGTTTTGGAAGTTAGACAATTAACATGAAGCGAAGAGAATGAATGATGAGTGGGGTATTCCGTGTTGTGCACTGGTCGGCTGGGGCCAGCAAGCCATTGATGAAAGGAGAGCCCAATGATAAAAGAATGATGCGTGAAGCATTATCAACTATAAGCGAAGGGAGATCACGAGAAGGATGTGGTGCGCGAAGTATGTGGACCATGTACAATGCATTGTGAGCGGTTGACCCTGGATAAGGAGAAAGAATTGATGAGATCGGGAAGGACTTTAAACGACACGCTTTGAACAATGCGTTGTAAGAGATGAGCAATGGGTGAAGGTAATGAAATGAGCAGATGTTCCTTCTCTTCGTCGCTTTGCTTTACTCTAATAATACATTACTGTTGCGCCATCTTCCATTTCTTCTCTCCAAACATCTGCCCTTCATTTCAAAGATTTTTCATCTTTCTCCCGGTTTTCGCCTTTCATGCTACTTCCCTCACTCTAAATTGAATGGAAACTCATCTTCATACATTAATTGAATCATAAATAACGTATATTTTGTTCATAAGATTAAAGATGCTTCTTAATCGTGAATAATATATTATTACATTGATACCCCTTTACTGTCTGAGGATGGATCTTGGCCAACTTCAGAATATTAAGTAATTTAAGCTTTCGAATTTCCGCCACGCAGCGCATTCTGCACATTTCGATTATCTATGTGCTCCAGCTGTTCATAAAACATCACAAAGCCGTCATTCGACCCTCCCTCATTTAGGATTGCTCCGGGGTGGTGTGGCATTTACTAGTGTATTAAACATCTCCAAATTTTTCAAAGTGAAGTTCTGAGATGTGCAATAAATGTGCCGTGGTGTATTTCTTACAACCATATCCACAAATACCTCCCCCACAGCAATTTACCGACACATTTCTCTGAAGGGTTGTACTCTAAATTATTTTATCTTTTTGATTTTAAACTAGGTTAAACGCCGTAGATTCGCTTATTGCTACACTTGCGTATCACTAAAATTTCAAATAACACTACAAATAATGTACAATGTTCGTTGAAGAGGATCCCCGAAAGCACACCCTCCCACTACGAAAACTAGGACATAGCAATTATATCTGTGCGACGTTTCTGCCAGTAGCATTTCTGTAAAGTGAGGACTTCACTGTACGAGAAAAATAAACGAAGGAGGAAAAAGACTGGCGCCCCGCGCATCTCCGCCGCAGGGCCGGAGGCGGGTGGCCGCGGGCGCCCTGGCGGAAGTCCCGACGTG
>BOPP01000015.1:14022936-14178444 GCA_017312745.1 Gryllus bimaculatus | reverse complement strand
CCTCAGCTCTCCGCTGGAAACGCCCGACGAGCGACGGCAGGTCGACACGCCACAAGTACGAGTATTATTCTGTTTGTCATTCGTCGGAAGAAAGTGATTTCCACCGCAAATTGGTCCGGTCGTTAGAAGGCGCTGTTTATAGGCGATGTTCGTCTGACTTAAGAAAATAACAATGCCGAAGTTTCCCAGATAAAAGTTATGCCACTGTATTATAGTACCTATGTTGATGAATATTCCTTGTTTATGAGAACTTGCGTTTAGCATCGCAATGTCTGATTGTCTCATCAGTTTTCATGTAAGTTTTGAAAACGGTTGCGCACACTTACGTAATAGGCTACTGTCTCGTTTTAACTCTTTAGTCGTAACTAAACAATCGCACGTGCTTCGAGATATTATGTTCTAGTCCTTGTTTGGCAATGAGGATTCTAGGTCAATTGGTATAATGTGCTTCCATCTTTGTGTTTTTCCTTATTTTTCCTGGATGTCCTCAATTTGCAAGAGATGGTTTTTGTACCATGCAACGTATGTAGTATATATTAGCGTAACGTATGTGGAGATAGTCAAACGGTCAAATCAAAGATATATTAGAAGTTGCAACCACTTTCTGTTAATCAATTTATGTTTTTCAAAATTTGGAACATGACATAGGGAACAAGATCCTTACAAGAAAATATTTTCTTGCGAATCTACTGCGAGATGTTCTACTTTCGGTACTATTACATATTTACACAATATTTCTATTACAAAAGAAATAATAAATTTGTCAATGGGAATTCCATCAACGTTTGCTATCAAAACCTCCACGACCCCTGACTCATGAATTACATGAAAGTGAGAAAACTAAGAAAAGATTAGCATCGCTTTGTTAACGAGAGAACTGCAAAACAGATTAACGCGCGGGAACAGAGGAGAGAGAAAAGTCTCTGTGGGAGAGTGAAAGACACTCAGAGAGCAGGAAAAGCTAAGAACGTGATTATTGGAAATAAATGGAACAACGCTTCCCAGAAGGAACACTAGAACAAACGATACGGTCGCAGCTTTCTTTTGGTTTTGAAATTTCGCGTGTTTTGATTCGTTGCGATAATGTGCTGTTTCTTACATGGTAAAGAGAGGTTTCTGCGAATAATACGTCAGACACTTCTTTAACGATTTAAAACCTGCTGAGATGGCTCGAGGTATCAACGTATGTCACCGCAATATCTCCTGCAGGATTCGCGTCCCAACGGAGGAAGTTTTTTGGAACCTAGTTTAGCTGAGTTCAGCTATCGAGAGGAGAATTCTAGCGGCCGACTGCTCTGATCGATAGTTTTCCGTGGATTCTCCGATGAAACCAGGCGAATACCCAATCATTACAGTAACCAATGGGCGCAAGCATGCATTACAATAAACATGCACTAATCAGCAAAGCAGATGTCGCGACCGGAAACACGAAATAATCAGTCGTTGATTAAAAGTTTTCGAATCAAATCATCATAATTAAAAAATATATTAAAAAGAAAACGTAATTTTGATTATAATTCTGCATAAAATATCACATTTTAGATATTTATGGACTAGCGACTACATAAGTAACCATGCATTCACTTCCGTACTTTCACGATCGCTTTCAGTTTAAAACATTATCATTTTTTATTTCAGGATATTTTCTGCTCATTGAAAGACATGGGTCCTAATACAAAAACGATAATATAATTTTTCTTTAACCTTCGCCGTCAATGTTGACTGGAAACTTACAAGGGCATGCGATGCATGTTCTGATAAAACTGCCATAATTACAACATAATCGTCTCATAAAAAGAAAATCCGAATGTTTCTTGGATCTCTCAAATAGTTTGCAGCTTTTTATGAAATTCTGGTTATTATTAAATCCTATGTTTTGTTTTTAATTAAATAACAATTATTACAAATAATTTTCTCGTTTACTCGGCAATTCATGAACCCTGGAAAAAGTTTCACTCAGTAAAAGTGTCTGTGTTAAAACTATATTTTGTATATTAATATTTTAAGTCATCCAAAATTATTTTAGCGTAACTTTCCTATTGTATTTTTGTACATTATTTTTTCTAAATTAAACTATTATATTTTTAAATAATGTACGTTTCTTTCAAGTTTAATCATTTATATCCACAGGCTTAACGATAATATTTACAAAGAGGATTTTACATCTTGGCGTCATCGTCAACTTCAAGGCCAATGGTTGAAAAACCAGACATCGCAAAGGCCTCCTCCTTTTGAAGGTTCATCGTCCATGATTTTTCGCAAATTTATTAGAAATCTGTCTCCGGCTGATTTACATTAGCCTAATGGTTCCTTATTTTTCAATAATCATTTTAGGAGCTCGCTATCCTCTCAGAAACTTGGAGATCAACTTTCATTTTTTAGCGAGACCCGTTTTTCTCGCGCGGAGCCCCGAGGCGTCGAAAGAGCTGCTCGCAGGCGGATCAGCGCCGCCAGCCCGACCGGTCGCCCCCACGCCTTTTCGTGTCCGCCCATCTCCAGTGCACCCATTTCGCTCGTTTGGGGCAGCACCACTTGGCGTAGGAACTACGTGACCATACCAGACCAGACAGTGGCGTGGAGAGCGAGAAGTATTGAGAAAATTTATTTTGAAAGTGGTATAAAGTGACTATTTTCAACAGATACCAACCAAAAATAAGACAATGAAGGTGCAATTGAAACAAAATATGCAATATTTAAACAAAAGTTCCTTTATATATCTGCTTCAATTTGTGACGTGTTGATTTTGGAATTAAAAATTCCCGATTATATGGTGACGCAAACTGATGTCTGTAGCTCATTGGCCGAGACACATTACGAGCCGTGAAACGTCCCCCCCCCCCCGCTCTATTTCCCTAATGCTCTCATCCAGTGCCGACTCTAGTAACTAAAGTGGACATTGTCTCATCCGACAGCTCCGGCAGGCAACTTATCACAAGTTGCAGTATTTGAACATACTACAAATTATACCAAATAAGTATCTACACTGGACAGTAAATGCATCTTGGTACAACGGCAACGAGCAAATTCAAAAAGAACTCTCTATAGTCCCAATAAAACAATGGATAGACAGACTCTCCACCCGATTCGATCGCTCTTCAAGAAACACCCCGCTCGGTCCCACGAGGAAGGTTCAGCGTGCAACAAGGCAATTTCTTCTTGTGAGGACGACGTCCAATTATATTTTTATTTAGAAAATATTTCTTAAAGTGAGCAATTTGGTGACCAGACAAAATTTACTTTTTATTTTTTTTTCGGTAACTATAAATGAGATAAATCATGTTCACACGCGTGCCCTGTGTATTCTGACATGTGGTCTCTCAACTATTACCTTGCACAGTAAGCCCAATGCCATTGGCCCAATTAACATTCCCGTAAAACCCATAAACATACAAATACAACATTTTAAAGTTTACTTATCTAATTTCTTTAATTTTAATTCCTCGATTGAAGCATATAAAGGGTAGGAATCATAAATGAGGTATTGGAAATGGACTGCAGGGACAAACTAATATTTTTCAGCAGAGACTACAAACTGTTCAGGTGAGGTGGAGGTAACGTTTCGTTAATAAGCCACTTTCCGTGTTTATTTATTCCTTTATTAAATTAACGCCTAAAAAAATTACATTATAGACAATGTACGAGTATTTGCGTCTCATTCATAACACACAATTGAATAGATCGCGTTAACTTATAATGATAAATTTCACGAGAATAAAAAATTTAGATATTTCTGCATTTATTCAAATATTTTAATAATACTAATAAATGATAATAATATTACTTTGTATCTAGAATCCTTTGTCTTAATGATATAAAATAAATAATTGAAACAAATACATAAAAAAATAATTGAAGCATGTGGTTTATTACAGGTTAGGAAAAATAATATATTTTTCGTGTCTATAAGCTAAGTGAGAGACCATCTCAGATTATTTTTGTTTCTTGTTTGTTTTATCAAGAGAAACTGGTAGTAAAGTCAGATAGAAAATTGAATCCAGTTTTTCTAATTGGTTTGAGTACTACATCATGCTGAAGTAGAATGTGTAATGGAGAAGAGAAACCAAAAAAGAGAGAAGAAATATACCCATTTTAGCCGTAAATTAAAGTCATGAAAAGTTATTTATTAAAATTAATAATTTATACATTTACAAGTAATCAAGTTTTGACAACTAATAATTATTAATTTTCACAAATTAATTATTCATTAATACTTTTTGTGATCTTTAGAAATTCAGTAAAGAAGAAAATGAGGGACCTTTGTCCTACATTTTCTCGAGATACTTAAGTTATTCCTCTTAATCGTTAATAATTGATCCTTCACCATTCATTTCCTTACGATCGTCAGTTACATTCATTCAAACGATTCAGTGCTTCAGGCGATTCAGGTTTGTTGAGAGAACATAAGCAAAAATTGCAAGAGTTCATCAACTGTCATCATAATGCTCGTTGAGAATGAAGGCGCCTTCTTATTGCATGCCATTTCCTTTGTCACTGGCTGAGCACTCTTCTCTGTTTTGAGAGGAGGATGGTGAATAGCATTAGAAATCAACTCCGTTGAAGTCTTGTACTTGCATGCGCAAATAATCCAAGGCCGCCCTCAGAATGATTTGGTACTTCGCACATGTGCTTCTAATTTTGTCGTTTTAGATTTAAGCTATTTTGCAGCATTGATTACCTACTTGTGTTCGATTAGTACAACACGCCTATAAGACAAATTCCTCTAACCCAACAAAAGTACACATTTAATTCAGTTTAATAGCATTAATACATTTTTATATTACTTAATTGAGTATTATTGTGGATAGGCATGACAAATGTACTAGTTGGTTCATGAAGAACGTAATATATTTGTTTTTAGTAATAAAATTAAATTTAAAAAATTCCTTTTAATCTTCACAGATAAAAGTTTACGTAATGCTTCAGGTTGCAAAGGGATACGGGTTTAATTATGGTGTTCGTAACAGACTTGTTCCATTTATAAGTAAAATAACATCAGATAAAGTATTATGAAAGAAATGCAGAAGTTGAAAGTATTTTGGCGGGGAGCTTTAGAGATACTTTTATCTGATGAGTACAAAAACCAAGTCACGACTTTCTTAACTATACCGCACGATTTCATGAAAATCATTCTTTAAAAACTCCAAAAACTCTTCAATGATTGATTCTGAATTAACCGTTACTAGACGTGCACGGGGAATCTATGTACGTATGTTTCATTACGCCACATGTCATTGCAGAAAGCGCATTAGTAACGTATTAAGCGGTAGGAAATGAAGACTATGCAATCCTTTAATTTAAATTTCATTACGAATGCCTTTAGGGCCAGATTTATCTTCAAGAAAAACAAGCAGTTGCTTGGGGGCCACGATCCACGAGGGGCCTCGTGTTTCGGAAAATATACAAGACATATTTTGTAACATAAATGTAATATATGTAAAATTTTATATAAAATGGTTAGTTTTTATTTGCATTTGAACAAAGAGTACTTGTATTAAGAAAAGTTTTTTATTTAGTAAACATGAAACTATTTTTACGAGGGGGGTGGATCCAACACAGTATTGTGCTTGGGGGCCCCGCAATACTTAAATCCGGCCTTGCTCGCAACGCACTGTAGAGGGGAAATTCAAAAAGCGCATGCGCCTGACTGGGCAATTAGCGGCAAAGTAGGTGCGATCTGCGCAGCTCAGCCCCGCACCGCGATCGCGGCCTTCCAAAACAGGCTGCTGCAGCTGCCGAGGGGAAGGTGAAATTTCGCGGTGTTTGGCTTCTCTCTTGCGCGCGCTTTCGCAGAGCCTTGCTGCCTAAACGAGAGCTGCTGACGGTCGCGGCAGCGGCGGCAAGGTCATCGGTCGCCTAACAGGCTGCTCCGCTGCCCGATACAATCGGCGCAATAAATACTTCCACGCGGGAATCTGGCGGTTCTTGGCGTGGGCTTCCGGGCTGACGTGTGGGAATTGAAAGGGGCACAATCCTGCTCCACGACGAATCCTGAAACCGTTGGCCTACAAGGAGAGTGACACACAGGGCCGGGTTAAGGTACCGGGGTAAGGGGATTTTTTTGAATGAATGATTAACGACTTATTGATAGCAGCAAGCACTAGCACACGTTCATTCATTGCAATGCAATAACAAATACTTTCCTGGTATACGAACGATCTGAGCACTGACATATTCGATGTAGTACGTTATTAGACCGTACTTGGAAGATTCGTCCATTGACGAGGAAGTGCAGTACTACGACCCCGGTTCGCCACGTGTCCGGTCCGATGCGCAGGAGTAAGTTCGTACGGCCGCACCACAAAGGCGATGAGTGTGGCGGCCGTGTGGAGGAGCTGGGTGAGAGGGCAGGGCGGGGCAGAGCCCTTTCGCCTTTCGCGCTGCAACGCTACCCCCGCCGTCGCCATCGAAGGCCGCTTCGCCTCTCTGCGCCCGCCTGCGGCGGCGGCCGCGAGCAGCGGCGAGGCCCGAGCAGCGCGGAGCGGGCTAGGGCGGGCGCGCGGGTTCTCGGTAGCGCGGGCTGATGGTGGGGCGGTGGCAAGAGGAGCTAGAACGTGCGGCGCGGGCGCGTGCCGGTGCGAGGCGGGGAGGGGCCGATTCCGGCATCCGGGAGCGGAGCAGAGCGCAGCAGCGAGAGGGGACGGGGCGAGAGCGGCGCTGAAGCAGTCGCGGGCTTGGCCCTCCACTCGCCCGAAGCGCTGGCGCCGGCGCGGCGAGGGGGGAGCGCGGTTGTAGCGGATATGCGTGCCGGCCAGGGGGTGGAGCGGGACGGGGCGGGGCCGGGCGGGGCATGGTGCCACGGCTCCATCGAAGTGCCCCTTGGGAAATCCGTCCACGATCCGCAATGGCCACCGCACTGCCATGCTGCTATGCGGTGGGTCACCGACGTCTTTCCCTAGGCTTCGTGTCAACCTTCAAGGCCGCGGCGCTTGTCACGTGTCACCAACCAAGTCTGCGGATATCGCTTTTTGAGATTGACCTTTGCACCTGGATGCTTTGCGTTTGTCGTTCTGTTGCCCAATGACTTCCATTCACTTTGTCATAGTCGTGTGTGTTCGGCATTTCTTTCCAATTCTCGCTCTTAACCCACCTTTTCCAACAGGAGTGTTTGGTAGTTCCGAGACGTGCTAGTAAAGTTGGTACCGCCGTCCGGGACACAGCTTTGAATAACAATTTTTCTTCGCACGCGGTGGATTTTTTTCTACGTGGTTCAGCTGTAACTCATTTTGCGTTCGAAGGCATTTGCGATAAGATAGTCAATAGACCATGTTTTGTACTCATTTTCTTCACAAGACCTCCTGACAATTCTCCCCTGAGTGCGAGTCTGGGGGAGCCTTCGAGTACAAGCGGGCGTCTCTCCTAATTCTCCTGAGATTTTTCTCTCACTTTCCCCGACAGATGTCTGTCTCATCTAGTATTGTTCGCGCTGTCTGGTCGGTAGAACGTGGGACCTTGTTATGACAGGGTATTACCGGAAGGATTTAACTTTGCCGGGCATCTGCGGAGGTTCTTTTGCATGTCACAAGCGTGACTAGGCGTAAAGGGCGTGCACAAGCGTGACATGGCCTCTGGAGTCGACAACGTGCAGGTTTTCCACTTCTGAGTTCCGGAGATCAAAGCTTCTAGTCATTTCAGGTGGAATTTGAGAATCACAAAGCATGTTCGTAGAGTAATCCCACTCCTCTTAGATCACCATCCTCAACGCTCCTATTATTTTTGCTCATTTCCCATCCCCTGGTTAAGAGACCCATAATATCTAAACGTGGGAATCCAGCAAGGAAATCCAGCAAGCACACAGGACACGTGAAAGATACAAAGTCAGGTGAGAAGGAAGTTTCGCCTGGAGTAATCTCCCTACAGTAACCAAAATAGGTGGTATCAAGCAGTTGACTTTTATGTGAAATGTACTCTAATTGAATGACATTTTAACATTTTAACAATTTGCTTTTTTCGGTGTTGTGGATCATGAAGACATTTTTATTTTTTTAGTATAGATTCAAACCTTCACTAATAATTTTGTATCTCTAGTCAAGTAATTTTAAATGCTGAGATATATTTAAAAAATTGAAATTTGTTCATTCACAAAATATTAATAGGAAAAACTTATTAATTCTGATGCATTCAAAAAGGTTAGTTGTTGCATAAGATTTTCTTAACGACCAATATTTTTTTCTTGTGAAACAAGTTCCAGCCATATTGAAAACAAAATGTTCTATGAAACGAGTGTCTGCACTTGTTTCATCAATGACATTTTAGGAGATGAGATTTAGACATGTTTTAATGGTTAACGTACAATAGTACCTTTAACCGTCTTTAACCATATTAACCAAAAGTATATTTTCTATTTTCGAGAAGACAGATTAGTAAGTAATCTTTTAGTTCCGCTCATCATGACCCAATTTTTTTTTTTTTTTTTTTTTTTTTTTTTTTTTTTTTTTTTTTTTTTTTGAATTGCTAGTTCCTTGACTTAAGTCGTACACAACTAACGTACGATCAGTAAACGTGTAGATAAGCTGTATATCAGTGTACAACTATACGTCATTGCAACAAGTATATAAATACAGAATTTCTTTTTGCATTCTACTTGACAACAAAATTGTGTAGTGTATCATCCGTCGATTTCTCTCGACATCTTTGACCTTGCACTTAAAAATATCTGTGCGATTGTCTATTAACATAAAAAAATAGGGAGCAGCCATTGTGACTGCCGATATGGAAGAAATGGTTTGTATATAACTGTTGAGCACTTATTAAGATTTGTTTACCTCCGAGATCCAATGTTGTAAAATACAAAACGAGAGGTTTTTGAATGTTATATTACATTTTTAGGATAATTCGAGTTCTGTGGCACGTATTGTGAGATACGTTTGAAGCCTTTTCCAGTATGAAGCTATTCTGACTTTTAGAACAATGGTTTAAAATTTGCAGAATGCTGACAGGTGTTCAACTAGTGCCGTTCATTAAGGAATCACTCATTAAGGAAAGTGAAGTGTCAGTTGTCTGACTCTTCGCGCAGGTTTTCTTCATCCTCCAGCTCCCTCTCCAGTGAGGTCACCGCGCAGCGAGCAGCGCTGCACACCTTCTTCCTTTACAACGCAGACATCCCGTTGGCTCCCTTTCTTACGATCTGTGCGTAGCGTGTGTGCTATTGAGCTGCCTTTATATGTTTCTGGCATTCTTGTGATTTAACGATTTGGATTTTTGAACGATCTATTTTCACTGGTTTGGCCCGGATCTTAGACTTTGAATTTGAATAACTCTTGGACTGTCGATTTCATTACGAAAAGGCAGAAGCAGCTCCCTGGCCGTCTCGAGAGACACCACACATTTTATAGCAGTGATAGAAAAATTATTGCTGTATTGGTGGAATGTTGTGACCGCGAGGAAATAAATACAGTGCTTCTTGCGCCACTAGACCAGTCTTCAAAGAGAGCATTTCTTTACACATGGGTTAATACCGCATCTGTTCAAGAGTCGCTACTACATTGAGTTTTCTGTCGATAATGTTGATGCACTTCACTGTGTGACATATACAGACCCCCCCCCCCTTGTGGAGTATCAAGAAAAAATGCGCGTTTAGTACTCGGTCTTTATCCAGTCACGTATAAGTCACGATAATAAAATTATATACCATTAAAGTACCCTTAAAGTGCGTCCTAAGCAATTAATTTTCATAAAACCTTACGATGTGATGATTCTATGTAAGAGATGACTGTCGAACGGTTGGTTATCTGTGGAGATAAAGAGCGAAGGCTTATACAACCATCCAACATCCTTGACACTCACAATGAATTCGTTGGAAACACCTTCACTTGTCGGCAAGGAATCTTACGATATAAAAGTGAGATTTCTGTTCAAACGAGCACGATTTCAAAATCCCAGTGGAGCATTTCTGTCTTCGCCTACACCGCGGTCGCCGCTGGGCGACATTTCGCACCGGCTTCCGGCAGTCTGTGGGCTAATCCACCTTCGCCATCCCTGCCATTGTTGCCCACGCCAGCCATATACACCCCGCCGCCGCGCTGCCGCTGACACCATGCTGCTATGCAGGCCACCCGCCCTCACCCATCGCCAGCCGGCGCCCGCCTCTAACACCGCGCCTGCCACCTTTCCAGCTTACGTGGTCGTGTCCGTGACGCGTGGAGAGACAGGGGGCCGGGCGTGGCTGCCCGGCGAGGGGCTCATCGCGCGAGGGCCCACGCACGACCGGTGGGGACGTGGGGGGCGTCCGACCGCCGACGACCTTGCGTCCCGCGCCTCCGCCTCCGCCGCCGCCGCTAGGGGAGAAAGGCTTCGCCCCCTCCTCCCCGTCGCCCGTTGTGCCTTGCGCGCGGCGCGGGGCCGCCGACCAGCCAGCGCAACCGCAGAATGCAACACGACGCCACGCCGACTCGCTTCCCGGCACACGAAACCACGCAACAGCCAGCTTTTTATCCACTTGTTAATGTACGGGAATACTCACACAACACACGTGGCACATTTCAAAAATCCTACCAGGAAGAGGTGTAGGTTTTATGATTTAATGAGTTATAGTATCCTTTAATTATGGACAGTCGAAGACGGGCATATGCTTATTACATTATGCACCTACTTCGTACTTATTATAAATACAAGTTCATAATATAATAAACACATGCCCGTCTTTTACTGTTTGTACTAATTAAAGGAAACTATAACCCGTTAAATTCAGAAGAGGTCACAAGAAAAACCTAATTTAGTTTTATGATGTTCCCCGATGTAGAAAATGAGATCTCGGGCGCTGTTCCATCCAAGTTTTTTTAATAACTCATGAAGCTAGCTCTCCCCGAGTGCGGCCACCATCAGGGCGTAGATAAATAAATAAAGAAGAAAACTAACTAGAAATGGTAAAAAATAAAATAAATTGATTCCTTCTTTATACTATTTGTAATTAGTCTTGAGATTTTGTTTTTTACATAAACATGTTCTTTCTGCAACAATTTTTGTGAAGAAATGTGTTTAGAAAACAATTCATTTTTTTCTCTGAAAAGTGTTATAGAGTTCACAGGACAACCAGGTTTAGTTTTTAAGCATTTTGGATAAAAAATAATTAATTGCAGTGATATCCACGTTACAACAATAAAATATTAATTTTCAATAAATTAACGCCGTTGATGATTCTGTTTAATTAGGTTAATAAATAGATAAGTGACTGAAATGAAGTTAGAGAGGAAAACAGAGGTAAATTTTTGTTAAAGCGAAAATAAAATATGTAGTCATTAGTAATTGATCCAAATACGAGAGGAAGTGAAATAATATTCACTTCCCCATTCGCCTTGTTTGGCCATACTTCGAGAAAACAAAAAAAAAAAAAAAATAGCTGAGTAACTGTTGTTCTAGATGTTATTTATTCGTATTTTACACTCATTGTCTCAAATTATACTTCATTTTAGTGCTCGAGTAGGTCACAAATTTTGTCTGACATTGATGTGGAGATAAATCATGAATCTTTCGTTGACAACATTTCCCTACGAGGCGTGACTTAGACCCAGGTACGCAGAACCGAGACATTTGGCACACTAAGGCACAGGACATGTAGCCAACCGCACGGAGAGAGGGACCTTTGTTTTTACGTCGCGTTGCCACTTCGTAGGAACAATTGAGGAAGTCGTCCACCGCACGTCATACAATCCCGCAACCCTGAACTTAACAGAAGATTTCAACTCGTAATCCTTGCTTGGAATTTGATCTAGAAAGGAAAGAAAAAGATGTTGAAACGCACGTCAGTAGTTTATCTTGAGGGTTTGAAATCAAACGGGGCGAAGAGGTTATTTCGCGTGTTTTCTTTTTCCCTCTCTTGTGACACGACGTGTTGAAAGTTCCCTTCACTGAATGTGTAAAGTCATGGACATGGCACGATCATTTCGCGGATAGGGGTCTGCAGACCTCCGTTGGCCAACAACGAACGCAGCTGAAGCGCAGCGTCCTGCACTCCAATTTGCTTCCAACGTTTACAATTGAAATGAAATGTTCAAAGCGTCACATACAAGTAGTGAAGTTTTAGTTGCGGAATTCTTCATGAAAAGGTAGAAGAAAATATTAATTTTTTAACATTTCTATGGCTGTTAGTACGAAAGGCACTCGAAAGAAAAATAATAATCCGAATGATAATAATTCTATGACCAAATTTTATTGTCATCATAAAACCGTGAAACATTTACATCACAAATAGCAATAGATGAAATTATAATTAACAAAACCAAAACTAGATATGAAATAAAAACTACTTATCTAGGTTACAGTGATGCACAAATTCTTACAATTACTAATAACATGAACACTGAGACAAATAATTCACGCATTTGCAGAATTTGCATTTAAGAGCATTCACTTAAGTTAACATAAAATTATTTACGAACTACTTGCTGAAGGAATGATGGGACAGTTTATAACGCTGTAGAGACAAATTAAAAATATAATATATTTTTCTTAAAGCTTTCATTTCACTTTGACGCACGATTTCCTCTTAAAAACAGGAAATTTAACATTTCACGGAAAAATAATACCTGGATCACACAAGAAATTAGAACATCGTGTAAAAACAAACGTACTCTTTACTTTATTTCTAAACATTATAACGTATCACCCCGTTTCCATTTCTTCTTCTGAGAATACAAAAGAATTTTAATGGAAGTAATAGTTCAGGCAAAAATAATGAAACATAATCAGGAAATTTTGAACGCTAGTAACAAAACTAAAGCAATGTGAAATATCGTAAAAAAATACGACCACATCATCTCGATACTTAGTGGTGATTGTCTTTTTAAATAACAATAGAATAGAAGCAAGTAATCCAAAAAACAGTGCAAATCTCTGCAACCAACACTTTTGTAGAATTGCGGCTGATCTCACGAAGGGACAAAAACCAAAAAAATCAATATTTGTCGCTTTACAAAAAATGTCTGACACGATGTTTATTTTCGAAACTACTTCTTACGAAATCCTGAGAATAGTCAGTATGCTAAAAAATAAATATTCATCTGGTTTAGATGAATTTCCGAATTGTTTATTTAAAACTTGTGTACCTCCCTATGTACACCCGTTAACCCACATTTTCAATGCTTCTTTAGGCACAGGAATATATCTAGATATTTTCTAAAAAGCAAAAATTTAGAAATTTAGCTTTTTAGAAAAGGGAGCGAAAAGGAAATTCAAAATTACCAGCCAATTTCTCTTTTGTCAGTTTTCTTCTTCAGAATAATGAAAAAATGCCATCCGCGTGATTCCTGCAAACCTCACTTCATTGAACTCAGGATCTTGTCTTGCCTCTTTATTTACGAATCTGTAATATTTGTCAAAACTGACTCTTTTAAGGTGAGGAAATATTTTCATGCAATACTGATGTTTATAATTATAACACACGTTGTAGAAATTATGTTCATCAAGTGTCAGTATCAACAGCTCTCTGCCAGAAATCGACATACAATACATGTACGTTACTTTACAACGTATTGACAGATGACTGCAAACAATTGGAGTCAGAACACAAATTTTAGTTAAAAGTAATTTTTTTCTATTGCATAACAATTAGACACTACACTGATCATCAAAAATAAAAATAATGTTTATTTTAACAAAACAATTTTATATAATGAATTCGATTACATTTGTATTGTATAATTTTTTAAAGACTTAATGTGCTTGAATAATAATGTACTTCAGTTTCTGGGTCAATGACACCTATCTCGATCACGTTTTTGTCCAGTTTCCCTGATCCATTGAGCAAATGCTGATATGACCCCTTGTTTTGCTTCTGGACATAAATTTAGCTTCACTATGCGCACGTTTTGTTAAACTCCTGTTGTGGTAGGAGTGGAGGTAAGAGCGAGTTACTATTTTGTTAGCAATGAACAAAAATCAAATCTTCAGTTTCGTTTGCAAATACGTTTTCTATAACGGGAATGAAAATGTCTAGTTTTTCTAATGTTGCTAATCTCTCGCTTTTTTAATTTGTTTTTATTTTTTAACTTTTACTCCTCTTTCTACTATTTATACTCAAGAAACTCATCTTTTTTATTTTGGGGTGGACCTGTTTGAGGTGGTCCTATAAAAACTTATATCTACCGATTCATGAAGGATTCTATAAAGTAAATTTTTCAGATAACGTTTTCGATATTGTCTCTCGCGTATTATCAACTAAAAGTTTGAAGCATTTCGAAGTGTTCGTCTACAAATGTCGCTAGTTAGAGACATTACTCGATTAGTGGAGAGAAACTCTGCACATCCCTTCTCGTTAGAGCAAACCTGAGAATTGCAGAATTTTCTCTTGAAACAATTTCGCATATCGCTCTCCGTCTGTTACAGGTGAGAACCGACCCAGACCGACAAGATAAGTGTGAAACGGAATAGCAGAGGAGTATTAACAAAAGCTATGTTTTGCCACACCGCTCCTGAGCGTCCCACGAGGAAATGTCACTTTGTACACAACAGCTCTAGACGAAGCTACTTGAGCAATAGTTTCTAGTTTTTTATTTGTTTTCTGTTTCGTAATGAACATTTATAACGTAAAATTAATCTTATCCATACCCGTATCCAGGATTTGTACTAGAGTCAGAGGCAAGTACTGTTACAAAAATTACATTAATATATTATAAAATAATCACTTGTTTGTAGATTATATTTTCAACAAACTAACTACTTATTTCGCCAACATTGCACTTATTAAATACGAGTACATTTCGAAAGATTAGTTATTTTTCATCTCTTCCTCTATATTTAAGGGAAGAGGGACTAACCATTTCCGACCTATTGTAGTTACTATGTCTTTTTAGTTTTCTGTCCACCGACTGAAATTTGTGTTGTGAAGAGACATTTCGAGAATTGTCTGCACATATGTCCAGAAGAAACAAACGTTTCCTTTAAAAGTTGTCTTCCTTGATATGGTCCAGCGGGCTGCATGTATAAAATACTTGCAAGACAACATCGTTTTGACATTCTTTTTTTTTTTCGATTTCCTGTGTTTCATCAAGAAAATGATGAAGATGTTCTTCCTTTAACACCAAGCTTTCTTACATATTTCATGAGACATAATATGAATTAGATAGATCCTAATGAATACACTTCTTTGTAATAATATTTGATTTTTTTTAAATATGTAACACCGATATCATCTGCCTTCAGTTATAAGATTGTCATAGCAGTTCATGGATTCCGGGGGTTCTGCAATACAGATTCATATGAAAATATATCTACCGCCTTTTATTTGCAATAAGTGGTTTAAGGCGAAGGATGAACAGCTTAAGGCAGAAACGTTCTGTGACATACTAGGCACAAAATAACTCCTGTACGACCTGTGTGTGTGATTATTGATTCAAGATACCTCAACAGCCCAAGTTATTAAATCCGTATGTGTAGTGAATGCTTCATCGCAGGAGGTGATGGTGTTTGTACTTCCTGGTATCTCGTATTAGCGAGACACTACCCCAGCCGGGGCAAAGTCGAAGTTCCCGACTAGTTGTCTCACATATGTGACAATGTGACATAATAGTGCATGGAAGTGTAAATATGTGAAACGGGAAAGGATAAGGCAAGGAAGAGGAAAGAATGATCCGTGGCCCCTATGTTAGGAACCTCTCTGCTACTGATCGCAGAAAGCCCGAAAATCTACCAACCAGAGCGGAACGGCGTCGAGACAGAGACTGAATTACACCCACGTATTATACGCGCACGTTTTCGTGAGCTCCGGAATACCTACTCCCACACCTTTGCCAACATTAGTTGAATTAAGAATAAATATTGGCAACGAGCGTTGTAGACGGGGTCAAGAGAACGTGCGCGAAAAATATACACCTAGCGTTGAACTCCGCCATCGTCTGGACTCGAACTCAAGGCCCTCCCGGTCGACGACACTGCAGCTGCACCATTGTATCCGCTGAGCTACCGCAGCCGGTCGCCCTCATACGCGTTTGCAGGCGGTTTGCGAGCGCTGCCCCTCGCGCGGCGAAGCGCCAGCGATGAGTCCGCTTTCTCCACTCGTCCCCCGCCCCGCCACCCGACCCCGCTTCGCCCCGCTCTCTGCGTCGCGCGCCGCGCCGCGCCGCGCTGCGCCGAGCCGAGCCGCATCGCGCCGGTTGCTTCAGCGCCCGCCGAAGCAGGTGGAGACCGACGGGGCGACGCGCCGCTCGGCGCCGAGGAGCGAAGAGGCGGGGAGCGGCGAGAGAAAGCTGCCGCTGCCGCCGCGCCGGCTCCACACGGCGCCCCGCGCTGTCAGGGCGAGCACACAGTCGCTCTCGTAGATTACCTCCGATATGGGATATCGCCTGAGTTGCCAATGTATCTGCATGGCCTCAAGCCGGGAGGTCCTACCAAAGAAGTTTAAACTCTTGTAATTCTTCCTGTATGTTCATCATCACGACCGGCATAAAGAGCTTAGCCATTAATTGATGTCACTGCAATGTCTATGACCGGAGAGTCCTAGAGTTTGAGTCCCGACAGTGCCAGATATTCGACTCTACCTATTTTGACGAATTCAGCCGCTGACAGAGAAGACTTCCACAGACTGAGGCTCTGAGTGATAGTTTTCCGTTATTTCTCCCTCAATACCAGACGAATGTCGGGGGAATACCATAACAAGAGGGCCACGGACCGGGCACAATCTTTCTTAGATCTTCCTTGTTCTGTCTCCTCTAACACACGCATGCTTGCACTTATATGTACTACACTATCAAACACGTCAGCAGACCAGTGATAAGAGCTTGTCAGGGCTGGTCGTCTCCACTGGGAGAGATAATTCAATGGGCGAAATCCCCCGAAATCCGAAATATAGGTCGGCACCGAATCTCATCATGAAGCTGTGGAAGAACACTGCCATCTTTCGGCATAAAACATTCACCACACTAATGGGACGGATGACCATAGCAGTTGACGTGCTCAAAATATCTACCAATACAACCGAGACGGGCTCACAGGCTACCTCTGGCGAAAATATCTGTATTTGGGCTAGGACTCAAGGGCTACTTTGATGTGAGGTTTGGAGTCTTTCGTGGTCTCTTCACTTGGTCGATAGACTCAGTGAAGTGATGGAATTCTGCGCAGATCCCTCAAGCGCGAACAGATGGCAGCCAAAGGACTCAGGCACATCGAGGATGCCCTGAATTTAATTACTTCGTGTATACTCTGTCGCAAGTACGTACTTCATAGTCCAGTGGAAATCGGGTCCAATATAGTATGCATGTACTGCGAGTGAGGTGCTTCGATGAGAGGGCCTAGGTTCGAGTACCAAGCATGGCAGAATTTTCGACATCTTACTTTGTACTTATGATTGCAGGCTGTAGTGCCCCTCTTTTTCATTCATTGTTCTCCCCATTTTCATCCTTGTCCTCGACTGCCCACGTCGGTGATGCTATTGTCCTCTTTGAAACAAATTGTCGAAATGAACAACTTCTCTGAACGGTTACTCCCGTACTTTTCTGCGGTTGATACTTCGATAATGAATTGCACGTTTTGTGAACAACGTGAAGATCTTATTTTCCAGACTTCTTTTCACTACGATGGAGCAAACCACGTATGTTACTCAACACCCTTTTAGTTAGACGGTTACGAACAATATTGGTTAATTCGCACAAGGAGATCGACACACATCTAGTCACGCATGTTGTTTAATTTAACAAGCAATGCAGAGTAAATTAAGAAATTAAGAACATGATTCATAAATATGTAACGTCGTTCCCATTTCCAATAAATGCATTGAGAAATGTATCATTAGGTTTACTTGTAAATTAGTTGTTCAAGCATGTTGAACATCAGACCTGTGAAGAATATATTCGTCTCGTTGTCAAAAACAATCAACAAATTCTTAACTACTAATTTTCATTCAACAAATGACTATGCAGTGAGATTGTATCAACCTAGATGATGCCTAGGAATGACTTCGAAATTGCTACCCAAACAGTCTTCCAAAATTTTTTAAATATACATGTTTCCATGAAGAAAGTTTCGCTATCTTTTAAACCTCATTTGACTTACCTGGCAATTAGCTTTTAGGTTTACTTGTAAATTTAGTTGTTCAAGCTGTTGAACATCAGACCTGTGAAGGAATATCATTCGCTCTCGTTGTCAAAAAAAACATCAACACAATTCTTAACTACTTAATTTTTCATTCAACAATGTGACTATGCAGTGAGATTGTATCAACCTAGATTTGCCTAGGAAGACCTTCGCATAGATATTACGCAGTACCACAACACATTCTCCAAAATTCTTTAACTATAACTTGCTCTTCCATGAGAAAGTTTCGCTATCTTTTAAACCTCATTTGACTTACCTGCAATTAGCTTTTGACTGAGAGCCTTCGAGACAAGAAGGTAGAGTTCCAAAACATTGACCTCAGAAAAGCGTGTGCAGCTGGAGATATAAAAAAAACTTATAAAAATATATTTTGCACAAATTTGAAGTGGTTCCTGTATACATTTTTTCTTATATTAATATAATATGTTTGAATTATATCAATTTTGTTGAATGGTGAACTGTAATTCGAAAGTATTGCTATGATTCCCGCGAAAGGTATAGTTAGTGTGCGTTGCGACATGACGGGTCAGACCCAACCATCATCTACCACCAACGCCCTCTAAACTCGCATGCTTTCTACTTCATACTGAGATATTCTGTGGATGTAATAATGAAGGTAATCTTGGTCAACTTAAATTTATTATATAAGCCGGTTTTCGAGAACTTTGCCGTCATCATCAGTCTAGCAATGGGTGGCAAAGGTCGGGAGACAGTAAGAAGAAAGTACAAAGAAAAACTTTCCCCCAAACCGGCTCCCTGCAGCCCAAATAGACCTACGGGGGCCCTCTGCTCTAGCACCCGCCGCGCAACCTCTGGCGACGAGCCTAAGGCCCCCTCCGGCGGCCGAGGAGGGGCCGGGGCATCTCGACAATGGCGGAATGGAAGATATGAGGAGGGGTGAGACAAAGTCCCGAAAATTCGCATTGCCGAGAAAAGCGGATCGCTAAGAGACCCAATAGGCTTAAAAGAGAGTGATCAAAAATAAGTACTGCTTTTTGGGTAGTAATTAATCAGGTTGAATCATTATCGTCATGATCATATTCAAATATAAATTAGAGAATAATTATCCGTATATTAACGACTATGTTGGATCAAGTGCGTATTATTATGCCCATTATTTTACAAAGGAAGTTTTTCCTGCTTATTTACAGGGACCGAATTGTGAATACGGCCTGCATTTTCTATCTTCTTTCGCAATGGAAACCCCAACAACCAGCACCGATTCCTGAGTGTGTAGGCAGGTTCGTTTGCGATCAATTGCCGGCGTGTGCGAGGCAGGCCGCGTGGAGCGGTATGGTGCGTGGCGAGGTGTGGTAGTGCGGCGGCACCTCAAGGCTCCGCCACCGGCGAATTCCTCGCCGCCGCTCACCGGCCGGCCTTCGCCCGCTCACCCGCCGCTCCCAGACCTTGCGCACACCACGCCGCTCGCCCACCCCCTCCCCGCACACGCGCTCCAACTCCCGCGGTTGACACACTCCGATTCAAATGCAACCGACTGCAGGGAATCGAGTTTTGAGAAGAACGAAAATAGAGCGGGAACCCTCGATCACCGCGATGTCTCAATACCTATATTTTCTCATTACCTCTCTTATTCTCTAGTCTTGTGTGGAACTGTAAGTCAAAATGATCATCATTATCTTCTTCTCATTCTCTATGTCAACCTTTATTTTGGTTTCTCCTTCTCCTTCACTATGTCCTTTTTTCGCTTTGTTGTCCTCATCCCCTCCTCCTTCTACTTTTTCTTCTTCCCGTTAAGACCACCTATACTCCAGGAGCCAATTTAATTTCTTCCCGTTTGATCATTCCTCTTTAGGATATTCCTTCATACTTTCTTTTTATATTTGCTCATTTTGTGACAAAATTCAACATATTTTTTACCTCTTTACCTCGGAATCTTTTCATGTTTAACCCCTTTCTAAGTGTCTATTTCTATAGTTTCTACTTCTCTCTATTTTCAAATATTTTTGACCATTACCATCCCATTTCTAAGTTGAAAATATTCACCGATTTGCTTTAATCTTCATGTTGGAAATATTGAAATCCATTACATTGTATTATTTGTTATCATAGTCTTCTAAAATATTATTACCATTTGTGTTGATATCGTAGAGTCAATAGTTTTTATTTGTCTGTATTTGGTCGCTTTTAGAGTCAAAAATATTTAAAAAATATATTTTTCAGAACTTTTGTAGGGAAAATTCTCATTGAGATATTTACAATGAAAATTGATTATTACTGAACTAAATAGAATGCGGTTTGTTTTGATCTCTGAGAAAAAATAAGAAAATATCTGAACCCATTAAAGTTAAATGCTATTGTTCTGTTATTGATTTTATGTTTTTTCTCTGTAACTAAAAAAATACGGAAAAATTTATAGTATATTGTTATTAATGATGAAAGGTTGTTTTCCTCTCAGCTCGGATCACTTTCACTAATATTACCATTCGATCTCTCTGAAGGTTTGATCATGTCTATAAAATTCAGTGCGTTGAAGTTCCACGTTCTGATTTTTTTCTTAAATGAGCCAAAAGACATTATACATGGGCAATAAATTAATTGGCTTCACCTTATTGCGAAGAATAATTTCAGACATTGACATTAACTACAGTTATTGATTCTCAATATTCAAATCTGTTGTAGGTAGTTACCATAACCTTTCTTTGCCTCCCGAGACACATCAAGCCGTCAGAATAATGAGTATAGAAAGTGTCTAGGTAGATACCAATACACTTCCTTATATTTCCTTACTTTCTTACTCATAAACTGAGAAAATTATATATAACTGCGATATGTATGCTAGACATCAACCCAGTAATACTTTCTTAGGGCGTTCTTCAGAGAAGTCATAAAGCATTTTGTCAGAACAATGATGATGATTTAGATGCTAGAGAAAGTCACATAGTAATAAATTAAAATAAATTACCTAGAAAAGTGTAAAAGTTGTTAATTTATTATTTTCCAAACTTTGCACTTGTCGGACTATTCTATCCAACAAATGAATAATTTGTCTTTCCGTTTTCAAGTTGTTTTTGATGAGGATGTTCCTTGAGATCATTCGTGACTCGCGGTTGTTGTGCTGGGAATGTTCCCTAGTGTGAAAATTCCCCCATTATCATGCCTTCAGTATACTTTCATCGCGACCACAAATCTTGCGTTACACGTTTCTAGAAGTCTTCGCACATTTTGGCTGACGTAGCTCACGCACACTTTTCTATTTGCACACCCCTCTAATTGCAGCAACATGGTAAACGTCAAGTAAAATCAACTTCTCTCTTTTCCTCATCGGAGAAGTCGTGAGTTGTTCTTTAGCAGGCAAGGTAATGCCAACATTTCAAATATTATAGTACCTAGCATTTAGTTCGAATTTTCAAGCTCTTAGAATACCTATACAAGCGATTTGAGGCCTTATTTATTTAAAGTCAAAAACAGTTAACTACTTGTGCTATAGAATGGCAAAGACTTTCTCGTTCTTGTTAGTTTCATAATCAGTTTAGTGTGTGCTAGCTTTTCGTTGTTGTTTTTTCACACTTCTCAGTTGCTATTAGCGTCTAAAATACATCCTCTCAATTTTACACTCCCTTAACAGTTGAAGTGAAATAAAACTTTAAGAATATCATAGAAGACTAAAATCTGTTTTATTTGCAAATTTTTATTGAAAATAGTTGGGGTAGTCATTAAAGAAAAAAACTCGTTTGACCGTTTCTGAAAATGCGCAATTTGGAGCTTACTTTTTCAAAAACGTTTTGATTTTTCGAGAAATCTAATACATCATTTGAAGCGCTGAATTCACTATAGTAAAAATGAATTAAGAATGATCGTAATGCAAACATTAACGAAGTGGGATGTATATTAAATAACATTAGTGTAATTGTTTAAAAAACGAAAAATACATCAAGATGGCATTCATGTCATATGATTCAGTGAATTATTTGACTTTTTTAATTGAGACGGTTTTGGAAAAATTAATACTTCTTAATATTGATTATTTTCACTGAAAACTGCACGAGCACTACTAATATTTCCAAATACATTTACATGACATTCAACACAGAACTGATTGTCATCTACAAATGTAATTTGAAGGAAAAATGCCTATCTTCAATATTGTAGTTGTTGGAAGACGCCGAAAAATATTTGGCAATTTTCGGAAATTTAAGGGTGACCAAGAAATTCAGACCTATCCCATTTTCATAATTGTATTTCGCACTGTTCTTACAATAAATTTTAAGACAAAATTGAATCCATTTCTGTGAAGAGTTTGAAAATGATCAAGAAGCCCTAAATGGCCCTAAAGTACCACTAACGTACCCCTAACGTACCCTTAAAATTCACTGAATTCGCTTCAAACTTACAGGGCCTTAAAGTAGTCCAGAAAAATTGGGTAATATTAATTTGAAAAAAGTTCTACGAGTGATTTAGACATTAACGTCGTTCACACAGAACGGATGAACAGATGAGGCTAGACAGATGAAAGTCCGTAAATTTTTTTCTTTTTTCTTCTGAGGAGATCGAAAACTTTATTTCCGTTAAAAATTCAAAATCGATTTTTCGCAGCATTACATAATTTTCTCATTCAACTTACTATACATTACTCTGTATTCACGAGAAATTAAAAAGGTGTCGTGAAGTAGAAACTGGGCACGTTTACTAGCACGGCTCATTCGAAATCTTGGGGAGCAGTTTAATTTCTACATAAAATATTTGCCTTGAGAGCCTTTTTATCTAGTTAACATTAAAATTAACTATCATTGTTAATTTATTGTTTTAATTAAAAATATGTTTAATAGAGTTTTTGGATAAAATATTAGTCGAGTTTGTTTAAACAAATTGAACACTTAAATTTTGTAATAAATTCCACAAAATTTGAAATCTAAAACATGCGATTTCAAAACAAACATCAAGATGCGGATGTACTTGGTAGCCGGAAAATTAAGTACATGCTCGTTATACGTGTCCTTATAGGCTATTATTTCAATGACATGAAATGCAGTACACGATTTCTTCTAATCAACTGTAATACTTTCTTTATGGAAGACTGACTACAGATAATTTACGCTTGAATTAAGCTAACGTCGCAAAATGATTTGCAGTAGAGTACTTGACTAGCAAATTAAATACCTTCCAGAATAGTGTTATTTTAATGATGATCCAGTTATGAGTCCTAGACGGAGATATCTCGTGTTTGGGCTAAGGAACTGAAGTATCCTACATCTATTATTAGAGATGGAAACGAAAATGTCATGAATCTTTCATGAAAGACAAAGCAGAAGAAATCTAATAAATGTATCGAAAAGCGTCCATAATTAAGAATCATTAAAATGACATACGGATTACGGAAACTTGCGATGCCGTTGGAGTGAAATTATTATAATGCATAAGATAATAAAACATAGTGCTGAAAGGTCGTTTCTACAGCGTCCGTTTTCATTCATTATCTTCTCTCATATAAACTCTTAATCAAGCCACTTACTTGAAGTACTAGGAACGTTTTTAGTTTATTTGAATAGATTCTAGCGATGTTATGTTTCACCGGTGTTTCTGGATGTTAAATTTGTCATTTGAGGAAATGTTTAGAGACACTTTTTGATCGAGTAGGCTCTGTCACTCATCGTGAGTGAAAGAATGTGGTTTCACCCAAACATTCCGTTATTATGTGGCAACTTCATTTACAAGTCAGAGGGGAAACACAAAAATGCATATGTCATCATCTTCGAAACTTCCTGTTTTAGTCACATTCAATTAGGACGCATACTCAACTAGAAATCACATTCTAAACCGACAAATGTTGTCAATCTTCAAATAACTAAAAAATAGTTCGATTTCTTAATTTAAGGAAAAGTTTTCGTTCGATTTTTGAAAATCGTTGGAACAACATTGAAGTAATGATAAAAGTAATTTTTCTGAAGTTTTTAGTTAAAATATATTTCAGTTAAACACTTCAGTAAAAATTCGAAACTCAACGGAAAGGATACTTTCCTTTGCAATAGAAATAAATTATAACGTAAACCAACCAAATTCAAGTAAAGCCCTTATTAGGAGAGTTTTTCGTTATAAAAACTTCATTACAAAAAATTAATAATGTTCGCATTAAACAGAAGAGTTATATATCTTGATATGATCCTTAGTATTTATACAACTTTCCCTGTTGACACCAGGACGAGTTAATTGCTTCTTTTCATTGTTCGCGCTAATAAAAATGTTTCAGATTTTTACCACGAGTTGAGTTTACCAACTAGTTCAGAAGGCTTCAAGCCGCGAGAGAACTTATCTGGGAAATTCACAAGTTTGAGTTGTATTTATAAGAGAATTTCACAAACAAATTGAGCACTAAATAATGAAATGGGTTAAAACGTTTATTACATAACTGTCGTTAAATTTCCGATCCCGTTTGACAAAGTTCTTGTAACTCGATAACACCATTGTTCCGTTGTCCTACACGATTAGTTCTCAAAAAAACAACAACATTGAATTGAATAAATAGATATCATAGTATCTGAATCGTTAATCCAGTTCACTGGACTGTGCAAAGTCAAAACCCATGAGACAAAATCTCTTGAGTAAAAATATATTAAATTGGATTGAATTAGATTGTGCAGTTGTGAGTTTGAAATTGTAGCCTTATACATGAACAGGTCATAGGGTCGAGTCCCGACCGTAAGCAGATTTGCGTCACACACTAAATAGCTAGATTGAAGTCGACCACTGACGGGATGACAATATATTTTAGAGGCTATTCTGATAGGTCGTTTATGCCGGGGTAACTGCAACAATGGGTAAGAACGGTTACATTTTAAAAGGGGAATATTTCTTGCCCCAAGGTAGTCATACCTTCATTTCCTTCGGGTTGCACTAAGGCGCCTTCAAGCTAGAACCCGATAACCCGCGTCTCCGGGGCGTCTAATTTTTAAGTTCGTAAGAGGCCTCACTGCATGTTCAGAGCCACCAACTTTCCAGTTTGGTATCAGAATCAATTAGAACCACCCACAATGTGTTGGGACAAATCTCTTCTCAATTCACATGAGTATCGGGCTACGCTAGCCAAGGGCTGACTGGCTACCACCCGAACAAGTTCCCTGGGGGATGTGGGCCCCAACCCACTCCCTCATTGTGCTCACATTACCACTAACGACGTGAGTATCGCCGGAAATCTGGGCACCCGGCGGGAGATTTCAACCCCTTGCCAGAAATTTTATATGTGGGCCATTCATTATATACGCACAAGAACAGCGAGCCACCCTAGTACACTTAGTCTCATACCAAAGGGGATTGTACTCACCCGAAAGCGGGAACTTGCCTTTTCAGTTTGTTATCACCCCCTTCGTGCAGCACAAGTTCTCCGTGAGGCTGGCAGCCGGGTATGCCGGCAAGCGACATTCCCCTCCCCAACGAAGGCTGGGTAGGGCCACTCTGCCAGCTCGGGGTCCTGCTTTCCAGGCTCACGCCGGATTCATGATGGAGCGTTCTTTACAATACGCCGGAGGAAGACCCATTATCAATTAGTCATGAGATTGGTCATTACCACGACGAAGTAAAAAGCTGAACCGGGGGCCAAGCGGGCCGTATTGGCCCACCCACTGGGCCGTACTGGCCCACCCACTGGGCACACAGCATTCACGACGTGAGTTTCGCCAGAAATCGGCGATCAGATAGCGAACGGAATATTTAATTTCATCCCTAGGTCTTCTATAGTATTACAGTATGTGGCTTTCAGCTGGGGCCGCGCCCCAATCATTCCCTAAGGTCGGCTGGTAGGTGCCCAACAAGGAGCCACCCAGGCGTGCGCCCGGGCAACACGGAGCTTAGCATCCCCCTGCTAACTGCGCCCTCTTCAGCACTAACGACGTGTCTGTCGCCGAGAAACTCAGGGTCCGGGCAGCCGTTTCCAGCCTCCGCAGATACTCAGGCGAGTAGAGTCTCGCAGACACTCGTTCGCATAGAGAGCGTAGGCTTCCGCGGCCGGGTCAGTAGCTACTTGGATGTCCGGAAGACGCCGTGTCCTAAGCACAGATGCCAACCTTTCATTTCGCCGTTGCATCTCGCCCTGAGAAAGGTCGCAGGACGGGGGCCCGAAACGTTGCTACCTGTGCCTAGGACGCAGAGACTTCTCGACAGCCAAGTAGCTACAGTAATTCGCATCGTCGATGAACGCTCGGCGGGTGGCGGGTGCGGAGGCCGTGGTGCGGCCGCGTGCCGCCGCGGGCGCTAGTGGCGGCGCGGGCGCGGCCAACGGTGTCAGTGTTCCAAGGCGAGCAGCGTGGGCGCAAGCGGGTGCCGTGCACCCTTCCTCGCCCGCAGCTCTGCGGCGGCGGCGGCGCACACTGCGGTACAATTAGACCTGTTAAATTACTGGTGACGTGCAATTGGATCACCCTCTGACGGCGAGGACATTTCGTGGATTGTTTCATTAATTTCAAGAAAATAACATAATTGCTTGGGAAGGGTGTCTATTACCTAATTCCATGGCACAGAGAAAGTAATGTGTAGGGCGTTATGTGGCAATGTTGGAATGTTTTAATTTTTCCCTCTTGACAAGTACATTAAAAATTTTGTTATCAGATTAAAAGTAGTTAATACAGGATCATTAGCGCAATGTATTATTTCTTTCTCAGCCTTACAAGCTTTCCAGATTTTTTTATTACACAATCACAATTTCCAACTATAGATTGTACATTGCGTGGTAGTTATAAATCGCATTGAATTGACTGAAAATTGATCCTTTTTGGTTTAGACATTGGCATAGAAGTAGATTTAAATAATAAATCTGCCTGTAATTAGGTCGTTCATACCTACAGCCATGTGTATTGCAATCGAGGTGTGCAAATATGAACGTCCTTAACCTACTTCCAGATTGTTCATATAAATGTAACTGTTAATGTTTTCCTCATCTCTCGTGTTTGTAAGTCTGTACATATTATTTCCATTCATCTTTATTAAAAATAACTGTCAACATACCCTGGCTAAGATAAGAACCAATCTTCGAACATAAAAATTTTCATTTTTGAATTGCGCTATGAAGTTGAGTGCGAGACGCGAGGAAACTATTATCGTAGTTTGTCTCCATCCCTAAAAGAGAAAGTTTGTTATTTGAATAATGTTTTCGAAATCGATGCTTCCGCATCACGAAGAGTGATTCCCGCACTGGCGGTGAGGAATCAGCCTAAAACGTCTCCACACCGACCCGCGCCTCCGCCTCCCGAGAGTTTACGAGCTCGTTCGTGATGACGTGAAATAGTGGGATCGCGGCGTGTCGGGTGTAGGGGGGAAATTGCAGAAGACGTTATGGCATAGGGGTCACCGGAGGAGGAAGGGCAACCGAGCACTTTTACTCTCTCTCTCTCGGCGCCGCCCCCGCCAGCAACGGCAGGCAACGGCAGGCAACCCGCGGAGCGGTTGCGCGCTGCGCTCGGTATCGCTTCTCAACACTCGACGCCGACACCGCTTCTTTGGCTTTCTGCCTTCTGGTCGATGGCTGCACCTGAGGCGCGGCGTCGAGTCCTGCGTGAGGCATTGGTGTTGGGACATGGTTAGCTATCTCATTCGTCTTTGTCTTATCACCATTCACCCGAGCCCAACCGACCGGAAAGAGAATGCCATAAAGGCCGACGCTAAGCAATCGACTGACATCCATCCCCACATTATCTTGTTATCATCAGCTGTTTCTTTCTGTTGTTTTTTCTCCTTTATGTGAATATTATTTTGAATACTAATATTAGCAAAATATTAACAGTAACGAAATATTGTAATGCATTTATTAATTGAGATCTTTTTGTTTTCCCCCAAGGTGGTGCCGTTTTTCACTCGACGTTCGCCTTTTCTTTCCTGGGGTTGACATCCACACTTTCCTTGAATTGTGTCTCTTGAATGATGACGAGGCTTTTGTTTGTAATGCAAAGTTTTGTTCAATAAACTTTATAATCTGAAAGTTTCGAAACTGTTAATTTCATTTTAATAGGATATTCTAAAATGTAAATTATTATCGTGCTTTAATAACAATGAAGTTATATAAAATAAAATTGTGAGTTTAAAGGAAATATTACATTTCTGAACGTATAAATATACATACGGAACATTCTCGAACTCTAGTGCGTCTAGAATCTATTAAATGTACAGTTCTTAAGACTTAATATACAGGGTGCCCGGGGAGGAAAGGTCGAAATTTTGAAAATAAGCTCTTAACACTATTTTAAGCTTATGTTGTCTAATAAACTACGAGGATATTTCGAATAGCTTTTTGTAAATTCTTTAATATTAACAAATAAAATTAATGTATTTGTTCAGAAAAAAATTAACTCAGAAATAAAAAAGCAGTCGAATTGTGTAAATTGGGTGTTTTTTTTATTTTTGTGTTAATTTTTCTTTCTGGACGAATGTATTAATTTTGTTTTAAACAACAAACAATTTAAACAACAAACAATGCTTCTGGAGTGTTTCTATGCTTCTGCAATGTACAGTTTGGCCTAGAAAGCATTTTTCAAACCAACTTTTGAGTGCTTATTATGGGTCAACCATTTGGAATATCCACGTAGTTTATAATATGCTTAAAATATGCTAAAATTTAAACTTTAAGAGCTTATTTGCGAAGTTTCCTCCTCGGACACTCTGTATAATGGCGGTTAAATGAAAAAAGGTTGATTAGGAAGCGCGGAATTTGAATCAAATAATGGGGGGGGGGGCAACTGCACTTGACCAATGCTGTCCGGAATGACATCACGAACTTTGCATAGCTGTAGTACTTCCAGATTCAGCTTGAGGCATCTCCATTATGTAAACGTTGCATTCTGTTCTTGAAGGTTGTAATTCATGCGAAATCATTATTATCATTCCAAGTAATTTGGTTATTAGACTTCAGTTACTACGTTTCGAACTAGAAAATTATGTCCCTGAATAGACATGTACAGTTCTTCGTCTGTAATATTTCCGCTAGTGAGGTGATTATTAACATAGAAAAGTGTTCGCAGCTGTAACACAATATAAAAGTTTCCATAATATGCGAAAGTTGCAGACCTTCTATGCAATAGCTATTTCTTTAGTCGTGTTAAGAATCAATCAGTGACGAAAAACGTTGGAAAGTTTCACAGACATGTCGAATGATTACTCTGGATACTCTGACAGACGATAGTAATATACGAGTAAATATGAATTAAATAATGATCCATGTTAACACGTGATTTAAAGCAGACGTTTTCAGCATTTGCAGTTTTTATAAGTGCTACACTTCCCTGCGCTATGATTGATTTCCAGCACACGATAAAATCAGTTATTCAAGTAAACTTACAAGTTACGTATCACCTGTTTAAACAGAGTGGCCCAAGTTTCCTAGGAGATGATTGAACAAATAAATATAAATAGTTACTCTTTATTATTCATGAAATCGAATTTTTATTATTTGTTTATAAAATTAATGTAGTCTTTATCTTTCTTGAGATTCATTATCAATGGGTTATTCAGAAAAAAAGATAATATACACACACACTGATGTGTATTTGTAGGAAGAGGAGGAGGAGAAGGAGGAAGAGGAGGAGGAGAAGGAGGAGGAGGAGGAGGAGGAGGAGGAGGAGGAGGAGGAGGAGGAGGAGGAGTGATAATAAGGTAATTTATAATTCTGTATTCCAACGATCATTCCAGTTGGATTTCAGAAACTATACCCAGGATCCAAATGGAAAGTAATATTAATTTTAAAAAATAAATTTAATGTATTATATATCATGTGGATTGTATAATTGTAAAGAACCTGTAACAAGTATTGGACTTCAGCTTCTGGGTCAATGATCCCCATTTCGATCAGGTTTTCGTTCAGTTTCCGTGATCCCCGAGCAAATGCTGAGATGGCCCCTTGTTTTGCTTGTGGACATAAATGTAACTTTAAATTAACTTCTTCCTATAGCACGTAATAAGGTAATTTATAATTGTGTATTCCAACGATCATTCCAGTTGCATTTCAGAAACTATACCCAGGATCCAAATGGAAAGTAATATTAATTTTAAAAAATACATTTAATGTATTATATATCGTGTAGATTGTATAATTGTAAAGAACCTGTAACAAGTATTGGACTTCAACTTCTGGGTCAATGACCCCCATTTCGATCAGGTTTTCGTTCAGTTTCCGTGATCCCCGAGCAAATGCTGAGATGGCCCCTTGTTTTGCTTGTGGACATAAATGTAACTTGAAATTAACTTCTTCCTATAGCACGTCACACACAGTTTTTAACTTTTTTGACGTAAATAAATATATAAATAAATTCGCTAGTGTGCATTTTTTAAAATAAATAATATTAGAAATAACACTAGAAAGAAACTCATTTTTCTCTTTTGTGATCTCCTTATAAATGATTCATGTGAGCAGAGTTATGTTCATAACGTTATGTATATCTATCAGAGTTATGTAAAATTTTCCAATTTCTACCTCTCGCTAACGAACATATCAAATGGAACTCGCGAGGTCATGTAGGTGATGTAGCGTTTCGGTTCATTTAATTCATTTGGCAGTGGAGTCGTTTGACTTCGTTCTTCACTAAGCTACAAAGAAAGCGAGAGCCCGGCGGGGGCGAGGAGGGAGGCTCTTGAGTAGTGCATCGTCATCATTCCACGCAATTCGACCACTTCGGCTTCGTGGGAGAACGTCTTGATGTGCGTTGCAACTGGCACTACAACAGTTTGCCCCCAGTCGGCTTCGTACACTCGCGGTCGATTGGCTCATCTTTAGTTTCCCGTGGTTAACTTCCGGGATCTCCGTAAGAAACTCAGTCGCTTAAACGTCTACGAGGATAATCCGAACCAGGTCCTTTCAGCTCTCTCCATTCCACAGAAACATTATGTATTTTAAAAATTCTTTACCAATTCGTAAATCATCTTCCAGATTGGAAGAACTTTATTAAACCTACATTCTCTACGTTAACCGAATTATTTTTCAATAACATTTGTTTTTGTAAATGACATGCCGGTAATGTTCAGCCATGTCTGTTTCTTAATTTCTACTCTCTAACTCAGATATTTCCAATTTAATTCGTATTTTATTTCTATCAAATATGAACAGCCAATTATATGTATTGTATTGTTTATTTGTATAATTATTTACACAGTTGATAATATTAACACGCAATTCATTTACAAGTATATTAAAAACAAAACCAAGTATAAATAAAATAAAATTTAAAAAAGTGGTATTAAATACAGTAATTTTAGTATCGGAGCGTACGTGACAAAGCTTGGAATGATGAATAAATAGCTGATGATTGTGATGAGTTCATATTAATTGTGATGAAGCGGTGGTGGAATGAGTGCAGAGAAAACGGAAGGCTCCTAGGGAAACCTGCTGCTTGGCCAGTGCAAATTCAGTGCTGCGCAACAGGCATCTGAACCCCGATTCCCCTGAATGGAAAGACAGCTAGCACTCGCTCTAGGCGCCGGCTGCGGCGAAGGACCCAAAGACCTTGATAATTCTAGCATTAATTACCAATAAGAAAAGGGAGGGTTGTCTAGACTTTACGGTTTCATATCGGACTGGTATACCCACGTTCAATGATTCAAAGCCGTAGGCGAATAAATCTTTCATACACCTTTGGAGGGGAAGTAAATCCGGCCGATCCATATTGTAGATAAATTGCATGTAAAAAATCCTCAAGCCTTAAATACGACTTTCAGCTAAAATCACCTGTTTCATCGCCCGAGTGATACCTTTCGCTGCTACATCGCGAAAGCAGCGTAGCAACATTTGCCAGGTCAGATGGAAGGGTAAGACCGATGGCTTGCTCCTCGTCAGTAAGGCATAATTGATTGACTGATTGATACGCCTAAGTCATTTATTTTATTGATTTCTCGGTCATTATAACAGCAGAAGAACTGTTCTTCTCGACAGCGTTGAAAATCATAACAGCCTTTTAGATCTGCCATGGACACGTTTCCTTGCTACCTGCATTTCGAGTGACAGTGTGTAGAACAATTTTCAGAACCCTGTTGTGTTAAAGTGTGTATCTGAAAATGACTAAAATTATTCAGTTTATCAGAATCATAAAAGTATCCTGATGAAGGCACAGTTACCCAGCTTTCTTGGCCCAATTTTAATAAAAATGTTATTACACCACCAGCAAGTATAATCAGAATTCAGACTCAAGTTGTCAAATAAGACATTAAAAGACAACAATTAATTCATTAATGTGTGAGATTTTCTTACATGTTTATATTACGGGCAAAAAAGGGCATAACATAAAATAGTCTTAAGAGGTCAACTACTTTTTAGATCACTGATCCATTTCTCGTTTTATTTACATGTGATTATTTGGCTATAAATAAAACTAACTTGTAGGTGACAGGAATGATAACTGTAGAGTCCAAATTTATAAAAACAATTGTTGTTATGTTGAACCCATTCACAGGGTAGTTGGATGACTTGAAGACTGTCTTTGCAAAAAGTCGTAAGACAATTTCCAAATTTTCAGGTTTTAGAGTAAATTAAAGAGGAAACAAATGATTAAACATATATACGGAAATAAAATATTTTGATACATAAGGTAGCGAGTCTGCGTTGAAATTTTTTAGGGGAACATCGATTCCCTTACTCCTGTACACATCTCTATAAACAAACACCTTGAGATCATCAGACGCTTATCGATTGATTGATTAGTGATTCCGGGCGCGTCAACTGCTAAGGTCATTAGACCCGTAAGTATAGTGCATATTTTTTCATCGCGGGAGGTGGTGATGTTCAGCGCCGACGTCGGCTTACGGGGGTTTTCCCCAACCAGGTATCTCTCACCAGCGGGGCAGCATCCCAGCCGGGACAATTTCTAAACCTCCGGCTAGTCTCCCAACTAGTGCGGTAGTCCATGTGAGTGTGTGTGTGTGTAAATAAGGGGTGAGGATACGACAAGGAAGAGGATAAGTTGAGGAATGAAAGATATTGCGCGCTGTACGTGACCCATTTGTTAGGGTACTGCACCTGGTGCTAATGGGAGAAACCACGAAAATCTATCCATCAGAGCAGCCGGCCCGAAGAAATTTTCTCCAGACGGCGATTTCATTCGCGGTAGCTACGTAGCTAGTGTCGAAAATGCTGCCACCATGGGCCTCCCGGTCAGCGGCACCGCAGTGGCATCAGTGGATGCCCATCGAGTGGCGTGAGTGCCCCTCTGGATCCGCGCTGCGCTCGCTGCTGCTCCTCGCTCGGCGCCGCAGCTCGGCGCGATGTCCGCTTTCACGGCGCGCGGGTGAAAGGCCGAAGCGGAGATGGGGCGGGGGCGGCGGCGGGGGCGAGAAAGTCGCGCGCCGGTCGCCGCGGGCCAACGAGATGAGCTGAGCCGCGCCGCTCCGCGTCTCTCCACCGCTCGGTGCCACCAACGGACGGAACCGTGGCGAGACGTCTAAAGCGACGTCCAAAGCGATTTATATTTACTCCTGAACAAGATTTTCGGATGTCGCTGATTACAAATCTTACAATGAACATAAAAGATCTCTGACGTACGAATGAAATGTTCCAGAACTAGGGGACGATGAGAAATGAAATGACAATGTCAAGTATTTTCGTACGATTTGCAAACATTTTAGTGCGAATTTGTAGATTCTTACTTGTATATGATCTTGGAATCATTAGAATAGTCGATACAGCAGCCATGTTGATTTCAGTCTCTGCAATGATTTCTTAGCTTCGCTGTTTTCAATGTTCCATTTATTTTGCGGTCCAATTTCCAATAAAAAGTAACCGGAAGTAGTGATTTCAATGCTGGAATGTTGAAAACTCCTTTATATTGACGAACGACGGATGTAGTAGAGCGACCAGTTTCAATGCTAACTTAACCGGTTACAAAATAAGCATAATATTTTTGCTGCTAATACTTTGGCACAATATTTTCTGTCAATTGTATTGCTGTTCCGAGATCGAGTAATTTTATTGAAGTCCAGAAACCACATGTACGAGTATTATTGAATCAGTTCTAAAACTCTTTTGACTGAGCAGTATCATCGCTTACGTATTTCGCCGTTCGCTACAAGAGCGCTGATAGCGTAAGTCAACTTAAGCTCTCTCAATGCATAGCAGGTACATAAATTAACCTCATACTTTCACAACTACGTATCTGCACCCAACATATCTCTCCCAACGCACCACAAAAACGCCTGAAGGCAGCCTCTGACTTTCGTGTTTCGGCACACAGCGCCCGGCGTCGCCAAGGCTGTCGCCGCACCGCGCGTGCGTTCCTGTGACGTCACGCGCCGCCGCCGCCGCCAAGGCGTTTTGCTCGCTAAAACCCTCGTTAACCTGCAACTTTATTTGAGGTACGAAGGAATGAGTGAGTATTTCGTGTCACCTACTTTATTCACGAGTTCTATCAAAGCAGTGCACAAAGAACAGAGAAAGATAAGAAGCGGAAGATCGTGTGCGGTGAGAAAGGGCAGATGATAGGGCACGGAGGACGTAGAGATCGCGCGTGGTCCATGGTCCGCTTCTTACGGTACTGCTCTGGCATTAGCCTCATTATCGGAATTAATTACCGCTATTAATCAAAAAACACGAAAAACTCTCGATCATATGATCTGACGTCTAGAATTCTCCTCTTGACCTAATTCAAATTGACATAGCTACTTAGCTAGTGCCGAAAAGTCGCCAACGTTGGGAGTCAAACTCTAAGACGTCAGAGACGCTACTGCGAAGCGTTGTTCCACTGAGAAGTCGCAGCTCGTTTTATATGCGGATATATTGGCATCATCGAAAACACAATCAACCACATTCGCAATGTTTTACTCAATTCTGAATCCTATATCAGCCAGCGCCTGTCTCTCTGGTCTGGAATGCATGACAGGAATGAATGGACGGAAATTGATGATGAATGGTGGAATGAGAGGCATGGAGGAAACCACCATCATTTGCAGACCGGGATTTGGAACTCCGGTACGCAGACGTGGGGAGCGGGTGGAAAACTATTGTTAGTTTACTCATGCATTATTATTTGTCAAGTGGAGACCCCCTGCGACTCACATGGACCCCCCGTAGCGTATGGAACACGCCACTTTCCGTCATTCTCGTGCTGAGTGTCACGCTCGTTAATGAGCTTAGGCACGGGGGAGGGGCGCTTACGCTCCCTTGATGGGCTCCCTCTCCTGGCAGGTGAACACAGTAGTGGTTCTTCTTCCCTTCCACTGTGTGATGGTGGGAAAATGATGAGGGATGGGAGATGAAGGAAAGTTGCCAGGCAGGTGACCACAAGAACGACCAACCACTTTCCTTACAGTATAATTCTGATGCTGGTGGCCATTAACAAGAACGGTGAGAAAGATTTGAATTTAAATGAAATGATGCTTCAAATAGAATGGCAGTGAAATGAGAATGTAACAAGACAACTACAAGGCGTAGCTTCAGCACCGCGTGTTTGCGATTTATTGCATGCCCCTGAACGTCTTCCGGTTCAAGAGTTAAAATCCCAGCTAGTCAACGTAAATTTTGAAGTTAGAAAAAGCGGGTTGGTGGGATATACTTGTTAAGACTTCCGTTAATGAGATATTCGCCTTCACATACCCCCCACTGTCGTCGCGTGCTCTTATGAGTCCAAACTGTAGCGCGGTTTCCAACGCATTAGCTTTCGACTTTTCGCTCCAGAGTTCAAATATGATTACTGCGCATGAAGTTTTAATTGACAAAGTATATTTACACATTTGCAGCCATTGGCAATGCAGATTGACGCAATTGACGATACATCACGATTCATCTTCATCAGTCCCATCTACTACAGAATCTATGCATCAACCGTTGTACGAAATTGCTCAGATGCATCACAGAATGAATCACAATTACATTTTTTAAATATGTGGAAGCAATAAAGTTGCCGAACATTAAAAAGGTGCAAGAAGTTTTTAATAGACCAAAATTTTATTAGGGTACTGAATGAAATAATGAATTCACTCGTCGACTTCTATGGGCGACCTGGGTGTAGGTGTCAGCGCAGTGGTTTACTTTATACTTCCGTCAATTCATTAGAGATTGATAATGGGCAAAACCTGTTGAATGTTTTTCTTCACTTTCTTCTCAATCTTCATGGTTATCTTTATCTTCATTACGTCACAAATTCAACGATCATGCCGGACATTGGTAGCGCTGTAACCAACACTCTCCATTTCTGTGTATCGGCCTTCAAATCCCCACAAACCACATGATCTTTGTGATGAACAAAATCTGTTCGCAGTAGGTTTCCTCGAGGTTCTTTTCCATTTCCTTCGCCTCGCGACTCACATGGCTTAATCGACCTTCACATAAAGTATCGATGTAACATATACATGACTTTATTATTCATCTCAGAAACGAACATACTGCCTCCAACGCATATTCTGGATTCGTAATTCATTTTCATTAATCGCCGTGTATCTTATATACGCACTTATTACCTACGTCTCTTGTTTCCAATAAAAGTCAAACACATGAATCAATTGTTGAGACGGGAAAATGAAACAAATTTGTTTTCGAGCGCAAAAACCCTTCCAATGTTGACTCGAATCACTGACGAAGTAGACTCATGACCAACGACGTCAGCTCTACTTCCCCTACATATTAGCGCAACTTCCTGACGTTCACTGAAATGCCCCCGGCGATTCGGAGTGGTCACAAAATAAGGAGAGATGATGTTTAGCAACAGCTAACTAGCTGAGTCGAACGGCGACCCTGTCTCAATGAGAGTTCTAAAGGCCAGCTGCTACGAACATTATGTTCCTCTGTTCATAGTGACATCCGGAGCAGCGCAACCAGGTACCGAGCGCACGTTTTCCTCCCTTCCGCAGGGCAACGTGAGCACTGGGCAATTTTTCTCAGGGTTCTCCCTTTCCCCTTGCGTACCAATTCACCAGTTCTTTATCATTCATCGTCATTTGTCAATTATCGTAGATCGTTAAGGCTTACTCATGCTATCATCATTTATGGGATTCAAAGACTTTAGTGGTTGAAGAGCTCCTAAATCTCAATAAACAAATAAACTTTATTCCGCATCCTGCCACTAACCCCATTTCTCACTATGACTATGGCGAACTAAGACTATGGCGTTGATTTCCCAACAAACGGTACGTTGCTAATGATCTACATAGACATTGGCTTCCCTGAAACGGATTACTTTTTCTTAATTGTGTAGCGGTTATTATTTTATAACTACATTGAATATGGACTTGCTTCAATAGTGGTGAAGTCTTATAGATTCTACAATTCTATATGATCCTAAACTTGTTGCACGCATAGTTCAGACACATTTTTGTTTGTGACAAAGAAATACAGCCGGGGAAAATGACCCATTTTAAGGTCCCGGGAGTACGCGAAAATTAGGCCGTCTCCGATCTGGGCCCATCAGAGGCGGAGGGAAAGAAATGAGTTATAATAAAGGAATTATTGTCAGATATTTAAGCTTTCTATTGTTTTTTAACATCGGACAACCATTCTCCTGTCACGTTAAGAAGATACTACTTCTCAAACATACCCAGACATTTTTCATTGGCGACAACTTACAGTCGTTGGAAAGGAATAAGTCAAGGCGGCGTTGGAATGTGGAGAAATGCAGGGACACGCTTCCAGGGGTCAGATGCGTGGGTGTCGGGGGCCGGATCCGGTTACCCGCCCCCTCTCTCCTCCCCCCACCGGTTGACGGCGGCGCGTCGCAGTGCGCGAAGAAACTTTTTCGGCAGAAGACAGAACACGAGGTCACTCGAAAACTCAGCGCCCCACGGTTTGTAATGTGACAAACGGACCGCCTTAACTTGAGGCATCTCTCAACTTCTGAACTGCATTCTCTCTCCCCCCCTCTCTCTCCCTCTCTCTCTCTCTCTCCCTCTCTCTCTCTCTCTCTCTCCCTCTCTCTCTCTCTCTCTCTCTCTCTTCTTTCTCTTCAGTGAGGGTGTCGTTCCGTTAAAGCTCCTCAGTAGTCATTCGTTGTTGACCATTTTCACCATGACACCTTTCGAATAGTCAGATCAAACAATGTTTAATTATTTTATTTATTAATATTACATTCTTTTTTGTACCCTACTTTCCATCATATCTTGCCAGCCGTTCTCCTGTGGAGATTATGATCTTAAAACTCCATTTACATTTAGAAACTTCTATAGTAGACGCGATGGAGAAAATGCCTCTGATGTGAACGTCCAATGGATGAGAGAAGGTGATCGAGCTAGAATTGAAATTAACCTGCGCCCAGAGAACGATTAATAGGGGAAGAGGAAATGACCTGTTTAGGTGGCTCAGAGCATTTCACTGCAGTGCCTCTGATCGGTAGGTCTTAGATTTCGAGGATTTTCGACACTACCTAGACAGATAGGTCGAATTTAGCTACTGTCTGGGTGAGAATCCTTTCAAACGACTCCTCTGATTGATAGTTTTCCGTGATTTCTCTGATCAATACCAAATGAATGCCGAAGCAGTGCCCTAACAAACAGGCCACGGCCCGCTCGCTAACTTTCCTTGATTTTCTTTTTCCTACCTTCACCTCTTACCTACACACATTTGTACTTACAAACACTACACCACCATGTCGGAAACTTGCCACGACTGCGGCGATGAACAGCTGGTGGGCGATATTTAGTTGGGGAAAAGCCCACAATCGGACGTGTAGGTCGGTATTGGATCTCACCAGCGGGAAAGAACAACGATGATTTCCTTGATAAAACATGCACTACACTTACGGAACAAATGACCATATCCGAAGACGAACCCAGAATCCCAAAATAATCAATGTAGCAGATATTTTTTTATTCGACCGTTTCAATCGTGCAACAACATTTAATAATTTATTCTGGATAAACAAATCTCACGCGACTTAGTCAATTGGTTTTATTGCGCGTATTTTACCGTATTTGTTTTTTCCCTTACGGAAAAGCATACTTCCTTGAACAATGAAACCTACTGAATATATATTGCAATATATTTCAGTAGCAATATCTTTCAGTGATTGACATTTCTCGTGGCACTGTCACTTTGTATCCGAAAAATTTCGGATATAAATATTAGCCGGTATAAAAACAATAATATTAACCTACTAATACATTTTGCTGCGGGTTCGAGTCCCACGTGAAGCATCGGTGTTTTCTTTTGTTTGTGGGATAGTAGGCTTCGTGTAAAATTGCGTCTGAACTCTATCCCATTGCTTATCATTTATATATTCGACCCTTTGGAATGTCAAGGTTACTCGAAACGACTGAAATGTTAGTTGGAACCTTCTAATTCCCAAATTCATGATAATCAAAGTAATATCATCACGATCATCCTACTATCTTTCAAACAGTGGAAGGGATTGCCAAAGCACTCCACTTTGATCGCCAGTCCAGTAAAGGAAATGCATCCACTCCTTCGCACACGCATCCTCAGAACTGAGCGAGGCGCTCGTTCCCATTTGCTTGTCTACTCTCAATGAAGTACCCTTGTAGAGCAGGCCCCGGCCGAAAGCAGCGTTTCCCGGGAATCTCGCGAGTTTGGAGTGGGGCCGGAACCGCCGGCGCTAGGCCCCAGACGCTTTGCGTGTTAAGCGGCGCTCAGGAAGCGGCCTGAGACAGGCTCCCGTCGCTCGCGCCGCCTCCATGGTACTTCCACACGCTCGTCGTTTTGTGAAGAAATGGAAGCTTCATTTCTCTTAATGAGCGTTAAGTCGGGCACAGATTTATATACAGAAAAAAACGAATGTGTATAGATTGCGTTCTTACAAAAAGGTCTAACAAAAAAGCCTCTAAATTGCTGAATCATCACCTTTCTCTTGCACGATTTCGTCTTTCATGCAACAGACATGCATTTCGACATTTCTTACATGAAAATCCGACATTGATTTATATCCACCCTAAAAAAACAGCACTTTCATTCATAAACCGGAATACCGTTCATTAATTTTGATGCCACTCTGAATTGTTCATTTCCTACATTTGCGATGAAATAGCGTTTATTTACCGTGTGACCGAGCAACTCAATTACCCAAATGCCTGGTCGTGAATGCAAGCGATATTTTCTCTCATCAAAACTCGGTATTGACTTATCTCCACATATTAAAGCTGGCTCTTTCATTCGCAATCCAGCACATCGCTTCCTGCCGTTGCCTGCCCCTGCGCCTCATTGAGCCCGAGACGAATCGCCGACGCAGCGCCGGGTCCCGTCGCTTGCGGCCGCGCGGGCGCTGCATGACCATGCAAATGGCTGGCGGCGCCGCCCCTTTCTTTCCAGCGCCGGCGGCGGCGGACGCAAGTCGCCTTCCTCAATGGCTTTCTCCCGCCATCCTGTTATCTTCTTCATTACTTACCATTTTCTCGAGCATCCCGGAACCGTACTTCGCTTGGTCGTCGGCGCGGCCCATTTTTGTCGACTTCTTTTCCTTGTTTCTTTTCAGCAATCGGTTTTATTTCCACTTACTGCAGAGTAAAGCAGGGGTGCCAAACGGGCAGCTTTGTGGCTTGAGTGACCGATGAATGGTTTGATAACTTTCTGTAAACGATGGAACTTTATTCTCCATTATTAATGGCGGAAACGAGAACATCTCCCGGAAAAAAATTAATAGTACATTTTTGCAGCCAATATTATATTTCATATAACTAACATACTTTTTTCTATTTATTTTTTATATTTATTGACTATTTTGATCGTTTGTTGATCGTTCCACTTTAGATCGACAAGTATTTGTTTTATAAGCGTGAAGAGAGAATAGTGTGACGTCATGGATACTCACAGAGACCACAGACACAGAGCTTTCATATAACAAATATATTTATTAACAAGAAAACAAAACAAATATATACACTTAATAATCTACTTACACCCTAGCTCTGATAGACCTACTATCCCCTGATCGCGGGAGCGATCCAAACCCGATTGAAGATGGTTTTGATTGTGGCATTCCCCACTCCTACTTTTGAAGCGCGCACAAAGCCTAGCTGTCCCAGCGTGACCGGATGTCACGCTGGGACACAAAGTCCGTTCTGGCGCACCAACGGCTGGTTTGCCTCGATCGCAAGAGCGATCTTATCCGATTGAGAATCGGCGTGAATCGTGGCACTCAACCACTCTTCACCTCGGAGCACGCACACAGCATCGCTCCCCCGTGACCGCAGTCACCCAAGGACATAAAGTCCGCAGGCTTCGTCAACTAGTGACTCCAGCCTCGCGAGCCTGGCTCGCATATGCACCGTCGTGGCGCCGAGTTTTGTGCACACGCACGAGGTTTTCCCACTGTCTCCAGAACCCACCCACTGGCTCTGTACACTCTGTTATATAGGCGAGGCCCACGTGACCTACTACGTCACGCCACCCCCTCGCTTGTTATAACAGTGAAAAGTTTCTAAAGGCCGCATACTCCCAAAGCCTTGTGTCTCCCGTTTCCGCGTTCTTCCCTTTACGGAAAAACCCTTCTTCCTGTGGCGAGGCTAATCCTCTCCCAAGCGTCCCCAAATAGATGCCATGAGGCACGCTGGCTAATACGTTACAATAGAAACAACTAGTTCATTCAGTGCTCAGAATTTCAAAATTCAACTTTTCTGAGAAGCACTTCCCCCTCTATTTGCAATATAACTAGTTCGACTAAGTAGGGCGCAAAATCGATCGACTTGGCGTTGCATCATTGTAACAATACATAATATACATGTTAAAATATTATCGAAAATTCACCCAGTATTCCTTGGAAACATATGAGTAGTTATTACTGCTTCTTCAATGACTCACAGCGAGAAGTGATTTACTGAAAATGCTGTTTCATCTCGTTCCATAGCCCACTTGAACGGCCAAGGTGGCTGGAGTGTGAACCAACACAGCGTCTCAGAGTAACAATAGCGGATTCACATCCTCCTTGGGCGTGGGTATTTGTGCTTTGTCTTACGCGTATGGTGCACTTTTAGTGCCTCTCAAAACGTGAAACACGCAAGTGAGTCACTGGGCACTGTTGAATAAAAAACATAAAACTCTTCTTTGGGATGACTTCAGATGAATAAATATAAATAATAATAATAATAATAATAATAATAATAATAATAAAAGTATAAAAATAATAATAATCGTCAATGAATTAGAAGAAATGTCAAAAAATATGATTTTGCAGCAGAATGGTTCAGAATGGATGCGATTGCTTCGCAAAAAATGACAAACTGTATTACTCTACATATCGGGTGCTTTGGGAACTATCTTGACGAATATTTACCAACAAAATAAACTTTTTCTACTCTTTAACTAAAAATGCATCATTTGTGTAAGGTGTCACTGTCGTGTGCACCGACGATAATCTCTGTAGGTAACGCCTCTTACATCAGGGCTCGTCCCTTTCCTCATTCCGCGAGGGAAACTCGTCTGGGCGTCTGAACGCCTTCGGGGGAGCGAGGAGAAGAGATGGGGGAATGGCAGGGATATTAAGCAAGTGCAATGCGACCTTCACCCCGCACACGCACACGCTCCCCGCATACCGGGCGGCGGCAAAGGAGGAGGTCAACGGTTCTTGGTGTGATTTTACCTCGTTCTTTGACATTTGAAAGCCAATGGTAGCTTCAGTAAATCGCGTTTTTTTAGTACCATGAGATTTGATATTGAAATAGGAAATTTGTTTTCACTTCGAATAGGTGTCGAAATAACTTGGGAAACAACAAATAAAAACGATCTAAATCAGGGTTATCCAACCGGTGGCCCGTGGTGCCATTTATTGCGGCCTGCGAAAGGTTATTACTCCATTATTCCATACTATAAGTCCCTTGCAATCATGTCGGGAGAGAACATTTCACTCCTACTGCACGCGCCATCTCAGGGTCAATATTTCCTTAATGTAAAAATAGATTGGATTAGATTTAAGAACTTGTTTCTAGTAAATTCAGAAATTTAAAATCGTTTTAATGTGTTTCACTGCGTTATGGTACGGCCTGATATCACGCATGGTTTCATTGCCTGCGAGTAGGTTGGGATGACATTCCACGGGACGTGCAGTGCGTGGAAGGATCTTGACCTTGCGCCTTGGCGATTCCTGCCATGTCGTCATGCGACGTCGCGCGAGGAAAGTGTAGGACGTAAAGGTATCCTTTCGCTAGTGGGCGGGAAGAGAAGGCAGAGTAGAGCTGGGTGGGCGGGGTCGACTACCGCTTGCACGATGCGCCTCCTCAGATCAACACATGAACTTACAGGAATCATGCGTTCATTCTTGGCACTCGTACTATATTAAACCACGGTTTCAATTTGGGGTATCGTGTCTGAGGATCTAAAAGAGCAATAATTTAAGAATTTCAATACTACGCAAATGTTTTCTCAATATATAAATATTCTCGCTGCATCGGGCCTGAAAGAGAAATAAAAAAGTCGAATTATCAAATATTTCACGGTAATAACTATCGAGTAACCAAATTCCACACGGATATATGAGTAAACTAGTACTTTAGTAAATAAGTAAATGAGTACAGGCGACAACCACTGAGAGCGGGGCGAAAGTTCAGAGATTGATATTTTAATCTCCTAATTTTGACGAGAAAGGCAATTGCCACTGCTACTGACGTAAGCCTTAATTTTCATTTGTGTCATCATTCAAAACTCTTGCTTAGTGACATCAAAAAAATTAAATTCCCAACATTTTAATTGAATATTTGTAATGTTCATTAATTATTTTACCATGCACTTCATAAGCAACGAAACTTCACCTTGAAAAAAATGACTAAACTCCCTTTACCCGAACACCATCAAATTATCAGGGAGTTGAAGGAGACTGAACAAAATACGTGAAATGAACGAATTTGAGTTGGTAAAGACCAAGCGTTAGAGACTCTGCTGCATTTATTTTACAGTATGTATTTAAATACTGTGCCTATTTATACTTGTCCCCACAAGTCACATATACTTTTGTACTGTTTCCGACACAAAATAAACTTGGGTGTTTTGTTTGACGTTTTAAAGTAGTTGCAAAGTCGCTGCGACTTCTGATTCCCAAAGGCGTGGTGTGCTTGTGTTGTCAGGGAGAGACAGAGAGTGAAAGGGAGAGGGAGGCAGTAAGTGCGCGCAGTGTGTGCGTGTGTGAGTGTGTATGTGTGAGTGCGTGTGCGGAGAAAGGGAGAGGGAGGGTCAGCCACTTCACCCTCCACTCGAGAGCCCCGTTCATTATGAGTCGCAGCTCCGATGGCGTTTTTCGAGGGAGAAAGTTCTCTCCCGTGTGTGCTTTCAAACATCCGGTGCTGAAGGCACGCCAAGTATTTACCCTTAAACATAAAACCTACTCACCTAGAATATAAAAATTTACTTCTGTAAAACTCCAACGGTACAACACTAGAAGCACCATTTGTAAGCGTCGTTGTGCAGGACATCATTCAAAGTAGTGGCTGGCGGCTTCTCAGATTCCGGTGGAAGCAACAAAACCAGTCTGTAGGACTTTATGAGACGTTCCAGTAGAAAGATGAGAGTGGAAACTCTCGTTGCACGAACAGCTGTTGAATTCTTCTAATTGGAGAAGCCCGCATATATTCTTTATATCGTAGTAAAGTAACAGGTCGTACATGAAAACTAAAATTCTCCAAAAGTCTTTTGGTACTATCATCTCTCCAAGTTCATGAATCACGTTTATTAATCTAAATATAATGCACACTATTAACAGAAGTCGTACATCAGTTTCGCCACGGTGTACTCAATTTATATTTTAAATCGTTTTTCGTTACATCTAGGTCAGCTTTTTTAAGATATTTCAATCTCTTGAGCCGCCGTAACTACCTATTACTTTTTATTATTCGTTTGACAACAAAAGTTCTAATGATCCTCCAACTCGATAAAATTTTCCATCCAGTTTCCTTTAATCCGTTGAGCAAATTCTGTGATCAGAAGTGACTTGACTCTGCATATTTTGCATTGTTAAGGGAAACAATAATAGGCCACGCTCACCCTTGCCGATAGTTAGGGTAAGACTCTAGTATTCGCCTGCCATTGCTCGGAGAAACCAAAAATATGATATATTACAGAGAAAAAATTGAAGGAGGCAATGAAGCAAAGCATTCTTTTAACTCTGGAATGTATGTGAATGGCTGCCGAGGCCCTAACGTGTTTTATTTCAATTTTTACTCTTCTCTGCGACTTTTTCGAGAAATTGTTCCCTTGTATTCTTTCTTCTATCCTACTACTGTAATTTGCGACACTGGTAAAGGAAGCATTCTCATAAGTTATGTAGGTAGGCCTTAAAATTTGATTCTAATACGCCAATGCAAATGCTTTGAAGGCCATATTAATAGTAATTTAAATAAATAATCATTTGTTTGACATTAAGATTTGATTGTAATGAAATGACTTATTAAGAAATGACATTTTTGAGAATAAAAATCAATGTGCGTGCACATTTTTCGAGAGTATATTGCGCAGGGTCTCCGAGACAATTCAAGTATAAAGAGATTAATATTAGAAAGGACCGCTTTGGCATCTACTGCTTGGCTATTACTGGCAACATGTGAGAGTAGTTTCCAGGCGAATTCTAATTTGCTGACAACATGTGATAACAGCTGACATAAATAATGTCCACGCACTCAATGATTTCGATTACAGTTCGCTCATTTGTAAAATACTTTATTACTAACTCCATCACCCTATCCGTCTTTCATTTGTTTCCCGACCTGTTGCGCTAGTCCCTTCTTAGAGCAACTCCTCCGTACTTTTCCGGGCCCATGCCTCCTAGCAACGCCCGCGCGCGTGTCGTGCCCAGTGTGTGAGCGTACTGTTTCCCGCGCAGGGGCGGCGCCGCGTGGGCGGCGTGGGCAGCGCTGCTGCTGCTGGCGGCCTGGACGGGCGGCGCGCGGGCCGTGCTGCAGTACCAGCCCGTGGCGGGCGCCGAGGGCGAGTGCGCGCTGCTGCTCGACGGCCCCGGGCGCACCTCCGCCTTCGACTACAACCTCAACGCGCTGCGCGGCACATTGTGAGTACACACGGAGGCGCGGTTGCATGGTGTTTGCGCACCAGCGCACGACAGCACTTTGGTCTTGCTATTCAAATGACAAAAAAAGGAAAGCATACAATACGTTCGTAACCACACACAAGGAATACATTCAAAAATTATACTCGTTCTTCGAAAAAGTAGTAAGAAATACGGATTTAATTGTGGTTTACAAGTGAAGCACGTAAAAGCAGGAGAGGGAGAAGTAGACGGCAGATACAGGCGACCTCCCAAACCATGAGGCTCCAGAACACGCCATGGCATCAGATCGCATGCCATGGTGACATCAATAGCAGTCCTTGAATTGTTATTTCCAAAAGATAAAAAATCACTATATTGTAGTTAATAACCGTTTATTTGCGAAGTTGCATCCTATGTCAATAATTTTCCGAACATATAATTCAGTAACAGACAAAAATAGCATGGACCGTTTAAGATAATTTAATATAAATTACAACAGTCTAATAAAGGAATATAGAAATGGAGGGATTAATGGCGATCATTCCCCATTTCGCAAATTATGATTTAAAAGTAAAAATTAGTTTAGTTTTATAACTCAATTCCGAACGTTTCTGACAACCCGCACTCCGAAGTAAGGTAACCTTCCAAAAATTAATAAAACATTCAAATATGTATTATTGTGTAGATCACTCCATAAGAAACGAACTTGTATCCTTAAAGGGAAATAAACAAGGCCTAAAATGCATCATTTCCGAATTATGAACGATATGAAAGTGTGTTGCAACTTAACGTATGTTGCAGGTTGAATGTGCCTGCGTTCCCATTACATCACCGCGAACTTACAATATTTTCCTCTTAAATCCGTTTGAAACAGGACTAGGTGTTATTACCTATTCAGCAATAGAACACTTACGGTGTTTTGTGTTGACGGTCTCTTTTATATGGTTCAAAAATCGTTCGTTAGCGTATTGAATACAGAAAGAATTGTTCTAATTTTGTCAAAAGTTGCAGAAAACTCCGGCACTGTATGTACTTTTTGACAGTAATACTGCAATTATAAACAACTCTGCGTAACGCCTTACTACATTATTGCCCAGGAAGGGTCTTTTGTTTTTGTGATGAATGAAATGTCGCCTTCCACGAATGTTTTCTCGTTTACAAATTTCAAAACTGTGTATTCACGTTACATATTTATCTTCGCAGATTTAGATTTCCTTCGGTCATTTCCGGTCTGCTACACCAATGCATTATTATTAATTACTAGAGAACACAAAAGAACGAAAACACCACACATAGGCGCAACAGGTAATGGAATCTCGAAATCGGGAGATCATCGCGCCCAAACTTGCCACTCGGCACACGTGAGCCTGCGAGAGGGGGAGGGAAGATTCATTCTGCACTGGTGACGCTGCCCAACTTCTGTGATTGCTGTGATACCACGAGTAATGTAGTCTTACGTAATTTTGGCAACACGGACATTTACAAGATTATAAAAATTATAAAATCATCTCGCGCGGCCATTCGTCCGCCTACTTCTGAGCCTTCTGCTGCAAGTCGTTGTTTTTAATGGTGTGAATTATTTGATTTTTCTGTTCTGAATGTTATTAAACAAGACTATGAAATGTTTTACGGGGAAAATGTTTATTTTAATAAATACACCTTGTGTCATACACCTTGTCGTGTGGAATACACCTTGTGTCATACAAGGATATCTGTTATTATTTTCCTAAGAAGTGAGTTTTATTTTCTCAAAACTTAAACCCTTGACTTAATGTGTTTCGTTTGTAATCCAAAGATCTAAGGAGATCGTTGAGATAAACTATTGTAACAGTTAACACCTTTTTTGATGTTTGGTGGATTATGAATCTATTATCATGCTATATTAAGATAAAAAGTTAACCAATGACTTTGAAAGGCTTGCCCCGTGGTACTATGTGCAAAATTCGAAACCTTATTCTAATTTGAAAGTATTTTGTAAGGAATTAAGAACAATTACATTAGATTACAAATAGAGGGATATAAAAAGTGCGTTACTCAAACGTGTTGCGTTAAATCCATACTTTCCATCATAAGTGGGACACGTTCGTCGCTTACACATGCATTGGAATCACTTTGTCTCTTGCACAATTTCAAATGAGTTTTAACATAATTGTGTATAATATTTGTGCTTTGTAAACGGCACATGAATAATTTTCAAAAACAAAAACAATGGTCCTTAATGTTCTGAAAGTACGAGAAAATGGAACTTTAACAAGATTAAAGATAATTAAAAAGTAATGTTAAGTGAAATGTTTTAAATATGGCACCATTCCTATTTTTTAATTCTAAAAATAAAGTAATTAGTTAGAAATTTGTTTTCATTGATCTCTCGCAGGTACGTCACTATTTTAATCAGTGACAAAGCTTACAGGTGAAAATGATACGTTAAAGCCGCTTACGTTCAGGAAGAGGCAAAATGAAAATGATTGAATAAGAATAGTCTCTAATCGATAATAAAAATTTAACTAATGACACAGAATTTCCCGCATTAGTGTTCTACTTCCTTTGGTCTCGGCTAGCTACTCGGCTAGCTACTCTTACCTGCTGCCATCTACGCTCAAAGTAAATTTTTTTGACATTTTCTTAATTTTTGGGTTTCCTGGTAGCAGAACCAAAATATTAATTTAAGATTATTAAAGAACAGTAAAACCTCGGCCTAAATGACAATTTTCTATAAACAAATTTGGAGCGGTTTTTAAAAAACCGACGCTTAAGCGCCACTGTAAATGCCAAACTTGAACCTTTTCGCAGAAAACTTTTGAGCTTCCAAAATACTTCATGTGAAGTCATATCAAGTACTTCCTGTCACAAATCCAATAAGATTTACAAATCGCTGGAAATGTAATCCAAATGCATTCCAAAATCATGAGACATCTTTCAAACAATCATATTCGTGTTTTTTTTAAGAAAAAAAAAACAACAAAAAATACACCGAAATGAACTTAAAATTTGAGTGAATATTTCTCCTCGCCTTTCAAAATCATTATATGCTCATATTTTCGCGAGGGCGAATTTGTAATTGCTATTAATTCTTTTCCGTATACTTACGTATATACGGAGGGAATATTAAAGGAAAGTTGCACATAATTGCATATAATGCAGCACGAAAAAACGGGGGAGTTTCGGCAGAAAAAGTTCATTGTCAATCCCTGATAACGAAAAAGTGTATAAATTCAGTTCTTAAATTTAAAAAAGTCGTCTGACGTGAAGTAGCGAGAGCCCCTGGTTTGTGGGTCCTTGATACCGAAAAATCATTTGACGGCAAAACGACTGAAAAACATTCTTTAAAATTGGAGGTAACTTACATAAAGTCCTCCGGACATTTTCGAAATTTTCTCAAAAACTGCTCCAAAGTTTTTCTTTAAACTTTTGGTAGATACTGCTAATTGTACTCCATGAAATGACGTACACGTCGTATTGTTTTATTCTTCTGTTTTTTCAAACATGACAAAAACGGATTTTTGTTACTTCTCTGTCACGTTGTTAATATTTGTATTAGTGGTTATTTGTTCACATTATTATACTGAGTACCTGTGCTTCAATTAATATCACATAAAGTTTCTCAAAAACTCAACCATTTTCTGTGAAAACTAGATCAAAATTTCGCATTTTCAGAATCGTTCGAACGCCATTTTCTCCATTTTTTTTTCCTTCAAACTTTACGAAGGGATATTGGTATTTGCACGTTTAATATGACGTAAAGTTGATTTTAGTGAGCCGAAACCAAAGGAAATACAAAACTAATACGGGAAAGTCTGTGCCGTTTGTAGCACCACGAATTTTTAATCTGATGTAAATGTATGTATTCCGTCAACAACTTAAAAGTTTCGTAATTTCAGTCAAGAATTTACGATTTTTACATTAACCCTTTTTTCATTCATATTGATATTAAGTTTGATGTACTACTTTCTAGTGTAATTTCGTGTCATTTAACTCAAATTTTTGGCGCAGAAATGTCTTTACTTATGTACGTGCAGAAAAACTTTCAAAGCGTGCAAATACTAGGAAGTAATTATATCGCAAAAAGCGAGTACAGAATGAAAAGAAATCTACGAAAAATATCGAACATTTTCTCGTAATTATGACAATTATGTTAGCTAGGTAAATGTAGTTTCTCACGACAAATCTGCACCGCGTTACCGTAATGTGTTTTGTTTGCTAATAACACAGCAGGGAAAGCTGCTCTGCGCCGCATGTCAGGTCTTGTGTTGGGCTGCTCTGTTCCCATTACCAGCGAGGACATTCGACGGAATTTCTTGAGCAACGGTCTGGTTCACGCTAGTGCCCCAGTGCCGAGTAGTTCCCCAAACAGGGTGCGGTCCCTGAGTCACCAGCCTCCGACTCTCCGAGTTCACGAAATATATATTTCATCAAACGTGTCTTGGCGATAAATTGAAACGATATGTTTATTATCTCTTCGCCTTCAAAAAAATCACCTGTTAGACTACTTGTTGAATATTCAAATCATGTGTTTGGTATATCAAAAAAATAATTAGAAAAACAGCAAAAGAATGAATGTGTAACAAAGTTCTGCTGTGTCAGCTGAAGTTGAAACGGCAACGTGAGCGTTGGACAACCATGCCTAGTAATATGACATAATGAACTTGAGACGTGCATTACGAATTCAAGATTTCTACCCATTGGTTGTGTACTTTTTAGAAGATTAGTTCTCATTACATAAGAATACTAAATTGAAAGATTCATGTTATTTAATTGTAGTACAGCAAAATTAACTTCTAAATTTATTTCCGATGCTTCGCTTCTTTTATAGTTCACTGTAGAATGTAAGGAGTGTATTAGATGCCATGTTTGCTTGTTCCTGTTTTCTGTTTCCATTTCTGAGCTAATTGCAATTACCACAGCCAAAAATAAATGTTTGGTAATGAGGAGATACATGCCACATAAAATTCTTAATTTTTATTATTACAATATAAAGATATGTTTTCCGTGATACTGCATAAAATAATCTTTATCTGGAACTACCAGGAATTCAAGACATATGATGTGATTGTGACGAGAATGTGTTTTAAAATAACAACTTTATTTTGAAAGAAATTAGTGTTATGGAGAGCAGGTATCATCACTTATATACTTCATTGACTTATTCACTTCATTCACAAGTATAAACCCAAGAAACGTTTCAAATCGTCCTCGTTAGTCTTTTAATCAAACCTAAGTGCACAGTCATGGATAAATATATACGAATTTTGGATCAATATGTTTTTCCCCTTAATTGAGCTACAATCGTGTCTCCAACTCGAAGCCGTTGCACGAATGACAGGCAATTTTGCGGTCGACCCCCCAGTTCCAGCGCATTAGGCCCAAAAAAGCACCTGGCAGCCTCGCAGGAGCGGCGTTGTCGCCCGAAGCCACGGAGGTCGAAGCTGGCGAATCGGAAGGAAAATAGCGAAATGCCCTAAGAAGACAGGGAGAGATCCACGCTATGTAATGCTACCGTATTACTTTGAATACAACCCGGAAATGACTTTTCTGTGTTAGAGATTACAATAATCATTTCGAAGCGTTGGATATCGAACGAATTGGTCAAGATAGTACCTGTTTTTTTTAATGTTGTCCTAGGAAAGGAATAATATAAAGATAAGAAATTATGATAAAACGTAAAAATGCGTACGCAAAACATCCTTCAGTTTGACAAACAATCGATTTCGTTCAATTGAGCAACAATCGTGACTGGAAAATAAAGCCATCAACGGAATGACAAGCAATTGTGGACGGCCGCCGGCTTTACATCGGCCCCAAAAAAGCGCTTGGCGAGGCGGCTCGGCGCGGCGCGGCGCTGTCGCCTGGCGCGTCGTGAGGAGGGGGCGAGAGGCGAAAGTGGCGACGGAAGGAGGGGGCGCCGCCAGGCACTTGGCGCTTCTTGCTGCGCGGGCGGCGGCCGCGGGGCGCCGCTCCCGGGGTTTCCGGGGTCGCAGCCGGAGACGGAGCGAGGGCGGGCGAGAGAGCGCCTCTTGGCCCCCGCGCTTTCCAATGTCACTCCCGGCAGGCCGACCTCATCCATCCGACAAACCCCAAAGAATTGGGCCCAAATAAAACAAGGACTAAACGACATGGATAAAACCACGTTATGTGGCCAGCTGACATCTGAGCGGCTGCTGCCATATGCGGGCAGCCATTTATGTCAGCTGTCTACATATTATAAATTAAGATAGTTACGTTAAAAACTCTTATGTTGTATTCCCTTGTATAGTACATCAATAATGATTCACTGGTTTATAATAAACGTAATATGGCTTGAAAATTATATGTTACGTGCGTATCGAGATAGACGTCGCTGAGGCTAGTTCGTTGGATGTATCAATCTGTCCTTTTCTTTTTAGTTTTCTTCGATTGGCAACCGCAGTACGGTTGTCCCAATAACGTTCAACAGTGTTGAGTTTAGTTGACATTGAACAGAAGTATACTTGGGAGGGGAGAACGTGGGACGCGGTGCGTCCTGACTTCACACCGGCTATAGGGGAGTTTCAAATTGGTAACTCCTTCAGACATGGGGGAATCATGCGAGGTTACTATTTTGTAAATATCTCGTGTTGAGTGTGCATTTGACTAAATAGTCTGCAGCCTTGCAGAGAATCTATTAGTGTATATTACCAATAAATTCATTTTATATATCAATGTGTGTTCATTATCTTTTTCTCTCCTTAAAATATGCTCGAGGTAACAAAATGGTCTGGTGGAATCTTGGCTGACCAGAAGAGTCCTAGACAAGATTCATCGTTGATGTAATGCTATCTCATTCAGTACTAAATGTAACACTTAATCGTTTTGACGTGAAGAAGGTTGCAATATGACGACATAACTGTTGGCAGCACTGCTTGCAACTTCCGAACAGAAAAGATTCCATTGTCTCGGCCACGGAAGCTTATGTTTTCAAATTGATTGATTATCTGTTCAACAACTTCTCTTCATTTTTTCAATGCCACGGTGCCAAGTAGACCCAGGTTTGGTTATGGACCCATCGGGGGGGCTCTGTATTCCTGAGCAAATCAGTTTGTTTCATTGTTCAATTAAATTCTGGGCACAATGCTTTAAAACCACATTTGTGTTTCTAAGAGAACACACAAAGTGTTACAGTAGCCCCCTCTTCTTTCATTTCCGAACACCGGATTCGAGAAACCGGTCCAGCCGCATCCGGTAAGGGGCCTTTGGGCTCCGCCCCAGGAACAAAGCTTGTCAACGCTCTACTACGCTGCGATCTACTGAAGGTCTCGCGGATCATTCAACATGAGGGCGTGTTGAGTCACGTCGGACTTACGACGTTGATTTACTCGCAGCTGACATTTCAATAGAAATAGGCGTGAAGTTCACTGGGTGCAAGGTGCGTAGTTCTCTGAATCCAGCGCTATCGGGTATGCCTGTCACGTTACACGCACTTAACGGTTACCTCTCGGAGGTAAATAAGAATCAAATGGGGACTAGGTTACAACAAGAATGTTGTGAGGAATAATTTATTGCTGCCCAGTTAACGTCAAACAGTAGCCTTGTAATAACTCATTTTGCGTGTCAACATAGAAAATATTGGCAATTGCTGTTCAATATAGTGCAGAAAGTTGATATGTGATGTTAAAACAGCTTTCTCGAATACCATATGAAAATTGTTTTAAAGATGAAAATTAAATTTAATGATCCTTCAATGCATAAATACATTTATCTACCACATTTGTTTTGCTAAACAAACTATTTTCAAGTCATGAAACTTCAGTATCATAGCTTCAGTTTCATAGCTAAAATAACACGTATTTAACAATTCTTCCAGTAGACTGCATACACAATGAAGTGGGGATTAAAAGGTGGCGTTATTTTCTATAAACATTATCGAAATAAAAATTATTCTCAACTACTCTTAAAGATATTTAGTTAGATTAGTTTAAATAGTCTACACTTCACGTGTTAACATTCGAATCATTCTCCCAATACATTCGTAATGCAAAAAATACATCGAAGTATTATATTAGGAATGTAAGGTTGTTGTTTAAGACCTTGCATTTTTGTCCAAAGCATGTGATTATCGGTGTATGCAAATTGAGTCGTGTTCTCATCATTCATACGCGAGTCTTCTCCCTCTCTCTCTCTCTCCGCAGCACAAAAAAAGAAGCAAATTATGTAAGGAGATGCGTGGGCTGCTCCGTGGCGGCAGGTGAATGGCCTCTGGACAATGAGCTCACGCGTCGCGCGGATGAAAATCGCTGCCACGAGGCGCCTGCGTCTGCGCGCCGAGGCGTCCGGCGGCGGCTGCACGCGAATCCAAAGAGGATTTCGGAAGCAGGGGCGTAGGTAGAGAGCGACAGGCAGAGGGGGCCGGTCCGCCCCGGGTGTCAACATTTTGAGGGTGACACCAATTACAAAATTTTATAGTTGGGATTGCATAATTGTTTATTTAAAAATAATATTTCAATTATCCTGAATAACATACAATTTTGTGATATCTTATAAATAAATGTTATTTCCAAATACAGTTTTATTTTTATTAAATAATGTATAAGATATTTAGTAACATATATTTTTATATTTAATTTGAATGAGGAGAGTGATTTAGTTTGGTGCCCGGTGACAGCAAATGAAGCTACCCCACTGTCTGGATGGGAGATATATCAGTTCGAACACACACAGACGATACACAAATATTTCTTTAAATCACCTATTCTAATAATTTCAAAAGCAAGCATAAATTTAAAAAAATCAATGCATCCTTGGACACATGTGAGGTATTTATGGTTTCATTACATTTCCAGAAACTCAGGTAAAAAGTCCTAAAATGTTTAATTGCGTGATATTTTATTTCTGTAATAATAAAAACTGTACTAAGTTTCGAAAAATAATAATGTTCCTTAAATTGAACATTATTGGCTACTGAATGATAAAGGGTGAAATAAAATTTAGTCTAATTTTCATCAATAAATTTTCTTCGATATTTGTATATTACCCAATCATAATTAAAGTTTTCTTAATAATGATCATTTATGCTTTTGTTTGTAGATTAAATCTCAATTATATATTTCAATAGACATGCCCATCGTCAATTTACTCTTTCTTACAATGCAAACCTTAGTTTTAGTGGTTATAAAAAGTTTTAGAACCTTCACGTTTAAAAACACCACGTTTTTAGCCATGAATTATTTATAGGATATGCCTGCAGCAATCGACCGCAATGAAGATCCTCTGCCCCTATGTTACTAGTTGGTGTCACTGCAGGGCCTAAGGTTCAAGTCCCGACGGTCGAATTATTTTCGACACAAGCTAGATAGCTAGGTCAAATTCTGTCTGTAGGAAAATAGTAGAGGCCGGCTGCTCTGATCAGTAGTTTTTCGTGGTTTCTCCCATCAACACCAGGGAAATGCCGGAGTAGTACCCCAAGAAACTGGCCACGGACCGCGCACTATGTTTCCGTTCTCTTCCTTGTCCTCCCCTCACCCCTTGTTTACACCCACCATGCACTACATTACCTCATTACTCCCACGACCAGTCAGGAGGATGAAGCTTGTTCTGTTTCGGGCAGTGCCCTGCTGGTGGGAGATACCTGGTTGGGGTAAACTCGCAAGCTGACGGGTCGGCACCGGATCTGGCCATCCGCAGGGAAGGCCACCGATCCCTCCCGGGATAAAACAGATACACTACACTTACGGGACTAATGACATTAGTAGTTGACGCCCCCAGAACCACTAATCAATTAAACGATATTTTCATTTTGACCGTGAATGATTTGAAAAATCGACGTTGCTAGTCGCAGAGGCGAACGAACAGCGAGAGGCGGCGGCGTCCTCGCCCTTTCGCGCGCGCTCGGGTTCCTTCCGCCGCCGCCGCCGCCGCCGCCGCCGCGCCCGACCGCTTCCGGCGCGCGCCGTGGGAGGCGGCGGCGGCGGCGACCCTGGAGGCCGTTATCCGGCGGTCCCGTTACCGGCGCGCTGTAAAAACGCGCTCGCTCTTGTCGGCTGCGCGCGCGCTCGCTCGTGCGGATGTGGACGCGGAGGCGGAGGTCGCCACGCCCTCGGCGCAAGGCCCGCGTGCGTTCACGCGGGCGGGGGGCGGGGCAGCGCGGAGCGGTTCAAAGCGGAGCGGGGCAGCGTAAGGCGGGCGGGTGGAGGGAATGGGCTAGACCTAATAGGGGCGGGCTGGGCGAGCTGGGTGAAGGAAGGGGGGGAGCAAAGCAAAGCTGCTGGCGCCGGCCGCCTTCGTTGCGTCATCGCGGCACTTCGAGCCAGACGCCGCGCCGCGCCGCGCCGCGCCGCTCCCACGCCGGACAAAGGCAGCGACGGCGGCTGCGCTTGCAGAAGTGCACGACGGCGCGGCGCGGCGCGGGGTCGGGCGCACGGCAGGCGCTTGTGTGTCTTGCCACATATTTCCTTGCACTCCTAATAGGCCTCATTTTTATCTCCTTATCTTTCTTCTCCTTCTCCTCCTACGCCTTCTCCTACTTCGCTTTCTCCTCCTTCACCTTCTTCGCTTTCTTCTCCTCCATTATTTTATTACCAACATCAAATTGCTGAATTGAAAGTATTCTAAATCTTTACAATGTCGGCAAAGGATAGCTCATCCTGCAGAATTTCCTTGACAATACTCAGGCTACGGACGCGATCGGGCTGTGATCTGCACTTATTCAATGGATAATGACCTGTAAGGGTTCACGAACCACTTCGGCATGATGGTATAGAGAAATAACTCTAAGAAGGGACCAATTTGATAGGCCGCGAAATAAATTAAAGTCATGTCGAACGATGGCATTGCAAGAGCAATGTCTGCTAACGAGCAAGTCGACGAATTGATCGCGTGGGCATAATCTTCAGTTTTGTTGCCAGCAGTAGCCACGTAGTAGCTGCCTAAGCGGCCCGTTCTTAGAACAATCTCTGTATAGTTACGCAGAGGCTTCACCTGGAGGAACAGTCTGAGAGGGGGCGGGGCCTCTAAAGGCACCGAAAGGGCGAGGACGTTAAACAGAAAATGCATACAGACGTGCACTATTGGGGTACATGATGAATTTAAATACTTCTGACAGCATGGTGATATGTCTCATGGTGCGAAGAGAAACAATATTCTTCCTATTATACATACCACAAATGTACTTTTGTCGTAAAAAAGGCGCCATGCGCGGAGATAACATTGACAGCTCCAACCTTTTCCCCGAATTCTACAGCTCTACTGGTATTTTATTTTGCTTGAAATGCCTGGCGATGTTAGGAATGCGTTCCAATGGGCGAAGGTCGGCTACCTGGAGGGGAAGCGGTGCAAATCCATTATTTTCCATTTCATTATGTTTTTATAAAGAATTGCTGATTGTGTAAACATACATTGGCCGTGCACTTCTCAACTCATGAATGCAGGAAATATAAACTGAATCTTGACGTTAATCTTATAGTTCAGTTAAATTGTAACGCTTGCTGCAGATTGTGAAAGCCAGTCATTCTTTATCAATGATAGCGCTTTTTCAATTATTCAACATTGGTTACCTTCTTACAAAAATGCCACCCAAAAAGGCAAGACTTTTACAAAAACCGACCGAACTCCGTCACAATTTAACTTTCTCAGTTACCGTACTAACACTGTACCCGCTATAAATTAGCGTCAACATATTCTTGTCGGACGCTCTTTCTTACCTATTTGTCAATTATGTTAATACTTTCTCCGAGTTAATTTGTAATGATCCTGAATGTGAACGGAGAAATGCATATATAATCCCCTTCTCTAGCGGAAAGATCGTTGAAGTTAGTTGACATCTTCAATTTTTTTTCTGGAAACCTGTTCTATTAGAGTCAGAGAAGAACAAGATCCTCTCGTAGGATAATTGACGTCCATTCCGTTGTCTGATGTTTTTAACAACACTCCATCATTCAGTTGCTGCCAAACTCGTGTTATACATATTTATGGTAAAAATAGATTACATGGCAAATACCTTGATCTGCTTTCCTATCAACAGAGCTATAACTTTTGTGCTTATATGATAAATTACTTTGAATATTTTAGTTAGAAATTCGGTTTCAATTTTCATATACTTACATTCTTCAGTCGATTAAAATTTCAAACAACAAAATTAAAGAACAGATTGTTTCTGTTACATCCTGGTACTTAAAGGTAACGACGTAATGAAATTCGTTCTTTAGTTTATGACCGCAGTTATCATAATTCATGTGTTCAAGGTACCCAGCGTACATATACGTATTGGCAGACAGTCAAGGAGTTTTTTATGAACGAGATAGTGAGACACTACTGGAGAGTGAAGGTTATGTGAAGAGTTTGGTTAATGAGAATTAAATGAGCTAAAAATAATCTATTTTTATTTTATTACAAATTTTAAAAATGAAAAAAATATAGTTCATTCTTCAATACTAATGACATTGGATATCACACTTCTCACCATGACATAGTTGATTCGTATTTTAGAATAATCTGTCGTCACTTTCCGAATTGTACCCTGTGACTAATATTCGAGGAATTGAAAAACAGAACGTGATATTGACGAAAATATCGAAACATTATCATGCGTATATGATGATCTTTTCTAAACGTGGATTCCAAAAGTTTGATTTCCATTTTCGTACCTTTCTCGCAGAAAAATAATCATAATCGAAAAAATAATTCTGCAAACTTTCATTGGTTTCTTCAATCATACAATGACCGACATTTGGGACCCGTAACCCAGAAGCTTAAAGGTCTTCGTTTAAAGGCAAAGCGCCTTAAATGTGAAATACATTACCACTATATAATTAATGCAATTTCACCTGAACTTAAATTAATCCTAGCAATCCTAATTAAATCAAGAGCCACATACAGATGTCAAGCCCCAATTGAGTTGCCCCCGGCACCTGCCAACCTTAGCCGAACGCCTCGTTGCGTCTCGCGCCCGGGAAGCCAGGGACGAATCACGCAGAAAAAGCGCCGCGGCCGGAGCCTGCTCAATGAGCAGGGGCGTCCAGAAGGGGGAGCGGCTGGGGCAATTTGCCCCAGGCCACTACTTAACTGAGGACCCGAATTGTTTATATTGAATATATATATATATATATATATATATATATATATATATATATATATATATATAATCCAAATTTAACGTTATAAGGTATATCTGATACATTGAGAAAGGAATTCTGTTTATGAATTGGGGAGGAAGGTTGTTTTTTTAAATTTCAAATTAGGGTCCCCTTTGATCAACTGCATCACACCCCTGGTTTTCGCTGGCATCCCTGCCGGCTTTCGTCAACATAGGCCTTTGCCAAAACGCGAATTCCGCACATTCGTAGTCCGGGACGACATAGCAGAGATCACATAGTCTTTAAGCAAAAGAAGGACGTGATTATTGGATTAAGATTAATACAATAATTTTGTTTTAAAAATGTTGTAGTAATTCATTAATGTTTGATAATATTTAAATATAAATATTTAAAATGCAATAGTTAAAGTGCTAATTTTCATGTTCGTTTTGAATATGTATGCTCGTTTTCAATGTTATTACTCGGGTCATATTTTGATTTGGACTCCTCAGATCTTGAGCCCTATTTTCTGGCCTTGGTTCGTTCCTTCGACCCTGCAACTTAGATTTTCAACCGAGGTGGTTTTCCGACAACAAAGTAGCTGAGTCAATCGTAGAGTTTTTCGGATGCTCAGATTGGCCGTGAATTTCACCAATTCCAAAATCAAGAAAAGCTTCAGCACTACAAGTTCGCGTATGTAAGGTGGAAAAGGCAGAGGAAGTGAGAAGGAGAGGTAGAGATGAATAGAGAGAAGGGGAGAGAGAGTCAGAGAGAGAGAGAGAGAGAGAACGATAGTTATATCATTCCTTGGGAGCATTCATCGAGATAATTTTCGTGAAATCATTTGCGGCGCCCGCAGCACTTCGCAACCTTAACCCAGAGCCACAGCGTCGGCGCGTGCGGGAGGTGCGTCACGCGTGGGCTCGGCCGCGCGCCTGCGGCCAAGCGGAAACAGAAATCGAGCGCCAGTGGGCGCGCGCGTCACATCCGCCACGGCGGCGGCGGCCTTGGCCGACCCGGATGGCCGCCGCCGGCGCCGCCTTCGCCCCTCAGCTAGGTCGAATTCAGGCGCTGCCGTCTGGAGAACGCGAGCGGCCGCAGGGAATTTCTCCCAACTACAGCAGGCGAATCTTGGAGCAGAACCCTAACCAACGGGCCACGAACGCGATATTTTCTCGCTCTTCCTTGACCTATCCTCACACTTACACTCACGTGCACTACACTTGCACACAGCATTCAAACACTGACCGCGCGCGTTCTTTCATTCCTCATATTCAAACCTTTAATTTTCCACCATTGTGTGTTCACTTTCGTTGATGTGCACTTCAATTTCAGTAAGTCCTATTTGGCGTAAGAAGAAAATAGTTTGCAAACATGTGTTATGTCTTTCTGTAAATACATTGTTTAAAATCCGGAAACAAATTTAATGACCCTTTAATTAGATATTAATGTGTCATAGGGTCCTATAGTGGGCTATTGCCACATACACTGCAGCCGCCACCACCACAATACATCGTTATCATCAACGCCATCCTCTTCATCACCACCACCATCACCATCTCTTCCACTGCTGACCCTACTGCCACTTCCACTGCTACCACCACCTCCACCGCCACCTCCACCTCCACCTCCGCCGCAGCTGCCTCCGGCTTGAGGCCACGTCCACAACTGCGTCCCGGAAGCGCTGGCTCTTCGCAGAACCGTTTTCTCACCTGTTTATCCGCGTCGATGACATCGTCATGGAGCGATTTTCAAACAGTGGTCGTGATTTATCGAGGCGTCGAGATAAGAAGTTGTGGCTATCGCTCAAAAATGTATCTAACACGTTCAGCTGCCAGAGAGTTTCTCTTTGCACAATTAATTTCCGTTTTGTAGGTTCGTGCAACTCGTTAATGTGAGTACAAAGAAAAAGAGGATGAGTGACATTTCAAGGCTAAGTTTCGTAATATGCTTGGCACTGAAGGTTCTACCGTGTCTGATCTCCCTTTCAGGTCAGTATAAGCCGATAACATTTTTAAGGTTTTCTCTCAAACGTTTTGTGTCGGCGGTATAATTTAGCTGCTATTTTAATTTCTCATTCCATAGCTTTCTATGTAGACATATCCCTATCTCTAAAACAACTGGATGAGAATATTCCTCTGGCTGGAGTTTTGCTTTCCCACTGTCAAACGCAGCTTTAAGCTGTGTTTACATTGATGACTAATAGCAAATCATGCCTATACATGAATTAAATACATGGTGTAGGCTCTTTGTGAAGTTTGAATAGAGTTAATATCATAGTTCCTCATAATTGCACAATCGCTAAAAAGCATTTCTTGCCGTTAGATGTCTAGTCCATAATGCAGCAGGTGGTTATTCCATGCGTATCCTGATTGCATCGATTTCGCTTCGAAAAATATTTCACCGTGTTGAGGGTATCAGATTTAGAAAGAGGAAAGTAAATCGTTTCATGTATCTTGATCAAGAAACAAATAAGGTTCACTAATGAGAGTTCCAGCTGCTTTACTGTATTGTAAGTGGACACGAAGTAAGTGTCAGTGAGTGAACTCGTGCGAAGAGTTGCACAACTGAAGTGGCGTAAGGCCAAAGTCAGGTCTGTAGCGGGTTTTGCGCCAGTCCCTGTGAGCGTTTCAAGCCACTAAGTCCATGTATTTGATAGTTTATTGTTCTGGGTCTTTCACTGTCACCAACCGACTTTCCCATTTGGATACCATGTTTGTAGACACAGACAAATTTTTGGTTTGCTGTCTTTCCTGTTTGTCAATATTTAGCAGCGACAACATAAACGTCAGTTGAAGGACGCATCCATGGGATGTTTGAGAAAGTCGTACCGTCTAGGAATATATTCAAGGAACTTGAAAATAACTTTTTATATCGAGTTCCTAGACGTGTTTGATTTCTTTCTTCATTGTCAACGTATTTTACGCATTTACAGTCCTCGGCTGTTCCCAGATGTTGTGGGTTTAAAAATGTATTATTGTGGCCTTCTCGATATGTTGACATTGGTTCTCTCGTCGAGATACTTAAAACTCTTGTGTTATGCGGCAAGTCAAGACCTCCCTTTGATAGCAAAAAAAGGAATGTAGTATAAAACAGTGTGACATTCGGCTTTTAGCTGTCATCATGCCATTGTTTTTTGTCATAAAATAGTTCAAATGTTTGTAATGACGTAAAACTATTTGTGAAATTATTTATAGACATTTATATAAGTAACAAGAACCGAATTTCCCTTTCGATATCAATATTAAAAACCAGTCAGGTCTAACTACAGAATGACGGCGACAAACATGAACTCCGCTGTTAGTAAATTGAGGCATTTGCCGGTTACAAATTGCTGGTTTTTATATAAGGGAGAGGTGGGCAAGAAACATTCCGGATAATACTTGATTGATGTATGTTTATGAGGTAAGCACCTGGTGTAACAGAAATTAATGATCCGTAAATATCGTGAAATATTCAATGCCGCCGGATCTTTAATATACATTAATGTTGAATGAACGTGTTGCGTACTAGTAATACGTGCAGAACTATAAGAATTAATCAGTCTCTATACGTTTCTGCTTCTCCCTTGCTCATTCCTTATTATTGATCGGAACGTAATGAAAATATTTTTAGCTCAAGACTGAATATCTAAGTCCCAAGGCTCTGCCAGATAACCCGGTTAACAGACCCCGAGTGCAAACTGGAGTAAAATTACATAGTCATTTATGGATGCCAATTATGTAATGAACAAGAACAGCATTCAGCGGCGGATAACGGTAATCGCGAGACTGCGAGACGCCAAGTTCGCGTGGAGTTGCCACATTTTGATGATTTGTCACCTGCAGTTTGGACAGAGCTGATGTGGAGTGGCAATTTTGCAAAAGGGAAAGAAGGGGTATTAAATAGAATATAAGTGATATACAGTATTGTCACTGAAATAATATCTGTGTTAACTTTGGTATTAATTATAATTATTTTAACATAGATCATTGCACACGAATTCTTTTTGAATTTGTTAATGCTAATGAAGATAAAGCAGTCTATTGCTTCTTCAGGCTATGTATCTCATATTTTTTCGTATCAAGAATTATTGCGAATTTTTATTTTGCCGCAGTACTTTTAGTACTATAGAAAAAGTAATGCTGCAGGAAAACGTGCTACTTTTAATTTTTTTCGAATAAGTGATATAACAGTTACGAACCAAATGTTCTCGTATCAGGCAAGTATCGGTTCATGACATAATTCTTATTCATATTCACACTAGAGGTATAGTTAAAACTACAGGTGTAACCATTGTTTTCGTGTGATACAGAAATGGTTTATGTGTTAGCGTCAATTACACCAGTGGAATTGTTTTGCACGGCATATCCGCATTAGAATGTGGGAAGTTGGCATCTGAGTCTCTGAAACGCGGTCTGTGATGCAAGGGCAGGCAGTTCCCCTTGCAAAGCTGCGGTCGGGATTCGACCCCCGCCCGACCCAAGTGGAGATGGCGCTGAGAGAGCGCCTTCTCCGCCCCGTGCACCTCATTCCGCCATGGCCCCGTGTGAGTGAGGGACGGTTTCCACAGATAAAGCCTGCGTACTTTTCGGATTATGCAATTTATAATTGAGAAACTTTGAAATAGAAGACATTGTAATTGGCAAAATCGTCGGTACACAAGCTAGCGACACATCTAAAAATTGTCATTTTTCAGAAGAAGACATTTATTTTGAATATAGTCGTTCATTTCACGACCAACAAAAGGTTTTGTTGATATACCTATTGTTTTGAGAACCATTTTTTGAAAATGTTTACTAGTAAATATTATCTACTACTTTAAAACCAAACTTTTTAATTTGACTAAAAATCACAACGATTGTGATGCGTCACTTTCCTTGCGCACGATGATGTGCAGACGCATTGTTCAATTGCGTGACGTATAATATGTACGTATATGTACAATTTACCAGCCACTAATTAGTAAGCTACTTAGCGGGAATATAAAGTACATTACGTGATTCAGCTAGATCAAAGCCATTAAGCGGTTATACCCAACCATATTGTAACATTATTATTATATCTGATTATGTAAGTATCGGTATTAAACCATCTGATGATTATATCATAAATTTATTAATTGTGATTCGCAACATTTACTTTATATATTTAACAGAATTTTACAGCAACAGTGCAGCAGTGGGTCTTGTGCTTCTGATGTGCCAAAGCCACTGTTTGAGCGGGATGATCGGCGGAATTAGATGAGAGCCAGCATTGCTGCTGACTGGAACGTCTGTGATCCGGATTCCTAGAGGTCGAGTCACGACTGTCAATAATTGTCGACGGCGATAGTGGGGGAACACCGCCACCACCTGCGAAGAAAGTCCGCTGCACTACCGGGACCAATGTCCGCAGCTGTTGACGTGCCGTTTGACGGGGGGGGTATAGGTTCGTGAGGGGGCGGTACAACGGTCAGAAAACCACGCAAAGGTAGAGGATATTAGTAGCTGCTTGGAGACGCCGCGTCTTTGGCGCAGGTGCGAACGTTTCCACCACCACTCTGCTCACATCCTCAGAGCAAAATTCCCCGTTGAGTATCGCAAAATGTTGAGTATTACGTTTCGTTTTGAGGAAGCTTACAGACTGGCGGTGGAAACATTGGAAACTTTGTCTAGGATTCGGCGACTCCCGGACAGCCAAGCTGCTACTGACTCCTGCCGCGGAAGCCTACGCTCCCAGAGGGTGTTGGTGTGCGTAAGTCTCCCAAAGCGAACCTTTCCTCGGAGTGGGCGGCGCGGCCGCGTTAGCGTCTCCGGCAACAACCGCTGCACCTTCGCTCGATTCTCCCCGCGCGGGGGGGCGGTGGTGACGCAACGGCGCTCGGCGGCGGCGCAATTGGACCGCGTCGGCCACGGGCGTTGCGCGAGCGCAGCACGCGGCGGCGGCGGCGGCCGCACCTCCCAGGCCACCTACACGCACCACCCCGCCCCGCCGCGCCCCGCCCCCCCCGACACCCGCGCCCCGCCCCCGCGCGCCCCGCCCCGCCCCGCCCCTCCGTTCACAGCTGCTCCGCCTGCCAGCTCCGCTGCTCGTCCCCCGTCGCGCCCGCCTCGCCCCCCGCGCGCCGTTGCTCGCCACTCCCTCTCTCTCGCGCTGCATTTCCGTGCTTCGGCCCGCCCTTTCGCGTATTACACTCTCGTTCACGCATGCCCTCACCGACCGCCTCGCCCCGGTGACGTGATACAACTCCCGACCTGTCCTCTCGCCCACTTCCTTATTGGCCGTTCTTTGGTGCTCTCCGCCTCGCCTCCTCCACCGCGTTTCTTGCTTCGGTCCTCCCCCGCGCCGTTGGTATTATTACGCACTCGCTCACTCGTGCACCCTGGCAGTCACGGCCCACACATTTCAAACTGTTAAACGAGCGCTCTCCGTTTCACCCGCGTCGCGACCTGTGACACCTCCGCCCCGACCGTGAGTTACCACGCCCCGTGTTGCTCACTGAATGAGCCTGCTTTGGCCCGCCCATTAATTTCGCTTATTAGTCACTCCTGCACTTACACCATACCTCCCCTGCCCTCTTCGCGTGGTTCTGCGCCGACGCTTCCCACGGTTTTAGGTTGACGCGACCTGTACGGTTACTCACCGCCCTTCTCTCTCGAGCAAACCCCCGTGCTCCTTACGGACACTCGCCCTCCTGTCCGGTTTGCGTAGTGCTGCGTTGATTTTCCCTGCTCTTTTCGTGGTACCCTGAATCGTTGCTTTGTGGACCTGTTCATCGCTTATTCACGCACGCTCTTCTACTCTTAATCGAGACACGTACAATTATGTGCCCCCAACCCCGCTACCCGACGTATTTGTCTCTCCGCCCTATTTCCCATTTCCCAAACTGGCACAGGTGGGCCATTCCCGGCTTCGATGCTTTACGCTCTCCGTTTCCGCGTGGCCACTCGCTTCCCTTTGTTCTGCGCCAGCGCCCCCCCCCCCCGCGACCTGCTTCGTCGCCGGTCTGAGGCGCTGAGATGGGCTAAGGCGCGCCTGAGGTTGATGCCGAATCCCCATTACTCAGACTGGTTAAGTACACGTTGCCTAAATGCAGGTTGGACATTGCTACATGCTACAGTGACACGCATACGTTTATGGTCAAAGTGCCAACTGAAACTAACCTTATAACTTCAATTTAATTTTAAAGCTTTTGTTTGTAATCCATTCAAGTATTACATAATTGAATGAAACTTAAATCCTATTTAATTACAAAAATTTGAATTTGTATTTGGATATGCTCCTAACTTCGGTACATGAGGTACACGAGCAGATCGCAGTGATCTTCCCACGCTGGATGGCTCTGGTGGCGAACTACATGTCGTCTCCTCCCCAGCCGCGACAAGCTCTAAGCTCGCGAGTGGTCTTCCGACATGCGTGGGAGTGTGTGACAGATTATGTGAATGGAAGTGTGGAAGATCGTGCGCCCGTTTCTCAGGGTACTACTCTAGCTTTCTTATGATGGTATTGATCGGGAAAAAACACGAAAAAAACTACCGATCAGAGCATGCGGCCGCTAGAACTCCTCCAGACGAAGGTTGAATTCAATCTAGCTAGTGTCGAAAGTCGGCCAGGGGGCTGGAACCCTTCGGGTCCTCCTGCAGCCAGTCAGAGAAGCTGCAGAGAACGATAATGCTGGCTCAGCCGGTAAGCCGGTTGCTGGTAGGCGGGCTGCGGGCCAGCTACAGAGCAGTCATCGTTCAAACGGCGCTTTACAGCGTTGAACCCCGTGGCCGAGAGAGGAAGTGAAGGCGCCGGCGGCTTATGCCAGCGCTGCCTCCGTCCGAGAGCGCAGCCGATGCGCTGAGCAAACCGCACTCAACCGCTTGGCACTACGCCGACGTCATTGTGGCGTTGCTCGTGTTTGCTTTTCGATTTTCAGCACGTTTCATTTTCAGTGAGAGTGTAACGGGTCCGCTGTTCTTGTTTTTGCATGTCATTTCAATAGACCTTGAATTTCTTCTTTGTCCGTTATAACGACGTGCTTGAGACTCGGTAAATAAGAGCACATAGAGAAAGGTAAAAATAATACAATTGAGGAGCTTGAGGAAGAAACTTGTAGTTTGTGTCATTTATTTTCTAAACTAGTTTTTTTAAATTATTTAGTGAATGAACAAATATTATTTTCAAGAATTTGTTTCTGTGAAGTTGTTTCTGCTGATGGTACATATGTTAATTTAATTTTCACAATTTTTGAAGAATTACATTAATTCGGCGATAATCCAATTAGCTTAAAAGTTGTTGAACAAAATAGGTCTATCAAAGATTTTACTTCCTCCACATTTTACTTTAATTTATTGTACAATATTGTCATATGCCTTACGCAATTTCAAATTGCAGCTTCAAAACGATTTAGACATAACATTGCACTTTCGCAGTGCGACATGTAAAATTTTTACTCAAAGGGAGTTAAATACCACTTCGTGTAAGCTTCATGGGCTACTAAATGGAGAAGGCGGTAGGATTCTTTCACGATTGATAAACTTTGTCGGCAAATTCCTTATAAATTACACAACCGCTAATCTTGTTAATCGTTAAGCTGTTATTTTGTATACAAGTCAGGTTATCGAAGTTCAGCTAACTAGGACACTCTTTGTTCACTTGAAAGGAGCATTTCTAGTATTATCAGAATCATCTCCAGTAAGCACTAATTTGACATTGACTCACTGTCTATTAGGGGTCCGCGCGGCAATCAGAGCGTATTTTCGCCATATACTGTGCATTACGTAAATAAAATTACAGCCAAACGTAATTCTAGCGCTGCTGTGCGGCGCGGGAGGTCAAGGGCGGCGTGAGGGGCGCAGCGCAGCCAGGGAGGGGGAAAGGGGCGCGCTGAATTCAGTTGCCAACACAACAGAATTGAGGAGCGTAGTTTTCAAACCCAATAAATGCATCGTTTAGGCATCTTTTGATCTATTTTATTATCCCACAAATTGGGTTTTATCAGAACTTGAATAATTCTATAAGAAACTATAGTTTTAAGCATGCGAAGTCACAAGATTTTAGCAAAAACCGATATAATTGCTTTCTCAACATTTGTTTTATGAAATACTATATATTTTGCATTTATCGAGTTTTGAAAAAGCGTTCGTCGATTCTCATTCAATCGTCCCCATTAACCGCGTTCTCTCGGCACATTGCTCGATTCTTCCCGCTTTTTATTAGAGAAATTCTGTTTCCAACATATTTAAATTTCTTTGGAAAGAAATTAATTTTAGACAAATAAATGTTAATCATTAGCACCTTAAAATTAGCAATATTAATATTAACAGATTTGGAGAAGTGAGTAGGTTTTTCAATCGAGCTTGTTAGATAGAAAATATTTTGCCGAAAGAGAATTGTATCAAATAATTACAAGCTTTTCGAGAAACAATTTTAAAAAATTAGGAAAAAAATTATGAAATGCGTTACTTTAATAGTTTCTAATATATAATAAATTGAGACAGCGCATTTTTTTTACATTTTAGCGTAATCTTACAATTGGAAAGAGAAAACTCACTTGGTATTGGAATGCCAAGCGTACAGGCAAAAAAAAAGGCATCCAACGAGATCCAACCTGTGAGTCGACCAAGCGTATACTAGAGCTTCTTATTTTGTGAAAGGAGCAGGTGGCAATTACGGCAGGGAGAGTCGCCGGTCGCGTCTTCCTGCGTCATCTATCCCCCCACCCCCACCCTCACCCCGCTCGCGGCGTCGCGAGCGGCAGCAAGGCGCGGTTGCTCCTTCCTCCCGTATAAGTAGTTCCTTTATTCCGCGGGATTCCTCGCGCGCGCAACTGCGGTTACGACCCGCTCCTTTACGTCATCGGCATCCCACTAATGCGAGCACGACGAGAGCGTTGCGAGCCACGCCCCCGCCGTCCGAGTCACGAGCGCCAGCCAACGGCTGCTCCGGCTGAGGGCGCCACGTGAGACCGGCTCAGGGCATTAACTGATGTCACCGCAGTACCTCTCTCGCGGTGGCAGGAGTTTCGATAGCTAGGGCGAATTCAGCGCGCGGTTGCTCTGATCTGCTTTTCGCACTACCAATATTTAATGGCTAGAATAACTTGGAAAACTACGAAGCATGGCGCTTGCCACGTTATCTTTCCTCACTTCCAAAAGAAGTATACAAGATCTCCTGTGACACTTTAATTTACAGAGGGCCCTTCATGTGGGGAAACAAATGCCAAAAAGGTGAATAGAAAAAAGTTCTAACCTCCTGTAGCCCTAGCAGGTGGTTCCTGCTGTAGAAAGGGTACTAAAAGATTAAGAATCTTTACAATATAAAAGAAATTGAGAGAGAATTTTAAATACACACAATGGAGAGGTAAGTTTCAATGAACGCAAACGCCTTTCAAACTCGCACGACTAACTTTTATAGTTCCCGGATGTGCCGTAACTCCTCCGTTGTTTGTACGCCGAGTCAGATGAATCACGGCTTATGAAAGCCAGTATCGAAACACGCAGTCGAACAAGCGGCGCCCAGAGCGCACGAGAGGCAGACACTGGACTGGTCCAATGGGACTTGTGGCTCTTGCGCCACCCCCGGAGCAGGTTATTTGCTCCGCATCCAAACTCCAGAAATCGAGAAGCCTGTGGAAGGCCTCGTAAAAGGCAGGGCTGTCGCGACGGGCTCTAGCTGAGGAAAAAGCGCTGCTCTGGGCGGAGAGCGCTTTCGGAAACAAAAGCGCTGATCGAGTGCCATCGAGCGGAAGAGCCGTCATCACCGTTTTGCGACTTCTACTCGCGGGTCGTTTCCAAGGGTGGAGAAAATTACAAATCTCCACAGACAGGTCCACAAGAGTAGCAGACGAAACGATAGGCAGTCACAAACATACGTATTTTTACACATTATCATATAAAAGAACACAATTCGACATTCAATTCATTTAAATTAGAAAACGTCCCTTTCTTAACTCTGTTTACTATGGTGATTCATTTTAATTGCAAACCGATCAATAACAGTATTTTATTTGAACAGTGTGTTTCATTCCCAGGCCGAACAAAGGGGAATAAGGTCAGAAGTATCGATGGGAGATAGTTCTCCCTCCTCGTCCTCCCATTTCCTCCCCCTCGCAGCAGCTCGGTCTCCCATGCCTCTCCCCTACCCATATAACACATTATAAAGACTCCCAACCCCTTACGACACATTGTAAATTCTCCGAACACTATATGATTTACTATAAATACTTCTACATGTCCACGTTAAAAGATTTGCAATAGCATAACCCATTGTTAAGACTCACACGTGACCACATAAAGACTCTCCAACACCATACGGCTCATTACAAAGACTCCTAACACCATATGACCCATTCTAAAGACACAACATGGCAACATAAAGACTCTCACTACAACATGACCTATTGTAAAGACTCGCAAGCGCATGTGACCGATTATAAACACTCCGGCAGTGTTCTGCGTGGGCGGATGCCAGGCACAGCCACCCCTTCGGAGGGAGCCGCACAAAAAGCGCGAGACCAACAATGGCTCGCCGGTGGAGCGGAGGCATCCGTCACCGCATCGACGGCGGCCCACTTGCAAGCGGGAAGCGGCGGCGTTGGCGTTGGCGACGGAGTGAATGACGCGCGGGGCTGGTTATCCAACGCCTGATGCAAGCGCTTATCATGCGGGGGCCGTCGCGCGTGGAGAAACCGGCACGGTGGGCGCGGGGTACGCTTTCTCCTCCCCCCGCGGCCCCGGCGGCGCGGGCGGGGGTGCGCGCGCGGCGGGCGGGCAGGGCGCGGCGGGCGCGGCAGGTATTCGGAGCGCCGCGCCGCTGGCCGCGCTGCCCGCGGCGAGCGCGTTGCCCAACACCGCGGGCGGCTCCATACGGGGCGCAGCGGGGCCGCCCGCGCCCAGCCTCCGCCGGCCAGCGAGGGGGGAGGGCTCAATCATTGATTATTTTGGGTTTCAACGGCTGTGCTCGTTAGTCTCGTGAGTGTAGCGTGCATTGTATCGCTTTGGCACAGACCTACACATCGGCTTGACGACTATTCCTCGCCACGTATGTTCACCAGCGGTACACCGCCCGAACCAGGACAAGCTGTAAGCTCCGGTCATGTCTACTAGTTTAGTATGTGTGTTGGGGAGGGGGAGTTAAGGTAGATGCGAGGACAACCATGACGGAGGATGATCGTGCACTGTCTACATCGCATATGTCTAGATACTTTGCCGACAATAACCGGCTATTCTTCGCATTAACCCCGGAAAACTATATATCAAGTAGCCGACCGCTCGATTCTTGGCTGTCCGGAATGAACCGCGCCTCAGTCTATCGATCTCGGATAGCCAAGAATCGAATGACTCTGGCCACGGAAGCCTACGAATCCAGCTGATCGCTAGTTCTCCAGACAGCGGCGAATTGCACTTCCATTTAGAAGCTCGGTTGCAAAAGAAGCTCGGTTGCACGGTCTCCCGTTCAACGCACGTTGGAGCTCGCGGTTCAGAATAGTCTTCTAAAAGAGTGCAGCCAGCATTTTCATGGTCAAGAGAATATAAGAGCTGGTTAGTATTCACAGATATGATCCGGAACATTTATTTCTATCATCCTTAGCAACATAATACCACATGTGTAAGCTGATTATGGCAATACATTTTTTCATACTTCGCCGAACAAACCTGTGATTATTATTAACAGTACTGTAGTTAATACTGTTATTAATCTTAATATTACTGTGGTTAGCATTAGCACTTTCTTTGTCTTTAAAAATGCCCACGAACCTTAGTGTATTAATCGTCAAAAGAAATTATATTTCCTAGCTATGACTATTTAACCAGGCTTTGCACTATATATGCGGTCAAAAGTCATGACCACCGTTTTTTTCTACGATTATGATGTGTAGGCAAAAAAGTTTATAACATACAAATGATAGGTGAGAATAAAAGCAATTCTTTAACGTATGATTTTTTTACAAAATTCTAGAAATATGTACGAGTTGGATCCAGATAAAACCCCTACGTTACCTTATTTCCACGTCTCCGTATTGAGAGTCAGCACAACGTTTCCACTTGCCGCCCGCAGTCCGCCCTCCAGCGTCCTCGCCAGTTGCGTGAGCTCCTTATCCTCTTCTCACATCACGACTTGTACAAAAAGCGTCAAGATTATAATTTCTGCATCGAGAAAACGCTATTAGGAGAGATTCGTAATTGATTTTGGACTCTCGAACTGGTTCTACTTTTTAAAAGAATGCCGTCTTTTCTATAAGAAATTTAAAAGTCGCCATGCTTTTGAAATTACCAAAAAATAGCACTGGCAATACGAAGACTTATAGGCTTATAAAACACTTTAATTACATATTAACAATGAGATTTTGCTACCCTAACTAACACCTTATATGCCAAACACATGATATTACGGTCAGAGGTATGAAACAATGACCCGCAAATACAAGGCTTAGTGTGTCACTTTCGTACAAATCCAACACGCCATCGCTTTTATACAAAGGTTTCTGCTTCATAGCTCCCACCTGGCAGCCTCTTGTCACGTGTGTCAATTGTTACTATGGTGAGTGTCATTTTTTTCTTTGGAACAAATACGCTTAGGATTTCCTAATAACATACCTACAACGATTTACCATATCGTGACGCAGTCGACTTTTAGAAGTGCGAAGGCAATTTAAAATTTGCAAATTCATAGCGCAATTCTAACAATACGAAACTAAAAATTTGGCCGTTGTCTGATGTCGCTCCAAAAATACAATCATGTACCAAACTTCAACATGTATCACAGAAATTAACTGGAAATTGGTTAAAATGAAAATTGGTCACATTCTTATTAGTTTGTAGTGGAAATTTTGTTTTCTTTCTCGCTCTTAAAAAGTAGCAATTTTTTAGATAAGTGTTGTTTAAATTTAGCAGTCAACTTGGAGTGGTTTATACTCTCTTTATGCTTTCCACCAGCCCTTGCCAGAAATGCTTTGTAAACACATTCATTAAATTATCGTGTTAGTGTAGTTCCAACTTGTTATTGCTTTTAATCGCTCTTAGAAACACAAATGTGGATTAATCCTCCAACATGAACATTTTGAGTGCTACCGCCCAATTCATAGTATGTGCTACGTTTTAAAATAAAACGCGTAGGAAAACAAATGATAAATAATATCATTCATGTATCTTGATATATTATTCTACGTGTTATTTTATTAATTCTCTGCTATGAATTAGTTATGTTTATCCAGTTGGAGGAAAACAAAAAATCATAAGATCTACTGGTGGTTTATTCCTTTTCTTATCTTCTTGAATAGCTCGCTTCACGCTACGCCCCTCTCCGACGCGAGTTAAAGAATTCTCGTATTCATGGGATGGACAGATATTCGGCACATCGCTTGGGCCCAAGGATGAGAAGGGGAGCAGGGAAGGGAAGGAATGATCGTATTTTAGAGACCTGCCGCAGCTTTCGTGTGCAATCTTTAAAGGAAACCACAGAAAACCACTGACGAGAGCGGTTACCCTACGGCTTCATTACTGACAGTCGCCGAGTTGCCGCCCCGTGGCGGGAATCGAACCAGTCAACTCCCAATGACCGGAGCGCTCGAGCCGCAATTACGCGCATCGCCTCCTGCGTTGGTTATTCCCCTCCTAACGACATGCAAATCGCAAGCACATGCGCCCGCGTTGCCCAACGGCCACGACTCCATATGCAGCGATGGCGCAACATGGCCGCCCCGACCGCCGCGAACGCGCTCCGTCACACCTTCATTCAACCCACTCGCGTGCGTAGGCTGCTCACTCAACGCTCCGTTCAACGCCCATCGGTGCTTTGAGAGGTTCATCCAGCATGAACATAATTCAGTAGTGGATGCGCGTTATAAGCTCCGTGTAACTCCTCTTAAAAGCCCAAATCTTTCGTCATCATTCCCTTCCTGTTTGATTAGGAGTAATAGATGAGGTGGAGGCTACTTCGCCCTCGCCAGGGAGCAGAACGGGATGGGCCGACGCTTCCTAAGTAGTACGCTTTTGAGGGAAGCAGCTGAGGGTTCGCGCTTTATATAGCTAATTTAAGGTAACATATTTTTTCGTTATAAAGTGGACCAAGAAAAATGTTAAATGATACATTTGTAAAGACATGCTACTTGTTAATGTATACTGTAATAATTTTCAGGAACGTAGAAACCTACAGCAAGTTACAAAAGTAGACAAAATAAAAATATTAACCGTGCTTTCAATTGTATTTGTTAACAAGTTAAATTTTTAAAGTAAGTTAAATGGGTCAAATTGAAAGTTATTTAGATGCCATATAGGAATGAGTTTTCACTCCGTCTTCGGAGGCCAAATAAGGAGGTCATGAGGCGCTACGCACACGTACGCGTAACGGCCTTTATTGCTGATGACGTCAGATGATAGAAATATCGTAATGTTACAGGTGTACCTGTGATAATACGAAATACCGTTACAATTGAAGGTGATCTCGTGATCTGGTGTAACCGGTATGTTCCTCGCTATCCGAATTGTACGTTAATTTAATGTCGATTGCTATTGGTATTTATTCTAAAGCCCTCGGTACTATGTACATTTACAACAATTTTTTGTGAAGTAATAATAATAAAAATATATAATAATAATATAATATTATTATTATTATTATTATTATTGTTGTTATTATACGTAATAGTATTGGGTATTTCTTTTTATACAGTCTCATTTTCAATTTTTTTCGTATTTCATTTTTTAATTTATTTCTAGAGAAATATTAGTAAAATTGTGAAATAAATGCACACGAACGGAAATGTTTTCATTGGTAGCATTTCTAACAAATTCATAGTTATATCTAGCGGTTTGTATCCCTTGTCTTCTAGTTTTTTTCTCTTTTGTCTAGCGGATTGATTGCGAGATTGATTGCGGGATAATTTGAGTGATTTTATATTTTGGAATCGCGAAGATTATTACTTTGTTGATGTCTTTGATAGGAAGATTATTGTGGAGCACTTCAATGCTGACGCACCAGAGCGTCATGTGTATGTTAGCGATCGGCGATGGACTGGTAAAGAATTTACAATTTGGGGCCGCTCGCTGAATCCTAAAGTTGCATATGGTGGAGAGAGCCTTTGTAAACTTCCATCATTAGAGACATTTTGCGTTGAGTGAAGCACCTAAGCATGTACCTTCCAGGACCGTGCATGCGCTGTTCGAGTTGCGTATGCGCAGAGGATCAAAACTAATACTCGTTAAGGGTCCCCACTGTAACCAACAGTTCTCTCGTCTTAAATGGAGAACAGAACCGGAATGCGTTCCAGCGTCTGTCCAGAGAAACTCGGGCAGTCGCTGCGCCGGTGTCCGCGGGTAGCGGGTGGCTGCGCGTGACGGCGTGCGCAGCGCGCAGGCGGAAGAGGCGCAGGCGCAGAGGGCAGCGCGCAGCTCCACGCTCCGCTGCTCTGGAAAGCTGGGCTCGAACCGCGGACGCCCAGAACAAGAACCGCCCGCCCACTTGCTTTCGCGCCTGCTCGACCCTCTCTCCGCCCCGCTCTCGCCGGTCGCCGCCAACCGGCCGCGCCGCCGCTGACCGGCTCATCCCGCCTCGGCCACCGGGGAATCTCGTGAGGCGTCACAAGCGCTGCGCCGCCGCGCCTTCCTCGGCGCGTCCCCGCCCGCTTCCGCTCGCGCCCTCCCCCTCAAACACACACAGACGGGCACCGATCATCGATTCCTAACCCCCGTCCACCACGACACACCACTACTGCCCCGATCTCCTTGAGCTTAACCGCTCTGACTGCACAATATGCTTGCCCCGATTGATTCCGTCCACCGTGACCACACTCCCTCCACACTACTCCACGTTCGTCTTCAACCCCCACAACCATGTTTATCCGCTCCTTGTTTGGTTGATTAATGATTCCGGGTGCGTCAACGACTAAGGCAATAAGCCCCGCAAGTGTAATGCACGTTTTATCGTGGGGAGGTGTCGGTAATAATTCACCCTGGATGTTGAGATCCGGTGCCGATCTACGTCGACTACGAGAGATTCTCCGACCAGGTTTCTCCCACCAGCGGCACCACCCCAGCCGGGACAAGGACTAAGTTCCCGACCGGTTTCCGACATATGTGGTAGTGTAGTGCATGTAAGTGTGTGTGTAAGTAAGGTGTAGGATGAGACAAGAAATGGGAGGGAAAATTCGCTCGCGGTCCATGGTCCGTTTGTTAGGGTACCGCTCCGCCATTTACCGTCTACTCGTCCACCCCCTTCCTCCTACCCCCTTCTCGCATCCGTCTACACCCACCCCGTTCGGTACCCCTTCTACCGTTTCATCTCCGTCCACCCTCCGTCGCCCGGTCCCGTGCATACGCCAACTCTGCGCGTCCCCGCCCAGGCGCAACCACGACGCCGCTCTGCGCCCAAGAAACAGTGGAAAGTGTAACGAACGAGGCGGCGGCCGCTGCCCGAAGTCCGGCGCGCGGCGGGCAGCGACGGCAGATAGTCGCGGGCCACGGCTCCCTCGCTTCGGCTGACGAAGGCGCCTTGCCACTTTTTCTCCCGGGAGGCAGGCGGTGCACGATGGTTCGGATTGAGGAAAAAGAAGACAAAAATATATATTTCTTATGCAGTGGACTAGAAAATAAGACCCTCTGGCACGGTCCATTACGGTTTAAGAAGATATCTCCAGTCCGAAGCACGTGTTGTTAGAAAGGTTGGAAGTTCGGTTCCAGTACAAAATTACATTCTCAAAAACAATAACTTGAAAACACGAGTTCGTATGTTAATAAGTATTATAAGAAAATCATTGATTATAATAATAAAAATAGTAATAATAGTTTTAGTAATAATATTCTAAAATGATACGATGTTAAAACTAGTGCTTTACAACCGAATATTTGAATAAATGGTGTTGTCATTGCCAATATTTTTCTTTATTTGATTGGCAGCTCTAGATGATTTAACCATCATCATCAGATGTTCTGTCTGGAAGGGATAAATACTACTAGCAGATAAGTAATAATTTAGAAGATAGTCGAATTCCTTGCTTCCAAAGAACATATCTGATAATGTTGATGATGGTTAAGCCATTGAAAACCGATAAACTAATCCAAAAAAGTTGACAATGCATTTTTTCGAATACAGTATACCAACTATTCATCACCCACAAACCATTACAGTACACCCGATGAGGCATCTTGCACAATTAGTGAACTGCATTAACTTGCACTGCATGCCTTGAAGTCTTTTTCCTAAGAATTTTCCTTTTCCCTTACTACGTGTTCGTGACCATTCTGCACCGCTCTGCCTCCACAATGCTGCGAGGGCGGTGCGGAAGAGATGGCGTTCGCGATGCTCTCAAGAAGCCGGGGGGGGGGAGTGGCTTTCGCCGCAGGGAGCGCTCCGGGCGCCCGCACTTATTGTTTATTGCCGGCGGAACCGACTGGATGCACTTTCCGTTGCAGTGCGCACTCCCCGAGAATGCGGATTGTTCTGGTCATCAGATGCCGCTAGACGAGGCTTCAGCGCTTGAAGAAATTGTGTTACTTCCTGAAACGAACGGAGAGGCTTGACCTAAAAAGGGTTGTTCGGTGAATTATATATAACCGAGATCCGGTGGACAAGTTGGACACCAGTAGAAACGTCTTTGGTGTCAAGAGCCGTGTTCTGTTAGATGGAAGGCTGCGTACATGACATGTGGAAGATACAAGGTGTACGAAGTACGACTATCGATCTGTCATCCACAACATCCGTTACTGCGTACGTGTGAGTATGTGTGCTAGGGGCGATCCGCCTCCTAGTTGACGCTTAGAGGCCATCACCTTTCAAGTAATGTTTCGTAAGTAAATGTATGTCAAAATATAGGAATTTTCATCTCCTAATAATTATGTAAAGATGTTTCTTTAAGAATAATGAACATTTGTACATCTGCAGCTACAATTTATCAATATTAATACTAAAATACAAAGACAAAGAAAATATCCAAAATATAAAAATGCTAATTCAGTATTTCAAAGATTTTCAATTCACCAATTCTTCCAAAATTAAAAAAATGACTGCCATTAAATTGACTTTCATGGCTTCTTGTTAAGGAGTAAGTTAGCTCAATGTTGGGAAAAGGTTAAACGTTTAGTGTTCCCCACAGAAGATTCGCAATAAATATACTCTCACATTAAATGCATCCACATAAGTCTACCAATTGCAGTTTATATATATAGAATATAATCAGTTTCAAATAAAAATAAAATTATGCAAAACTGAAAATCTGAAACAATCGAAAAATACATGTGTCAAATGTATTTCTTGTAATACAACTAATTTGATGATTCGTGAAAATTATGTGATGAAAATAAAAAATGCCATCAAAGTTCAAAATGTTTAACGAGTTGTCTATTACTTTATCTTCATACAATACTTTACATATACTATTCTGTTATTTCTATTTTAAAATGTGCATCGCTCATTATGACGCTAAGTATTTATCACACCTGGAGTGATCTATGTGTTAGTCACAAAATCAATGAATAGTTCTGAATATGTATTTCGTTCTGATTTACATACTTTTTTTTTGTACATGTTACTCTTTTCGATTGATACACACCCTTAATTCGGCTTTGTATGACAATATTATTTGGAGCAATGCTATATAACCGTATATCTGTTTTTATTTTTGTCATTCCCATGACAAATGGGTACATTTTATGTCTACAAGTGGCAGGATATAATGAATGTTTTATAGTTTATGCAAACGATGTTTTAATTGCACTTACTTTTCTTTCTATGTTAAATTTATACGCGTATGAGTGTGAACTTTACATCTAGAATAACATGCGTGGTTTAAAATATTCGCATCGACTCTTGCGTATTATTTTGTCCCGCGGAGCACGAAAAGAGGAGTAGCTGCTATCAGATCGTTGCAACTGGAAGAACACGCCCGCCCGAACATGCAGTTAAGGATTTTGTTTGTTGACACATTTTTAATATCATGTTTCCAGCTGGTGTGCTTCTTCTCACATAATTTTCTTTTGCGTGACGTCACATCTTTTCTGTTACAGTGGTTATGGTGGCCAGCACACGTGCATCACTTATGACGCCGTCAACCAGGCGTATCTGCAGGCCAGAAAAAGAATTCGTAAGTGAACATTTTGCATTTTATTACACATATAACCGTCTTGAGTGTTTCTCGAAGCGACTTTAACTTTAAAAGCGCCTTCAGAGCATATACTTTGATAATCTGAATTTTTCAACACAATAAACGTAGAACAAAACTAAAAAAAACAAACGTTGGCATCTAAAGATAACACGAAACATTTGTCCAAAAAATTATTTTATAAAAATATTCAATATTTTTCATAAAATTATTCTCAAACCTCTCCAATAAATTTCAATCTAAAGTAAATTAATTAAATTATTTAATTAATTATTATTAATTTCTAAATGTACCTCTGGGAGATGACGTATTTTTGCCAACCCTTTTCAAACAAAATATTCGAATAAATTTAAATATCACCCTACAAATGATTATTTAAAATGTGAAACTGTTAATAGAAAAAATAAATTATAGATAAAATATATCAGGCAGTACAGATATTTTAAAAATGAGTTTTAAACACAATAAAAAAGTATAAAACGCTGAACAAGAGTAGCAAGACAAAAATATGAAATATTCATTAAAATGTACTGTTTAGAAACAAAAATGCATATGCTAAAACTATTAACTATTGCAGATAACAAGCGATCAATGTAATTTACGAAATTCATTTTATTGAGCATTTCATTTCTCAAATGAATTGATCCTCTTTTGACGTAAGCAAGTTTCAAGGATCGATAATAACCTGCATGTTCTGTTGTTATGAGTATGACAGTCCATTCAACCTCTTCCTCTTGTGTGGATGAACGGGCTGATCTGATCGAAAGCATGCTTCGTATAAAATGAAACCACTAGAAAATGTAACCTGTCAAGTGATCTTTACATCGTGAACTCACTCAACACACTTTAAAAGGTTATGTGAACCTAGACTTTAATTTTAAATGGACAGTCAGCTATGTAACTTTCACTGAAGCATCTTTGCATCCAAGAGATGAAGTTTTAATGCAAATAAAAACCAGTTTAATTCACTTTCTAATATTTTATTAATGAATCATTTTTTAAACTGAATTCCACTGTTAAAGTTATTATGTATAATTAAATATGTATAGATAATTTCCACAACACATACCATTCATCGAGGGGAGTACCGACAATTTTTACTCAAAAATAGCGTTTTTGAAAAGGAAAAACTTATCTTGATTTTTTAATGTAATCTACCAAGTGTACGCTTCCTCAATTTGTGTAAACTGAATGTGCTAAAAATTTTAGTTCCTCTTCTTGAAGTATACTTAAATTTTATTCATCATTGTCTGCGTCCTGTGAACCTTCACAACATTCCTGTCACTATCGTCTTTTTTATTCCCCATTATTGAATTATTTTCTTCCCTTTTTTCATTTTCTTTCCCAGTGATTAAGATCACATGCTCACTTCCATTTTTTCCGTTGATTATTTTTATCATTTCAATCAATAAATCAATATCATCATATCAATAAATTCATTTTAAAAACTCTTTATGAATTTTAAGGAATTCTGGGGCGGAAAGTATTAACAAAACGCGTAATTTGGACACAAATATTAATGATGTTCAAGGTGTCTTTACTTCAGTTCTTAGATAAATCAGTTATGACTTTTATCATTTGGTAAGCGAAATTTAATATTTGGAACAGAGGGCAATTGCTTTAATATACTTCCACATATCTGTATCCATACTGTTTTTTTAGAAGTGCATGCTTGCTTAGAATGATTCCACCCAATGAGCCGAAATGGCACAGAATTACTTTTAAATTTAGTACATATACTCGTGGACAAAATAAAATTATTTTAGTTTTTTCAATAGTGCCCATACATATCAAAATAACAGCGAGTTTGAATATCTAATACCAATATCTGATACCTTCACAAAACAATTTTCTTCTTTTATTGCTGTTAAAATCTTGATCATTTTTTATCATATTTTAAATAACATTCACAGAGAACGTAAACAATAAAATACATAAAAACACACACGATTTAAATGTGTCTCTTTTCTTTTTTGTATGGTAAAGATAGTTCCTTTTGTAGCTCTGCTAAATGGTTTCACAAGATTCTAGATCGTAACATTCTTGACATTATAATTATTCACCCCTGTGTTTATACACACTTCTTTTATGTGAGATGCTCTTTCATTATTATGAAAATGATTATGAGCGATGTATTTTCTTTGGGTCTTTATTGCCTTAAATGATCTCCCTACTGAAACAGGAAAAACGTAAAAGTAAAAACCTCGAACCTATGAAAAAGTTATTATTATCGCTATTTCTCTTTTACAATGTGAAACGGGATCCTTACTTGACGTTTTAATTGATTTCATATTATTCAAATGCTTGCCGTCATTATTCCCTCCTGTTTTTTAATAGAATTAAAAGTCCTTAAATGTTCCTACCGGTCGGCTAGTCTGATCGGTACTTTGCCATGCTTTCTCCGTCTAATACCAGGCCAGGGCCCTACCAAACGCTAACAAACGGGCCATGGACAGCACGAGATCTTTCCTTTCTCTTCCTTTTCCTGTCCCCACGACTTCCTTATACACGAACTTAGAGCTTGTTACAGCTATGGTGGCACTCCGATGATGGGAAATACCAGGTTGGGAAAACCTCGCGAGCGAACGGGTAGGCCGGCGCCGAATCTCGCTGTCCAGCGTGGGACGTTCGCCGCTACCTTCCGCGATGGAAACATGCAATACACTTACTGAACTCATGACCTTAGCAGTTGACGGACCTGGAATAAGAAACCAAGCAATCGATAATCGCGGCTGCCACTGCGAGGCAGGGAAGCGGCTGGGCACGGGGCTGAGGGCGAGGTGTGTGGAGAGAGCGGCGATGGCGCCGCGGCCAGTAGAGAGAGAAGGGAAAGCCTTTCAATGGAGACTGCTCTTCCCATATCGCCTCCCTGTCGCTTTCTCCAATTTAAAGAATCTATCCACGATGCGACTGTTGGAGAAAATGGACTTGATAAGGACGAGTGCGTAAAATTTGGTGCGTCGTTTGCGACATGTTGCAGGTTTTTTCTCTGAAAAATGCCTGTCTTCTGAGATATCAGAGTCAGAATCTGCAGTACTTACATTCTCAAAGGTATTTTTAACTCACCAACAACCTACGTCCTTATTTGGGAACGCACATTTCTTGTCAACTCAAATTAGCTTCTTTTGGAATACTTTATTTCTTCAATAGAAGTAGACATCCTAAACGAAACGTATATGCAAGTTTTTTTAAATTTCTTATTGCCTGAACGCGAATACAAGGGGCGAGTGCTATGTGCACACAATTAATTTGGCCATAAATGTTAAAAGCTTTGTGTTAGGCTATTAAACAGGCTTATATCGTTGATTTTCCATTTTCGTGACAACATGGCAAATAACATTCAAGAGACAGCATTGAGAAGAACTTGATTTCGTACGTTAGAATATTTCTGAGTGAACATGTAATTATGCCATTTTTTAAACACAAGATTTTCGGCATTTGTTATTTTTCACATCATGGGTCTATAAACATTTTTTTCGGTAACGTACACACAAATGTGTTAGTTATCGTCATCTGAGAAACCTAACTATCTGCAAAACATGTTTTACTCGCAGTGATGATAATGACGATCGTGGTGATGATGTGAGACATTATGTGGTGAGTAAGAAGTTTAATGATGATGGCCGCGAAACCGCTTTGCACATCATAAACCCTAACAATATCGAATGGGATATGAACCCCAAAGGATAAAAAATACAGCGCGCTGTTTATCATGGTAGGGGCCACTTCAATATTTCGTAATACGATAAAAGAGCTACTGCCTTCCTTGAAGAGAAAATATTCGTCTTCTCGGAGGCAATTGTGTAGTAAATCTGCAGCAGCAAATTGCATACCGCACACAGCGCACAAATGCCCGACGGGTTGCCTACATTCCCACACGGTCCTCTGGGAATGACAACACATGTACGGCAAACGGAGGTAGCACTCCAAGAGAAACTAAATTTAAGATATGGTTCTGTTGAATGGAATGCGAGGCCTCTAAAACTTGGGAGGCCGGCCCTCTAAACGATGGAAGTGTATGAGCTTGAAAACGTTAACAATTGTGAAACTGTTCAATGTTTTAGTATCTCGCTAACTAGTAACATACTGTTAAACGAAACCTCTTGTCCCTACGTTCTTCCAACCTCTGCGCTCGCCTTGTCAGTAACGGGTTATTAAACTCATGTCGCATCAGTCTCTACTGTGATTTTCCTCTTTAGATTCTCGTTCCTTGAGTTGCATCAGAGATTGTAGTGCAGGGCCTTACAAGCTTTTCCGACAACCAAAGAGAGTCTATTGTACATAATAATAATAATTATTAATATTGTTATTCTTATTACTATTATTATTAGTTTGATCGCTGGCCAACGGATTCCTTTAGCCTTTTTACTGATTTATATTAAAATTAAGCATATACTATTTAAATTTTGTAGAAAAGATTGGCCTCTTTTAGGAGCTTAATGTTATGTCAGTTGCCGTCTTGTCGGTTTCGAGGTCTACCTTCATGTTGCCTCTCATGCCGCATTTGTTTTGAGAGATCTACACAATCTGTCAAAATATTTTTCACTGTCAGAAGACTTCCGCAGCTGCAGATGGGTTATTATTCATTTCTTAACATGTATGAAGAAGTTATTCTTGCATGGCCTATTCTTAGTCTGGTTATACACACTTGTTCTCGTCGAGGGTAGCTGACATTTGGTGACCATTTACTGATGTTATGTTTAATCGGATTTATGCACATATGCACATTTGCACATAGCTATGCCGGTTATCCAGCTTGAAAATATATTTTCATTCGACTCGACAGACCCACGTACTTTAGTAGAGGGGATCACAAGCACAAAATTCAGTTCAGGCCACAGAGAACAGATGTTGGAAAATTTTCCTTCACAAGTAGAACAATAACACACTGCAATAAGTTGCCTGCGAGAGCCATGGAACACTTTCCTATAGGTGTACAAAGTTTTAAAAGTATATTAACTAAGGACATTTGTAAAATGTATTAGTTAGTACGTTAGGCTTATTACAATAGTTATTATTTCAGTTATAATTTTACTGTAAGTGCTTTTATTATTAGTAGTATTGTGATAATCACTATTAAATGCTTTGGTTTATCAAATATACAATTATATTTAAAGAAGTCGTTGAATTGGGGTGTCGTGACGTGTTGTGAAGTGTAGTGCAATAGAGAAGCAGAGAGAGAAGTGAAGTGAAGTGAAATGCAGTGTATTTATTAGTTAAAAATGCCCTGTAGGACAGTCATAAAGTGTAGAGGTAATGCTGTTATCGTTATTATTGTTATATTATTGTTATTATTGTCTTAAAATGCTTTAAAATTACAGCGTATTACTATTCTTAGTTGTAGTATGTAAATTGTAGTGTTCTGCCACCAGGTTGTATACCTACCTGCAGAAATAATAAATCTATCTATATAAAAAAACGAAGAGTAATTTTAGAGTTTCGACTGTATCTGGATGGTAATCACTATGAGTACTTTCATGACCAGTATTTATTTGCTGTAAAAGTAACACTAACTGAATGGAACAGATTTGATTGGTACACCAAAGAATCCTAAATTCAGTTTAGTTTCTGTTCGTAAAAACGGAATGTGATTGCCTGCATTCCAGAAGCAATTTCAACAGTAACCTTGTTTCGTACTTGTTTTTCGAATTTCACAACAACACTTTGACGTAAACATGAAATAGAGTTCATGAGACGACTAACTCGTTTACCTCGCTGTACGTACTGCGTTGCCACATTGCAATGTCTGCATTTGTTTTTAATCATTTACCATTACGTAGTGCATGTGGCCTTGAGCTTGTTTTTGTGGGATTACAAAATCTCGCTCCATTCATTTCTGACAAATGCTTTCCAATGCTCATTTGATATCAGTTCACTTTATGAAAATGTATTTATTTTTAATACTACCTTTTATTCTTGTTAAAAAAGTGATTAATATTTGATTCAGTTGCAAACCTGGAGTCTTTAACGGTGTCTTGATGGGATCGGTACTTACACGCTTCATGCATCGTCATTGCACAGAAGAAAAAAAAAGAAAGAATCAGTAAAGGTTTTCTACATGATCGATAACTAATATATTTTTTTCGAGTGTAATATCCTATCGTTTACTATTATGACCATTCTTAATGTAATACATCCTGGGTTGCTCTTTATGAATATAAAAGAAAACCACCTTTTACACATATCTTTTAAAGTTTACACAACTATTCCATGATTCGATTTAGAAAAGCATATGAGAATTTTATTAGTTACAATTTTCACTTTGTTACATTTTTATGAACAAAATGCTGGACATATCTGTTATAGTTTGATATATTATGATTTAGAATACTTGATATTTATTTTATGTAGATCAGTAAATTTCTTTTGTAAATAATATAATTTTTCAAAAACATTAATATTATTTGGTATGAGAGTTTGGAGAATGCTGCGAGTTCCGAGGACATGATATTTTCGATCTCCTTTCTCTTTCCATTCTATTGTAGCCTTTTCTCGCTATTAAATATTCAAGTATATTGTAAACTCTTTGTAAAAGTTACTAGCTATTAATTGTATCTTCTACTTATCTATAACAGTTGGTAGCAATTTGAAATATTGCGCATAAAATAGAAGAGAAATGAAAAAAATGAAAATTATCGAAATAAAACAGCATTGGGTTTCGCCCCGATTGGCCCTGTGAATGCGGTGCCGATATCGCGTGACTAGGAAGGCGGTGGCGCAAGCGCGAAGCGGCGATTTGAGATCGAGACGAGGCGGGTCGGCAGGGCAGGGGTCGGCAAGGGCAGCAGAAGACCCACGAGGCGCGACGGCGCAGGTGCCATCGCACGGTCAAGGGCGCCGCGTCGGGAGGGAGGTTGCAACACCCGCCGCAGCCACCGCCACCGTCGAACTACCAACTCACTTACCGCTCAGTTACAGCCGCTACCGCCTCTCGCCGCCATAGCCACAGCCGCAATCACAAGGGCTCGGACTCTCATGACATGCCATCTTTTCGTTGTAAATGAAAGTTTATCATGACGTTGAAATTTATAACTATTGAATTGAATTGAATTGAATTGAATTTGCCTTATTTTACGTGGCGAGACTCGGGCCATCAGGCCCGCTCTTCCGTCTGACCACGCAAATTTCGCTACGCTCCTTTCATCAATTAGCAGAGAACGGAGGTATTTCTTGGGCGAGAAATAGGCGATTTGAATTTAGCTCAGAGGCGTCATTTAGGCTTGAGGATCTTTTACATGCAAGTAAATCTACGAACATGGGACAGCCGGCTTTACTTCCCCTCCGAAGGAAGGCGTACGAAGGATTTTTTCGCCCTTAAAAATCCACGGCTTCGATCGGGTTTGAACCCGCCAACTTGGGAACAGTCCAGTAGGCTAACCGTTACACCATCGCCGCCGCATTGGCCACGCATCGCCACCGCAACTATTGGGTGAATGTTTGTCAGTTTTTGGCACTTTTCAATTTTTACGTCATTTTTATTACACTTACGACATTCTTGTCATCGCATTTTGATTTTTTCAGTGTTTTTTGTTAGTGAGTGTTTAGTGAATGTTTAGTTAATTTACAATGACACTCTAAAACAAAGTTTTTATTGAATCTTTGGTTCATGAGAAAGTTCACTACTGCAGTGGACTCTGATTTTCGAACTCTCAACGTTACACAGATATTCGGTAACTTCCTTGATACATCAAAACTGACGGTTGGAATATAGGAGCTAAGGATTACATAACCTCCTAAAATAAGGACTTTATGTTAAGAATAATTTTATATAAATAAATTTTTAAGTCATTTTCCTCTTAATTTCAGGTCATTTTATAACCAATTATCAAAGAATTTTCAAGTCATCAGAATCCGAACCCTGGTATCATAATCACTGCAGAGGCCCCCTGCGCGCCCCCAACCCTCCACCTCCCCGTCTCACTCCCGCCGTCGCAGCGTTTCTGTCGGAGCCTCTCCCAACCATTCCGTCCCCATTACCGCTACCAGCACCCCCACCATCCCCACGACCCGCCCACCACGTCCACTGCGGCTGCGTCTAACTACGCTACATTCACTGCCACCTCCGTCAACGCCATCGCCTCCGTCGTCACCGCCCCCTTCCCCACCGTCCTCTTCCAAGAAATTCCCAGTCGAACACAGCGCCCGTTTGCGTAACGTGCAGGCTTCGCGAACTACTTTCTCAATCCTCACTTGTGAAGCAAATGCGTGGTAGAGAAACCGTTCCCTGTCGTCTGTCACTAAATTTTCAGGCAAATGACAACTCTCTAAACAAATAATCTGGAAGGAGCGACGGGTGACTCGCCGGCAAACGGTCAGACACGCTCGGCCTTTAGCTCCGCGTCGCAAACGCAGGGAGAAGGTGAATCGATACGCCTCCCAAGGTGGCGAACGGTGGTTGACCGAACGCGATTCAGTGAAACGGCATGACAATTCTCTAACGATCTCTACAGCGAGCTCCGACAACCAAGTTGGAGAGAAGCAAATGATATACAAACGTGATTCAAAGCAATGGCATGAAATTATTCTGGCTGGCTGTACATGGATGTTTGCCAATTAATGATTATTTTTAAAATGCAATGTAGTAAAAAGACAAGATTCGATTAAATGGCAAGAAATCGACTTCACAGTCTTTACGGCAGCCTCTCTATACAGAGCAACCTTTATTTCCGGTGACGGCGTCACATAACCTCGCGAGTGGCGCGTTGGCTTCAGGTGTCAAATCCAAGCTTCCCGATGTGGAACGTGTTGTGGGCAAATTAGTTTGGCAGCAGTTATCTTGCCGTTGTACTATTTCCTCTGCCTCTTCATCATTTCTCCACCATCATTCATAGCATGCACTTCCCAGTATTACCTAAGCGTTAGGAACAACCTTTAGTGTTGTGGCGAGACTATTCACCTTCAACCTCTATGTGCCGGGGTTACATTCCGATCAACCCACGTCAAATTGACAGCGGGTTGGCGGTAGATTTTCTCTGGATCTATCGTTTCCCCTCTCTTTCATTTATCACCACTCTGATTCTTTCAAGGGGTTAATAGATATTATTGAATAAATATGTGAGATACTATAGTTGCGAACATTGTAATTAGTCGTGTGATCTACAAGAATTAAATAATACAATAGATAGCAAAGAAGTACAATAGGAATAAAGAATACAATAGGAGAGCATTATTGTAGTTCACCTTTCCAGCTGTGTGCGCACATGTTCGGGTATTCGATGACAGAAACAGCCGACGATAATTCTTTGATATCTGACAGTGAATGCTTTGTATGATGAATTTTAATATTATAAAAATAATAACACAGAGTTACTAGCTGCATGCACCATTCAAAATTGTACTCATTTGTAGAATATGAATTGGTCTGCATGACACTTGTGTAATATAATAATCGTACTGTATTAAGTTGTATCAAAAAGTAAATGATGGCATATAATTTAAAGTGAATACTATTCCAATAGAATGGTTTAAGTACAATTTTCTATAAGGGAGAAAATTCCTCATAAATTGGTTCTTTGGTGGAGAAAAATCTCACCTTGATTTTCTATGTTTTTTTTACTTGGAAGTTATTCAAACAAATTGTGTAACGTTACTTACACATTAAAAAGGAAGTTGCAAAGTATTTGACCATAATAAAGGCAATACAGTAAGGTGAACTAATCTTGGTTTGATTGACAAGATCATATTTGGATTTCAGTGGTTTTCTCAGATATGTACTGAAATTCCCGCAAAAAACTCACTTCCCACATCTCAACCCGATTCTGAAATTCCAAAAGCTGTTGTAAAGAATTGAACTGTAAAGTTACAGAAACGTCTAATTCGTTAGTTGTGAATATTTTACGCCGGTATTAGAAAATCTTCTCATAGCTCTGGAGTTCAACTTCGTAATTAGCTGTCTTGCTTAACTCTTCGCACGGCCACGTGAGAGCGGAAAACACGGTAAAGCCTTAACTCCGACTACTTTCTTTGCGATTTACGAAACATCCGCTTCGCGACCATGGAAACAGCAACACCAGCGAAATGCTATTCGAAGGGAAAGCCGACCAATTTAAACGAAAGGAACACCAGGAACTAGTTAAATAATGTTAGTACTCCGAGCGCATATGAGAAAGTGTGTTCACCGTGGGTGGAATTCTGTTTTTCGCCCACCTACGCGTCCGACTTGGCCTGAGGCTGGTCCCTCTGCAGAGGGATGGCCTCGTTCACAAGTGGAATGTTGGCGGGGCATCTCCAAAATTTTTCGGGTGTGGTTTTAATGGAAATACTCATACACGATGGCTGTAACATGTTTATTGTTTCACTTTGAAGAATTACTTTACAAATTGGTTTACTTAGCTATAAAAATTATTAAGAATTTTAGTTTTACTATTCTCAAGCATGTTTAATAATCTACGAGTGAATGTTATACATGCATGAAAAATATAACGTTTTGAGTAGAAATGAGAAGTTAATATATGAATGCGATTTTATAACCTCGATAATGCGAGTCAAGAACTCTTTGCTGAAATATTTATTTCGTGTTAACTGTGCGAGAGAAAAGTTCTTACATATCTATTTTTAAAATAGGGCAACGATAGAAAATTTTTGAATCATTACTTTTATAAAATTTAATTCGATTATTGTTCTTGTATACCATGTCGGAATTTTGTAAATCTCAAAGGATTTGGGCTGTATATTAAGAATTTTTTTTCATTGGGGATTCTTGTGCCTCCAAATAACACCAACTAATTTTGACTCTCATATTGGTTGCCAGGAACTCAAAATAACAAGCCATGTTTAACCATTACTTCGTCATTTCCCGGCTAAAAGGATATAAAATCCAATTAAGACGGGAACAATTCGATCCTTTGAAATCAAATCGGCAAAGTTAATGCAAGGCAAAGTATCGACTGATTTTTTCAGGCTTTAGACTCAATACCCCTCACGTTTGGTACATCAACTTTCATTTCTTCGTGATACCTCTCCCTTTGTGCTCCATTTCGCGAATGGGGAGTATTCTCGTCTGATCAACCGCCAACCACCTTTTAGGGAAGTAGAAATCATAAAAGGAGTATACGAGAAAGCGTTTCAATCGATCATTTGTCCTCCCCTTTTTACTTGATGCTACTTTATTCCGATCATGACACGTCGACGCATTCATGCGTTGCAATCTGGCCGTGTCTCCTCTCAGATCCGATCGCTTGCCAAGGCACCCGTACGTATCCTCATCCGGTAGCACTGCCGGCAGCGTGGCTTCACGAACAAACCTGCGCTTTACATACATTTCACGCGCATGGCTCGGTACAGGAACTTCATGCTAATGATGGAATGTTAACGGAGGAGTGCACTGACTGTTAGATTGAAAATTTAAAGCTCCCAAGCATTATAATGTCATAATTAAAAATAAAACATGTGAAAACCAATAAATAAAATTAATGAATAATACAAAGCAGCGAGTCTGCGACAGTTAGATCTACGTTGCGCTAATCCCTTTAGAAAAATAATGTTTCTTGTTTCTTTGTCCTGCTTCTACCTGTGACGCTACTGGTCAAATGGAATATAAAAATGCGAACGCACACCCACGCATCCGCTTTCCAGCCAAGCTGGAGATTTGCCGCTGAGGAGCGTCATTTGGGAGGCTCCACAAGGTGACCCGCGCAGACTCCTGCGCTGCCGGTGCTTGGGGCAGCAGCGACTCTTCCCTTTACTCCATTTGGAGTCGCAGGCAGAGCTTTAGACTTTAGACAGGACAGAGGTTTCGGCGTCAGAGGGCTCCAAAACATGCAATTCCGTCAAAATTTCGAGGTCACATCTTTGCAGCATGATTCCAAATTCTCTCTCTGCTACGGACACGCGGAAGTGAAACGCTAGGGGAGCAGAAGCCCTCGTCGCGCATCCGAGCCCCTCTGGAAAGTTGGGCGCCGCCTCCTCCACCTTCTCCCGCCGCCGCGGCCACTGCCAAGTGCCCTCGCTGCGCTGGCGGCGGCGGCGGCGCGCGCGCCCCGCTTTCGCCTCGCGCCTGTCGCAACGCCGCCGCCGCCGCCACTGCCGCCCGGCCGCGCCCTCCCCCGCGGCGCCGCTCCCGCCGCCGCCGCACGCGCCCCCTCGCTCCATATCGGGGCCGCGCGCGCGGCTCCTGGACCACAGCGCCCCGCGCCCCCCGCGCCGCCCTTCGGCGGAAGGCCCTGCGGCCGCTCCCGGCCGCCCCGAGGCGCCGGCAGGTGCTGCCCGCGTTCCAGGAGGCGTTGCTTCAACGGGCAGGGCGGATCCGAGGGATCGGAGCAAAATGAAGCAATCCGGGGAATGTGGAAAGCAAATAAAGCCTTTATAGGAGATTTTCATTCGGTTGGTTGGCTGTTAGTGATACCGGGAGCGCCAACTGTTAAGGTGGTTCGTCCCATATGTGTAGTGCATGTTTTTAGGGAGGTGGCAGTGGTTTCCACCCGCTGTATTTCTAAATGCGGCGCTGCCGTACTGTCGGCTAGACGGCTTTTCTCGCTACCAGGTATCTCACTAGCGGTGTACCGAGAAGCTCTAAGCACCCGATCGGTCTCCCCGCATGTGTGGTGCATGTTAGTGTAAGTGTAGTGCATGCTAGTGCTTCGTCACTCGCGTATTTTTCCATCGGATCGGACATTGCAAGTACATTTTGTTACTGGGAAGTGCAAATTTCCAGTTGTCAAATATTGGTCGCTTTATTTATCATTCCACTCCAAAGTCCATAGTCAAATGATAGGATAGGGACCCTGGAGCTCTAGAAAACGTGTATTGATTATAATTTTGATCAGACAGTTTTATTGTTTTTGACAATAAATAAATTAATTTAAATTAAGAGCGAATACATAGTGACATATATCAACTGTCAGGGATCGTCCTGGAACAAAATATATTCATTTTTAAAAGCAAACACTGAAGGATTGCTTCCACGTTATCACGTTTTCATTTAAGTATTCACTACACCTACAAAACTACAATAGGAAATTTCCAAATACAAACGGTATAGAATACTGGCTCAAGGGATTGAAAATAATTACTAAAAAATGGTGACACTACTATGGAATATGTAATTTTATAACGCTAAATAAGTAGTATATTTCCAAGTAAAATTAGAGTGACTTTCAAGCAAATTTTAGGTTTAAACTGTTTGCAAAATACAATGGAATTTTCATATCGTAAATGTGAATACAGAACGCAATATTTTGCGTCACAAAATCTTTCTACAAACGAGACTTCAATTCGTGAATTTCCAAAATCATAAAAATTTAGTGTTCGTTATATAAAACCAGTTAATGATAGCAAAAGATAATACATCTGGGACCTTCTAAATTGCATTTAAAACAAAAGTTACGACACTTTGTTGAGTAGAAAGTTTAATTCTTTTGAAACGAAAATCCGGTTAAAATTATATTCTATAATTTAACCCATTTAAATATAATTGTGTGATGCGTACAAGTCGAGATACCAAGAATTGTTTATAGTCCCTGTTCGATTTGTCAAGATTCTACCGTGTTTTACATTGCATGTGGTGGCCTAAATGGCCCGTCGCTGCTAATAACCGCCCAAAGGAGAGCATCTCCGGGAGCCCCGATCCTTTCGTTAGCGCCCTCAGCCCAATGAGGCGACCGCCAGGCCCCAACCTCCGTCTCGCTCCACCAGCGCCTGCCCTCTTCGCATTGGAGCTGCCCACCCCCCACACACCAAGGTTTCGTTTAACGCTAATAGTTTGCTTTCGCACATCATCAAAAGATTAACTTGCCTTTCTTTCTTGTTTATGTATGTCGCTTACAACGAACCTTGCTTAGTAAGTGTATTTGGTTAAATATGGTCTGGACATATGTGCCTGATCTGCTTTCGCCAGGCGCTGAACGAAATCTACATATTCTGTTTCTTTGTCTTTCGTCAGACCATGGCTGTAAACTCAGTTGCTTTTCTTGAACTAGGAAATCCTTATACGCATGCAAAGATTCCTTTTCTTTTTGGGCAAGGAATCTTTGCATGCGTATGAACCACAACATGTGACAATGTTAGATATTTGTTTCCAACGCATTTTTTCACACCATTTGTTTGATCTTGTGAAAGGCAAACCCTTTTTGAATACGTTTGCATTGAAGTTAAGAAGTATATTTTTCAATGTCCTTGAAAAATTAAAACTGCACACCCGGTCAGTCGGCCCCAGTGTTCGTGATCCCATTAACCATTTCTTGTGAAGGCGTGTCGCTCATTAAGTGGCCTTTCATTGTATGCATTCAAGTAGACCTTGAAATTCAGTTGCTTTCATTAAACTGATCGTAGCGCAGCATTGTGTGCCAAAACATGTGACAAGGTTCCACATTTGCGTGCAGCAGTAAAAAGTAGACACTCTTTGAATATCTGCATCAATTTAGCAAGTTGTTTTTCAACGCTCCTGAAAAAGTGGAAGTCTGCAACCTCAGAATTCTTTTAAAAATCACACATCTTATTTTTTATAGACTCAGAAATGAATTAAAGGCGTACTGACCATAAATCTCTAATATCTTCAATTTTAATTAAATATGATTAAAAATATTCATCTTTTAAATGAGAATCTTAGCGAGAATTAAAATTTAATTTTAATTGTAACGCTGTTTGTCATTAAAACGTTCGTTACACAATAAGACTTTTTAGTTAGATTTGATCGGAAGATGGCAGAACACGTGAGTATTACCATATGCAGGCGATAACAGAAACTACATTGTCGTTCAGCAAGATGAAAAAAGGCTATTATATCATTCAGTGAAACAAGATCTTGAATTCTCCATCTCTAATACATAAGAATGTTATTACAAATACGATGCCTTTTAAGATATCAATATTACGGAAGAGCGTGCCCCACATAGATGGCTGCCAAGAAAGCAGTCAGTAAGACTAAAAGCAGAGAACAAACGACGTGTGATTCCTTTCGTTACGGGGATGGCACAAGAGGCGCTGAAGCGTAAGTGCTTAGAACTTATATGCACGCGCACGGGCGGGCGGGTGTTTATGCGTGCTTTGCATAACCAATTTTTATTGTGCCTTCTACATGGCCTGTTAGCCAAGTTGTTGGTTTTTTACCGTTTCAACACGACGCAATGGCGTGGCAGGCGCGAGGAGCCGTCCAACCGGCGTGGAGTGCACGGCGTTCATTCAGGCCGCGTCACATCAGGTGAAAAACGTACCCCACCGCGATCATCTCAATTAGATGAACAAATGTCATGTGGCTAAAACACGCTTCGTTTTTGCAGAAGTTTTTGGCGATTTCTCTTCTTCTATATTACTCGTATCTATGCATGTCATGGCATAATAGAACATAGGCGGCCCAACCGCGGTGAATTCTTGCGATTCAAATTACTCTATTTTAGATTTTACTCTCAGTTAATTATTTGAAACCTGATTGATGAATTATTTCATTTAAGTATATCATTTTTTGCTTTAGTAGAGGAAATGGGAATTATTATATAGCCAAATTTTGGGCAATAGCCGTCAACAGGTCAAGTGTTAGATCTCCAGTCATTTCGAACTCCGAAGCAATTTGTACAACCCTTCCTTTCTAAATGTGGCGCCACTTGCGGTGGACACAGTGCCCGCCAACGCTTTCCAGCTAGCTTCCTTGCCCGCGGCCTTGACATGTCTGTTCTAGAACGTTCAAAACGATGTTCTTAATGTGAGGCTCTGAGAATAATTCTAAATCTTGCCAACGAACGAATCAACCTATTTTCAGATGCACATGACGAAAAACATTTTTTTTGAGAATCAATGGAATTGGGTGCGTAATACGACAGCTTGTATCGTACACGACCCTGCGATCACACCGACCTCGCTAGAATTGCATTATCTGTACGCAAATATCTTTCCGAGTATCAAACAGCACTTCGAGTCTTGTAAACACAGAACGAATTCCTGTGACACACAAACAAAATTTAAAAATTGCAAAAGCTCTTTCTCGGCTTTTGAGGCCAAAACGGTACAGGAGTGATGTATCGCTAATATTAACAATCGTCTGAACACGTCGATGTGTTCTTTCGCCTGGAATGTCTTTCCTTATGTACAGGAAAGCATGGCTTATTTTGAATGTGGACGGAGGGTTCCTGATATAATGGGTAGTACCCTCGACCGCTGGTGCCGGATCCGACCCCAGTCAATCGATGTGGAATGTGCGTCGGCCAACGTGAGCACTCGAAGCCTTGCCGGACATACCTCACATGGATTGTTTGATGGAGGGGTAATGGGTGATACGATTTTAATGACGATGGAGCAGTTTTGGAATGAAAACAGCGGAAATGTCAGAGTCCTGTGAAAACCTTCGTCTTGCCCATCCCATATTTCACCAGGATCGACCCGGATTTAAAATCCGGTTCTCTGAGGTGGAAGATGAGCAGTTTGAACACAGTACGGGCGCCCGAAATAGAAAACCGTAAATATTGGATGGGAAGAAGGTTGCTCATGGTGTGCTCGAATATTATCAACTCAAAATGCTGGAGTTTCACCTAAGATCGGGTTTTTATGTAACATTAAATTCGAAAATATGCCATAAAATATGCAAAATAACACAAACAATAACGTTAATAGGCACCATAGGCACAAAGAACCTCAAAATCAGATAAAGAAGTTTCCATACTTCTCCGACTGATCAGAAAAAACATAGAATTACATAAAATTTCGAACTTTTCATCTTGGCTGTTTGTTTTTGGCTATTCCGTATGTTCTTTTAGCTAAAATTAATTTAAAACATATTGACTCTATTACATAGATTCCCAGATTGATTTCTTTCGTTGACCCCTTTTAGATAATGTCAACCCCCTCTCCTGTCTCAACCCCCTTATGCTGTCTCTATACTATACAGCATTTATAATCATGACACAAATAATTGCACATAAATGACTTACATACAACAATTTCGAATACCATACCCAACGATTACAATATTCTCGTAAATATCTGTATTTTTCAGTTATTGAAGACGTTTCAGAATAGAATAATGGAGTAATCGCCATTGAAATGAAATGGTTACAAAATGTTTGAGTGTTTTTTAGAAACTGTCCATAGAATTTCTGCAATGCGTTTTGCTGAGTACTTTTTTTTGCGATAGAGTATCGTTGTCCAGGCACAAGTATCATTTTCTTGAGTTTTCTAAACATTCTAATTCCGTAATTCGTAAGATTGAAAGACGGACACGAAAGAAAGAAGCAAATTAGTAATTGCATTTTTACACGTTTGTTGCTTTATACAAGAAAACAGTTACGTTCATTAACATTTTTTGTAATAAATGAGATCTCGATTACATTGATAATGTACAGGTTCATAATTGGGCTATTCTCCCCCAATGTGAATCCCTGCCTATTTCTACAAATCACCACAAAAAGGGTGTCCTGGCCAGGCGGACTTCGGGCGGTTCGTGCGCAACATGCGCGCGTGGCACGTGTGTTGTAGAGGCGGAGCGTGTGCGGCGCCAGGATGCCCCGCGCGCGCCGGTGGCCGTGAGCGGGGAAAGGCAGCGAGAGACCTTGTGGGCGGGCGGGGGGGGGGCGGGGCGGAGCCCGGCCCAGGCGCAGCGCCCTCCACGCACGCACACGCGCGCCCTTGCCCCCACCCGCTCGGCCCCTGCCACGCCCTCGCCCTCGCGCCACCTCCGCCCTTACTCCTTCCAGGCCTTGTCTCGCCCTCGCTCCTACCTTCGAGTCCCGACGGCTTCTTAGCTTGTTCGACTTCAGTCGCTGTCTAGAGGAGAATTGTAGCGGCCGGTTGAAAAGAGCCACGGACTATGCGCGATATTTCCTTCCTCTTCCTTGCCCTATATTCACCCGTTCCTTACACGCACTTACACTAACATGCCCCCATAGAGTTTGTCCCGGCTGGGGCGGTGCTCCGCTGGTGGGAGATACTTCTTTGGGGAAAACCCCGATAGGCGACGGTAGGTCGGTGCCGGACCTCACCATCCAGAGGGGGAAGAACACCGTCACCTCCCCACTATAAAACGTGCACACTTACAGGACTAATGCTCTTCGCCATTGACGCGCTCGGAATCACAAACAACCATTCAATCAATCGCACTAACCTTCGCCTTCGTCCTGTCCGTCGGCCTCACCCTCGCGACACCCCCGTCCTGCCCTGTCTCTGGCCAACGCCCCGCCCGCGGCCCCGCCACCTCCTGCGTCTCTCTTTAGAGACTATCCAGACCCTGGACACGCGTCGCTCTCCGCGACCCCCTCGTCATGGATTCTCTTCAGTTCCTGGTCATGCACCCGTCGGCACCGTTGCCATCGCTTCAACTCCGCTCCTGCTCTCCCCGTTTCATCTCCACCTCCCTCTTCTCTCCCCCTCTATCACTCCCTCCTGCCTCCCAGACGCCGTCCTCGCACTCGCCCTTCACCTTTGGCCTCGCACTCGCTCCGCCCCACTACCACCGACCTCAACTACACCGCACCCCCGCCCCTTCGCCCTCCTGCCGCGGTTTCCCACTCCTTTTCACAAACACCGCGACCGCGTCTCCCCTGCGGCCTCCCCCTCCACCCCACCCCCTCATGACCCCGCCTTGAACCTGCCTTCGCCCTTTATCCTGCCACCGTTCTCCGCCTTTAACTCGTCTCCGTCTGTTTGTACTTCGCTTGGAAGCGCAATAAGGAAGAAAGCTACTCTGTTACTGGAGAGTTTTGAATCTGCATTAAGATGAAAATACAAGACAAGAAGGGAAACAAAGGAAGAAAAATTACACGCTTCGCACCAATGACAAGTACTTGAATTATCTCTCATACCGTAAAAGTGCTCTCTGAGGAGACTTGGAAAGTAAACTTCGCTTCCGAAACATTACGGTGGGCGATGTTGTCTCTCTTCGTGGAATTCTCCCATAGCACTGACTGTGTAGAGAAATACCAACTTGCGGTAGACAGCGAAATGAGCGAATCATAATGCGAGGAGAACGCGTTTCTTATGAGTGTCTGCGTCAAGGTCGATTCGTTTTCTACATGTATTTTAAATGAAACTTTAAATTTAAATATACTAGTTGCCTAGAAAAATGGAAATGGAACACTGCCAGTTGAACTCATTTCACGTGCTGTATATCGACAGTAGAATCGAATGGTTTCAAAAGCGCAGTCGATATCGTGTTCCCTTGGTCTGACGTGGCATCGACTCGTCAACCCTGACCGGCGGCGACCGACCACATGGCCAAACGGAGCCAAGCTTGCGGTAACGGACCTATTTCAGGACTATCGATAAACATTCATACTTGCCCGAAATTGTTATATAATTCTTTCTTTGTTAAACTTTATTACTTTTTTTAAATGTATACTACTTCAAATTTGAACATAATAGAGAAAGATATGTGTTTAATATGACTCTGACTTGCATCTTCAGTCTTCATAACAAGACAGAATAGAAACAAGAAGCAAAAAACGTAGTGTTTGAAATTGAGTGCTCGCGATTTTTGCGTTGTTATTCCTTTTGGAGTCTCGTAGAAGGTGCCTAGAAGTTTTTAAAACAAGTAACAGTGAATTGGCTATTAATTCTGAAATAACATTATCTTACAAATTTATAATGAAATTACTTTTTATGTTACGTTGAAATTAATTGTATATTATACGTACAATTTAAAACACAACATCAATGTATGATAATTACGGAATTAGAAGAGTAAAGATGGAGAAACTATTATAAACACAGGTTGCAGGTTAAAAGTTACGATCCCACCTCGACTAGCTCGTACGTTCATTCAGTTCCTTGCATTAGAGGTTTTCCTTTGAGCAATGATGTGGTTTACTGCTCCTTTCCGTTCCCGAAACCTTATACCCCAAACCTTCCAATCCATGTGCGCAGTGTTGGGGTTTCGTGGAGGCCGCTGGCGCCTTTCACCCGGTGCCTCGCATGCTTAAGCAGACCTCTGAGGTCGGCCACGCGTGAGAATATCCTCTACGGCAAAATTCGTATGTTAGACAGTGAGTGAGACAGAGACAGACAGAGACAGACAGACAGAGAGAGAGAGAGAGAGAGAGAGAGGGTCTCTTTTTCTCAATGTAGATACACAAATATTGTCATTAGCAGGTTCCTTAATTGATCCTAAGGTTGATTAATAAGTGCAAATCTTCAGTTGCAGGGGGGTATAGCTTAGGGGCTTTTTTATTGAGGTTAGAGCTAGTTATATTGTTAGCTAAGGGGACAGTATTGGGAGCATTCTGTTGATTGGTAGAGGATGCAGACTGATTTTCATTTGCAGGAGAATCAGTATGGGGGATTTTTTGCGGGAAATGGTTATTTTCGTTAATTGGGAACTCAGTAATTGAAGAATTCTGTGCATCGGTAGTAGGCGCAGTTTGATTTCCAGTTGCTGGGAAGTCACTGTTATTGGTATGATGTTGAGGATAGGGGCATTGGATAGCAAAGTGGCCTTCTTCCTTGCATAGGAAACATACAACATAGTTAGTGGAAAAGTAAATACGATATGTAGGGCCATGATGGCATACCAGAACAGAATCCGGCATCTTGTCAATATCATCCAGATCAATATAAATCTACCTCCTAAAGATCAGAATATGAGTAACGCCAGCTCTGATAAACGATATTTTGGTGGAGAGTGTAATGTTATTTTTATTTAATATGCTCAGGAGTATCTCATTAGGAATAACAGGACACACTTTAGAGATAATAACTCGTGTTTGTTTATTGATGTGAGGTTGTATATTCAGTTTTTAATTATTAATAATGATAAATCTGTGTATATTCACAATATGTTGAGCAATCGTTTGAGTTGAGAGCAGAAAACAGATTCTGTTATTAGAGATTCTTGAAACATTTCAAATATCTGAAGGAGTTAACTATTGTTGCAATTTTAGATTCATAATCCTTGAGGCTAATACCTTCTTGGGCTTCAATCACAATCGCTTGGTTTTTGTTAGGGTACATTTCCGATTGTACTGCAAGAGAAAAGGTTCTGCTTACTTGTTTATCTGTGGATTCTGAAATTATGTTGCCATTGGTGGTAGTTTTCATCGTGGTTTGATCCCAGCAGCTGGGGGGCTGACGTTTGAGTATCAACTGTCTCCTCTGTTTTAATCGATGAAGAATATAACACTTATAACGATGAACACTCGTGTATCATTTACTCATACACTCGCAATGTGCACCACAAACACGTCCACCGTTCACGGACGCACCATATGGATTTACATTAATTTTCTCCTGAAGAAGTTAAATAAACAAAGTGAAATAAAGTAGTCGTAGAAAGTATTAAAAAGTATTTCTGTCGATATAAAAATGTACTAATGGAAAAATACACCATCAAAAATTATACAAGAGTTTACCAACCATTTTTCATGCGATGAAAACGTGTAAACGATATACGCAATACAATATGAGATAAACCTGGATTTACTACAGTAATTGATGTATCAAGGTTGTAAGGGGGAGGTTTTTGGATGAAGTTTGTAAATGTCTCCGCCCAAAAGTATTCCTTCATGCGATTATCAGAAACTTACCTGTCAAAGTAGTCATTTATGTACTGCAGTAAAGCGAGTTCAAACATTTTGCTAATATTCTGTATATAAAATGTAAACGCTGGTAGTCCCAGCTTTTGTTTTGTTCATTAGTAACAATTATCTTTAATTTCCTCAAAGTATTGACCATTTTTGCGAATAACTACACATCATATCTGCGCATATTCACTGTAGTATTCCGACAAAGGAATTCTGCCGACGTAATTCTTGTAATGATTATCAGGAAAATAGATCCAGCGACTTCTCTTTTGCGTACTACACAGATTATTCTTATATTTGGCTGATCACAATTGTGGCTAATGTAAATATTATGAGGAATGCTACTGTATCGGAAAATTAACCTTGTTTTGTTTGATCCAAAGACAATACAAATACGAATGATCATCAATTTACTAGACTCAATCTTGAGTGCAAAACATTATCTCAGTGATATTTTGTAATTTAAATACTAATTTATAAGAATATTAATCAAAAAATATATAAATATGCTATTTATAACAATATAAATAATTAGATAAATTTTAAAAAACGGAAAGGGTTTACCAAGCATAATAAATTTGTTTCGATGTTTTCAGTGATGAACCCTCAATGGTGATCGTGATGAGAACACGTATAATAATGGAGTAGATCCCGTTTTGGTGAACTATGTATTTTCAAAAATGTCAAAAAAGAGCACTGCAAAAGTACAATATTTCTGATAGTGAGCTTTTCCTTAATGAAATCTGTTTATAAAAATTAGATCTTTAATTATCTCAAGTACAATTTTTTGAAAATACTAGTAGTTTTTGCTTAACTTTTGCTTGATTTAAAGATTATTTAAAAAATGTTTATCCCATAACATCTCCAAATTTTTCTTCATTTTTTCTCTCAGATATAACAAAAAACGTTTAAATAAGGCACATATGTAATTTTTTTAACTGTTTGAATTTTTGTGACTTGTAAAAGTTGTAGAAAATGCGAAAATGTACGTGCTGATGTAAGATCCCTAGTTCAATATGGATTGTGTGTGTTGCAGATGTGGCGCAGCCGAAGACGCACATGTGGAAGGCCGAAGAGGTGGCGACGGTGGGAGAGCTCCTCCTGGACATTTCCATCAACCTCGCCAAGACGTAAGTGCTGCCACCAGTGACTCACCAATCAATCCACCTAGACATGAATCAGGAAACTAGCTGTTACTCAGGATTACTCCCTTGCAGCAATATCCAAGGCAATCATTAGACGCGTGTTTTTATTTGCAACAAAAGAAATAGTTCACCTTCTGCTGAGTCTCCTTTCTGGGAAGGGATGACGTGGCGTTGGACCGGATCTATGATTGCAAAGAGGAGAAGCTACCCTCGTAAATAAACGGCCACTGTGGATAACCATTACAGAGACAAATCTGACGACTGCCACAGGACCGAAACGAGGGTCCCACATTCGAGGTTCCACAATTTAAAATCGATTTCATGTGATTCCACATTAAAGGGGGATCATTCACCTGTAATTTGTCAATATGCCAATTACACAAACAATAAGAAAATAATAATGATTGTTTTCTTATTCTTTGTGTAAATGGCATAAACGACAAATTATTTTGATATTCTATACATTCGTATATCAAAGAACATCATTTATGTAATTTCAAAGAACTAATTAGTAGATTCGATGTATTACGTGTATTCAAAAATTAATTTCATATATTGAATGTTTTTATTAACCTACTGATTTATTAACCTAATAATTTTAATTGTTCAAAAGGGTATTAAATTCGATCTTTCAATGTATGAATTTGCTTTATCTACAATACGATATCTCGGATATTATTTATCACTTTACAACTTAATATCTGTATAATATTCCTGTTACCGATTAGGTTACAAATTAGGACAATCATCATCGATCCATACGTTTCATATTGCCATTTCTGCATCCTCTAATTCATTTTTTACCTAACCTAATGAAAGTGCTTAGTTTAATACATTTTTCTTTCAATCTATATTTCATTGTTTCAGACTAAATATTGTCAGTAATTGAATTTTCTTATTCATCGTGTGATTCATTCGCACTTCTTGAGCGTTTCACCATCTTTCCATTGAGTCATTTCCTTATTTTGTAGACGGAGGAATCTGTGGAGATATTTGTGTTATCTCCATTCCCTAATTGCTTTCGCGGGACTTTTAACTTTTCATGGACAATAATAGAATAAAATTTTGAATAGCAGATTCTGATCATAATTCTGCATTTACTGGAGAATTACCGGAGTAGAACTAATTAATTCTCTAGATTATGAAACTATATGGAACAAATTATCACGTACTATACGACTGTATTCAGTGTTATATGTAATAAAATCTTCTCATACTTATCAAGTCTGAGAAAGTAAATACTATAATTGTGTTAAAAATATAGAAATAAATTTAAATATAATGGTCATTACTGCAGATCAATATCTTTTCGACAAAGTTTCATAATTTCAGTTGAGGCTGTAGAGCACATGCATATGGGGGAAATTACACTTATTAGAGTCGATATATAGCTTTCGCTACAATTTTCTAGTTTTGTCCGTAATATGGAAAGCATATACTTGAAATTTACAAACGCATTTGGAGAGAACACGGTAGAATTACTCGGCGCAGAACTGAATGTGAAAATGCCATTTATTAAGTTTGCAAGCACACTGATCTTACGATGAGCATAGTATCTTCATCAAAATCATCGTCATTGGTTTCAGTAGAAACGATAGTGCAAGTGACGGAAAGTATACATGCTACAGTCGATTGATAGACACAAGTATTTTTTTCCCGTTCAGGGTATAATATGGAATTTATATTCATAAAATTATGATTTCTCAATTTGGATTGCAGTGGAGACGACAGTGCGTGCGAGCGAAAGTAAACACCGTAGCGGGTGGGCGTAGTGGGCAGGAATTCCTGGTGCGCCGGAGGCAGCGAGTGGCGCGGAGCGGCGCGCCGCGGCGTGGCGGGGCGGGGGTGTGGCGCAAGGCGGCGCGGGGGTTGCGCAACGCCCGGGGCGAGCGGCGGCGCGCAAAAGAACCTTCAGCTCCCGGAAGGCGGGCGAAGGCGGGCGAAGGCGCGGCGCGGCGCGGCCGCCGAGAAATCGAGCGGGACGCTTAGCGCCGGTCCACCCGCTCACCCGCTCGCCATTCACCGCCCACGCCGTCGACGCCGCCGCCGCTGCGTGAGATGCAAAGGGCCGCCGAAAGGCCGCGGGCTCAGCCGGAGAGCTGTGGTCCGGCTTGCGGGAAAATGCCGTCAAAAATTCATTGATCATTCACTAAAAGGCGACATGTGGTGTAGTGATCAGGTCGCTCACCCTGGTATCTCCGACGAACACCAGGCGAGTACCGGAGCGGTACTTCACGAACAGCCAGCATCCCACTTCGTAATCTTCCTTTCCTCAATATTGTCGCCGTTATCTTCCTTTACACACATTTACATTTACTTGCACGATCATCTTCTCCGGGCAGGGGTGGAGGCCACTGTTGGAGGTACCTGGAGGAAAAAAATCTGCTAGCCAACGTGTGGGTCGGCGTGGATCTCTCGTTCCAGCAGGCAGGAACACCGCCACCTTCCGGGATATAATATGCAATACACTTACGGAATTATTTGCCATTACAGCTGTCGCGCTCGGGAAAAACATGATCTATCAAATAATTGCTCCCCTTCTGCCTGCGCGTAATGGAGGGAGTTTAAATCCCGGTCACTCCAAGCGGAAAAACTGGGTTCCCTACAGCTTTCCTGGTAATTCATCTATTTCCCGGCTATTAATCAACCATTGCTCATCATTCTATTCATATTATCATTACCCCATCATATTTACCTCTCATTCCATTCACATTATCATTATCCATCGAAACCATTGATCTCAGGTTTGGCCGAAATGACGATGGATTGAGAATTATAACAAAAATAAATCTTCACTAAAAAGACGTAGAAGGCGACTCTTCACCCTCGTCAACTTTTTTGTGTCCTTTGTACTCGCAAGAGTACAAAGGTGCAAGAAATAATTTGGAAAAGATTCAACGCATGGGATCAAAAGTTAGTGAATGAGAAAATGTGAAAACAAAAGATTAGGATTTCTTTAAATAGGCCGGGAAATAGCACATTCCTGCGCATTGTGTACTGCTTATTGCTGTTGTCTGGCTTGGAAATTAGTAAATCGTTAGGCGGGAACACTGAGAAAGGATACTTGAAAGGTTTTGTTTACAAGTCGAACGATAAAGGAATGGAAGAATTTGCCAGCAAAAATCTTCCAAATTTTTCCTGAAAGTGTTCGGGCGTTTTGGAGGCAACAAGCTGCTTAATGATCTATATTGTCTTCTATGATGTACTTTAAAACATAGTGTAGTGAAGTGTTGAGAAGAGTATCGTACTGCAATATAAGGAAGTAACAAAGAAGTCGAATTTTACTGTTGTTGTGTAGACCAGGAAAAATGCAGGATAATAATAATAATCTCATAATCTCCGAGAAAGAACGAGAGAGACCGAGAGAGAAGACAAAGAGGTTTTGCATACAGCGAAGGCCCGCAGATCTCCTCAGAGAGTAATGAAGGAATGAAGAAGATGAAGAAGAAGAAGAAGAAGAAGAAGAAGAAGAAGAAGAAGAAGAAGAAGAAGAAGAAGAAGAAGGAGAAACGGTGTGGTTTAGAGACAAAAGTGTTTGATCCGCTCTGTGCGTGTTTGGAAGCGCCGCGCGCTGAGGGTGCTGGGTGCGGAGCGCCGTCCAGTCCGCCGCGCCTCCGGCTGCGCCACCTTTGCGTCTCTTCCTTGACGGCGACCAGACGTTCTTCGCCGCGCGCACTTTCCATTTCGACGCAAAACCCGCTCCCGGGTCACCGAGGAGGAAGCGCCGCTCCCCGGGCGGTTATGCCCTCCACTGAAGAACTCGAGCACTCGCGAGCGCCTGCAAGAAGGTCCGTGAGAGGGGATGGTGGCGTAGCTTGTTTCAGGAAATATGCAACTGAATTATTTGTGAGGTGATGTGGGTGGCCGAGATCGTTAGACCGCGAACAACGTTCGATGAAATATATTACTCGAGCACGTGTTCTCGAGCCCTCATTTCTCTAGACGCGACGGGAGTGGAGGGGTTGGTTATTTCGACTACATGACAATTATATTATCAAATCTGTAGCCCGTTTTTATTTCGAAAATAGTTTGTATTATACAGAAGCGTACATTTCTGGTAATTAGATTTTGACAACAGGGTTTGTTGCTACATTTATTTTTAATTCAACTTCCGTTACTACAGGAATGGGATAGGTACTCCTGGGCTAATGATAACCTGCACGTTCAACCCTCTAGTGCCCCTCGTTACATATATGTAACGACATTTCTGATTAACACGTATTTGCAGCTTTTTGGTACTAATTAGCTGCTCACTTTATTTCTTCAGTAGACGGTGACATCCTAAATTAAACATATAAGCAAGTTTTTCATTCTTGAATGCCAGATGTCGATTTAGCCGTGATCGCTAAGGCATTGTATACTCCTGGCCAGGGTGTGCAAATGACTTGCGTCGGTTGGAATCGTCATCTACAATCGTGCTTAGCTGCTGCGCCTGTAGATAAGTCGGAGGGAGTTGCCGGTGAATGCAAAAGGCGGTTGGTCCGCATCGAAGTTGACGGAGCATATGCGGCTAAGTTCTAGCATAAAAATTGCGTAGGGTATTAGAGGGATACTACCGGATGTATAACACATTGTGGATCTCTCTCAAAACTTCTAAATGGTTCACTAAATGATATCGAACTCGAAACAAAGGTGCCGCAAAGGCCACCTGCCTCAAAGACGACGCTGTAATGGCTACTGAAAGGTTACTTTGTCTGAACCTACAACTCTGTGTAATTTCAAATAACGTGCCAAAATCTATTTTATCCAAAATCTATTTTAAATCATTAAAAATGATACATCATTATTTTCACTTGTTTCATGATCACATTGAAGTTCAAACTGAGTATTCAGTTCCATTTAATTAACCAAAGATGATTAAAGTTTTCCAAAACTAAACAAATTACGAGCAATATATCGAGCAATATTACGAGCAATCTCTTTGGGGCATATTTCGTGCCTATGACTCTATTGTTGGGAGGAAATTGCATTTCGATGTTGTAACATGGTTAGTTGTTATAAAGGTGGCCCGGAGTTGGTGAGTCACTCGGCGTATTCAGTAAGTGGCTGCAATAAAATGAATATCTCTCTTGCTGTCTATGATCAGCAACCGCAATAGTGTCATCGGACGTTGCCCTCATAGACTCGGTGTTGTGCATCGAATAAATAGAGCAACCTGTAATAACCAGCAAGCATGTCTGTCCCGCAGCGCGACACCAAGTGTTTGCTTCTACTTGTTTATCCCTGTTGTTTCATATATCTTATGACGCGATGTGTTTAACATTTTGCTGATTCCGGAAAGGAGAAGCCCCTGTGTGTGTAGGGAACGAGTCATTGTAACGTTAACGCTAGTATAGTTTATACGTTGTAATAACTCGTATGGTCTTAGCGTTAACGGTAATACTAAGCTCAGTGTTGAGAGTCTGTTCGCAGGAGTGAACCCTAACATTATTTTAAAGGTATAAATAATAATAAATTTTTAATAAATTATAAAATGATATTAGAATGAGCTGTTATCGTAAAATTAGTCGCATAATCAAGGAAGTGCGAAATAAAATAAGATAGAGCAAACCAACATGACGTGCTATCACATGCAACACAACAGGATGGCGTTCACTACTGTTTAATTTTGGAACACATTCCATTAAAGTAATGTCTTGAAACGAAAACGTGCAACATACTGGTAGAACATGAAATGATAACTGTTTGTATTGTTCCTATTGCGATTAACATGAAATGATAACTGTTTGTATTGTTCCTATTGCGATTAACGCGATCTAAATTCACGAAGAGCAAGTATCAAGTTCATAATTTTCTATTTGGAGCGTAGAGGTTACACGAATGTAGAAAGCTCCAACGCGAGGAATTATTTGAGGTTCCTGTTAAAATGGCACCGCACGCTCTAATGAAGCTATTTGGGAAAGTGTCTTCGACCTGTGAAGGCCGCGTGTTTCCTTGGTGAAGCACACCAAAACAGTAGAATCTTTCCCGTATGGCTGTGTGGTCAAAGCTCGAAACTTGTCAATAGCCTTCACATTATATCCTGCGTAAATAAGGACTTTTCCATGGAGATTCGTTATGTGAAAGTTTATACGCGTTTCAGAATTTACCGATTCGATAACTAAGGCTTTAAGAGTTCTTGTCCAATTACCTCCAATTATTGTAATTATTTTTCTCATTCGTATGGGTTTGGAATATTGCGCACAAATATTATTAATATTAGTGCGTATAAATTATATATTACTCTACAAAAAGGTATTTGTAGATTAATTCTCTAATCAATAAAACACCTTCATAAGAAATCATATTTTAATTATAACTAAAATAAATTTTATGTCAATGTTATTTATCTTCTCTGACAAAAGGTTTCCGCATGATATGATGTAATTTACTTTGCATTGTAATTATTCTATCATCCTCAATAATTTAATAAGAATATATAGAACGGAATATTGTTAATGAAAACAAATATGTTTCGTCATGTTGTCAATTTAATATTACCACTTTCGAAAACTCAGATTTTAAACTGTCTTATCAGCTGTGTTCGAAAATCAGTTGTAAACTTACATTTTTCTTAAATCAACTGCAATGTGACGCTAAAATTTTATTATATTATATGTATCATCGAATGTCAAACAAAAAACCTTTTTAATGGAAGCTTACTATTTAATACTTTTCAAAAGTGTTTAGTGAAATAATTACAATATGCAATGTGTAGTGAAATAAATTGTAAATTCATCGAATCTGTAATATAATATTATGTCATTGAGTCTAAATGTTACGTTATTTGAATAGTTTGCGATCTTATGTATTTGGTATTCTCCATTGAGTCACTGAATTTCATGTCAATGACTCACCGATTTATTGCGTCACATTGCTAACAATGCGGACTTAATATTGCGTCATAATTTAGACAAAAAACATTGTGTGCGTTGTGTTACTATTTGGTTAAGCCCTACCATCGCGATTCCGCGTCGCATGCGGCAGCTCATCGGCTGATTACGACGCTAATGAGCTAAGCGGCCGTTCCACTTGCCGGGGAGCGAGCGCGACTGGCTCAGCTGCAGAGGAGCGCGCCCGCGGGGCGGTCGGATGGGACGGGTCGAATACCTCTTCGGTAAACGGCACCTTCTCCTCTGCCGCCACGTGTAGCGCGAGCGTCGACGCGGGGGTTGCGCAAGCGTCTTCGCCATCAGACGCTGCAGACCCCACCCACGGGTTGGCAGGGACAACGAACCTCGCCACCTCTTCTTAAGAACATTGATGATTTGTACCACAGAGAGATTTCTAGAGATCAATGTTTTTTTCTCCAGAAACATCGATGTGTATGTGGACATTTTAATTACATGGATGTTACTAGTTGTTTTCATGGTCATTTTTGATGAATGGACGTTTCATTAACAACTGTGTATCCTGAAGAGAAGACTCTGTCGCAGAAGTCGTGGAGTGACGCGGGTCACAGAACACACGGAGAGGTGTTTGGGGGTGGGGGCGGGGCTCGGGGTGTGGATAAGGCACCACCGTGCTGAGCTTAGGCGTAATCGGTGGGGGTGGGGGTTCGTCCGCGTGATTTTATATGAATGGTGAAGGAGGACAATGGAATGCAAGGAAGAAATAGGAAACTCCGCCGAGAAACAGCTGCGTTCACCACAAATTCCACATGGCTCGCCAGGTATTTGAGTGTCAGGAGGCAGAGGTGGAAGGTAAGCGGCGTTGCTAGCACCCCACAATCTCCAGCGCATGCGTCGGAGGCCGGGGTGGGCGGGTGAGGCGGGGAGGCTGGGGCGGGAATCTCAAAAGGGGTTAAACGTGGGGTCGCGGCGCGCGGGGTGGAGTGCGTGGCGAGCGTGAAATGGCGGGGGGTGAGGGCGGAGCAAAGGGGAAACCCTTCCGACAGCGACTGAAGTCGAGCACAGCTATCTAGCTAGTGTTGAAATCCTGCCACTGTCTGGACGGGAACCTAGACCCCCGACTTATAGGCACTGCAGTGCCATCAGTCGACGGCCCTGAGCCGCTCTCCCGGTGCGGAGTGCGGGGCGCATCGAGGGGAAGGGCGGGGTGCGGGGCGGGGTGCGTGGCGGGGAGGTCGGAGAGCGGCGCGATGAGCGCGGCGAGGATGGCGCTGGTTTGCCTTGAGCCGCGCTTTCTACTTCACAACGAGACCTGAACGACATCAGGCTTCCTTCTGCGCTCGAGTGCTCTTCCCAACTTCATTGGCCGAATCGTCAAGCGCTGGGCTGAGGTGTGAAGTACCTTTGTGCCTCTGGCAAGGGAACGCGATTTCCAATTTGAAGAGGTTGAAGGTTGAGTGTTTGTCTGACACCTTGACGGTCGTGATAGGAAAGTCCGCGAATGATTCTTTATTTCCCTATGCTCTAAGAATCAAATAACGCCGAAAATTGTGTGAGAATAATCATTGTTATGCTTGAAGCCTCCGTGGAAAAACGATTGGTTTGTTGTGCTCAGTGTTTTTACTAGTGTTGCATGAACTGAAACTGCGCACTCAGAATCTCGACGCAGGAGGTTTCTAACGAGCATCACGTAATATTTTTCTTTCACTAATTATATGTTCCTATTTTCATGACACGTCTGAAACCTCATATTTTAGACGAGTCTCTAAGGCAGAAGGAGATACTTTCTGTAACATCCTGGATTTTATAGAGTGACTTCTGAATGTGGATATGAAATTGGGACCATCTTGAATCGCGAAACATTCCCTCCTGATGCATATTGATCTCTTGCTTCGTAATTAATTTCTCTACAATCAGAAGCATCATAATGTACATAAACGGAACTGCTTATCTCTCTTCTTGTTCGCAGAATAGTACTTCTAAGGACTTAGTTGGAGGTACACAAAATTTGGACTGAATATATGCTGGTATGTTTTAATTCCAAACTAAAACAATTTTTAAAAAGCATTACAAACTCGTTGAACCGGATAAAATCGGATTACATACCACCAAAAACGAAGAGTTCATTTTAATTACAACTGTGAGTTTACGATGGCTGATTACATTATTATACCTATGACCTCACAGAATTTGCAGCAGCGAAAAACTTGGCACAATTATTCCTGTCTTTTAATTAGCTATTTCACTTGAGATACAAACGTTAACGAATGATGAACTTTCTTGGTATTGAAACTGTGTTATTTATATATTTAAAAAACCAAACGAAAGGCGATTGTCATTACAATATACTTGTTTATCTGTCAGTGGTATCCTATAATATTAAAGACAAACAAACCAAGTATTATTTTAAAACAGAATTATTTTATTGGCATAAATTTACTAAAAACCAATGTTTCGCAACACAGTGTGGTCGCATCATCAGATGACCACCTTATATATAGACTGACGTACAAAAATATTTTACAAAAGTTTGGAAAAAATCCTGCGTTACATATCCTTATTGTATGATTAATGTCTAATTTCAATGGCTATTAAATGAAATAATTTTTTTGAAACACTGGCAATAATTACCTTAAAAACTTAAAATTTGTGTAAAAAGACGTTTTATCGCCTAGTACAGTGTTATGCAACGTGAGAACGTTTTCTACATAAGAGTGAATGTTTGTAAGGCGAGCGCTTCCTCCCGAGTGAAGGGGCCAATTGGGAAAGCGGGGAGGAGGCTGCTTGAGCAGCGGCTGCGGCTGCGGATCCGCGCATCCGGTGGCCCGGCAGCGCAGGCGCGGGGGGCGGCGGAGGGGGCGGGGCGTGGCGCGGCGGCGGCCACCGACGGCACACATTCAGCGGCCTTGCCACGGGCGCGCGGGAGAAATCGGCCGCGCGGCACCACGCCCCTCCCCCTGCCACGCCAACTCGTCACTTCTTAACACAATTCCGTAGCCTTTCTGTCGATTCCTCCCTGATTCACTTCTCTGACATTTCAGTTCTAACTGTGTACCCCCACATGATACTGCCTGTACTATTCCTTCTAGAGTAGGCAGTTGACACCCCGTTCGCCGGCACAAAACTACGCTAAAAATCTTTCTCTTTCTTCCTGATCCATCATACCGAGTTCCTCTTAACTTTGTCTCGATCCTCTCAATTCTCATTCGGTGCAGCAAGACTTCTTGTTTCGTTTTCCTACTGCCTTGTGTTTCTTATCCATCCCCCATCTCCCGCATTATGAGTAGGCACAATCACTACCACTCAAGGCCGTTATTTATTACCATTAAATTTAAGTAGCTGCCCATGTTTTGTTAAGACGTCGTAACAGGAGCTAACAGTTGGCAATCAAATATTATGTCAATGTCGAGCTGGTCACGTCGTGCGGTACTTTCTGCGATAGTTACGTCTCAGACATTCTCTGCCTCAGGAGCAATATTTATCTCACCGAAATCAGGTTCTGCGGGAAATCATCCAAAATGTTCTCTAAACGTCAACCTCAAAAATGTAATTTTGTTAAGCAGCTATCGATTGCGTGAATCTTCTAAAAGTTATTTATAAATAGTATCTAGTTGACCAATAAATAAAAATTACTTTTCTCACACCAAGATTTTTAAGGAACCAAAAATTCACAGTGTGTAATAGATCAATATATACTGTGGTTTCATCTTGCGATCTTCCTCTCAAGTAAAGAAAGTCTACAAAAAGTGTGAACAAGCAATCATTTTTACGCGAAGCGAAATCTACCGTCCTTTGTCTCATTCATTGAATATATTGAAATACTTATCTTTGCATCTTCTATTACTTCATTCTATCTCAAAAACAATGTTCGACAAAAACACTGTTCGACTAAATACTACTTACAGGAAAGATAGATGATTTGAGAAAGCTGATTCTAAGTAACACGTATGCAACGTCAATTATAAAACAAAAACTATTGGTCAATATCAAGAATATGACTAAATCAAGAATACATGTATGTCAAGTGACCGTAGGCTACCGAAAGCTAAAAACATTCAAGGTTGGTGAAAGGAGAAAAAATGAATCAGAATGGATGGAATTCGATTCATCAAACTGGCCTTTAAATAAGTCCCGGCGACGTACGACTTAGAAGCCGAAGGACATACGGCAGCAGACCTGACACAAATAATATAATACATTAAGAAACATAGATTATCATTTAAAAATGTTCTGTTGGCGTAAATACACAAAATGTAGTAAAGATCAAACTGTCGACTTCGAGTCTAGGATGAAAAGGTGCCATTAAGCTGGATTGAAACTAGCGTCTACAACGTGAAGAGTCTGGAGGCAGCCGCAACATAATTAAAAGCATTATATATCGTTGAATATGCGAAGACGAAAGAAGTAGTCCCTGTGCATGCTGTAATGGGCACCAGACATGCGGGACGTTCAAGGACTAGAAGGACGCATTTCACGACGAGGAGATGGTACGAAATCATGAGAAAAGAATCAGAAAGTGTATAAATCCCATTGTGTGATAATTCAGGAAATTCACCAACTCATGAACAAGATCAAACACACCACCATCAATATACTATCGCCTCCGGAACCAACATACTACTACCCAAGAGACGTAACTAAGCAACCAGACATCCTTGACATCGGACTGACTGACGGCAATATAAATTTTACTCAACACGTTCATCCACTCGACTCAGATCATCTTCCGGTAAATATACTTACCGACAAATCCCTCCCCCGGCGTCCCCAATCCACAAAATAAACACATTTAAATTAACTGGGTTAAATTCAAAATATAACCAGTAACTTTAATACCCAAAATTAAAATTTTAAATTCTATAGAGAAATGACAACGCCCGTAATATACTAAAACACCATATAACATACTGCAATACAGAAACGCAGCCACAAATACTCAAACACATAACAAAATTAATCATTCTTCACTACTGTAGAAATAAAAACATAATATGCATCAACAAACGGACCAGAAGACTATGGAACCAAACAAATCCCACAAATAAAAGCAAGACTAAATTATTAACTAATATAGTTAAGAAGTCAATAAAAAATCATCTGAATCTCAAATTCCAGAAACAAGATACAATCTTTAAACAGCACAAAATAACTCTATTTGGAAATTCACCAAACAAATTCTAAAAAGAAACATAATACCACCATCAACTCACCGAAAGGCAAATTATTCACCCCACCGACACAAGGCAGAGGAAATTGCCAACTACTTTGGTCGACTTTCACACTCAACGAATCTAAACCGCACCCGATCACAACACAATAATAACAGTCATAAACCTCCCAAACTACGGCCATATCAAAAATTCATTACACAAATCCTAAAGAAATAAAACAAATCATTAACTCTCTCCCAATAAAAAAAGCACAGGTCATGATAATCATCAATAATTCAATACTAAACACATTTACCAGCCTCCGCAATTGCATACTTAACAATATATACAATTCATGTCAGGAACAAATCATTTTCATCCACATGGAAGCATGCCATCATTCATCCTGTTCCAAAGCCAATATAAAAATTCAGCCAACACGACAGTTATCGCCGATAAGTCTTCTACCATCTCTGCTAAAATTTTCGAAAAGTAATACTCCAACCGTCTTAAAAAGCACCTACAAACAACAAAAGCTATCCCAAGAGAGCAGTTTGGATTCACAGATCTTATATCCACACAACATCAACTCCTTAGAATCACAGAACATCTCAACATAGCATTTCAGAAAAAATATCATACAATACTCATATCTCTCGACATAACACAGGCATTTGATAGAGTGTGGCACCAGGCACTAATTTATAAATTAAAGAAACTAGGCACTCCACATTACATCACCTCAGTAATCCAAAAATATTTATCCAACAGAACCTTTGCAGTAACAATCAACAACTATCAATCAAACCCCAGGTTAATCAAAGCAGGATTACCACAAGGTTCCCCCTATCACCCACACTGTTTAATCTCTATGTAGCAGACATCCCCATTGATGAAACAGTAAAAACCGCACAATTTGAAGATGACACACTTATCTTCTCCTCCAGCCACTCTCTAATCAATATTAAAAACCACATACAACTGTATCTAAACCAAATAGACAGTTGGTCATCCAAATTAAAAATAAAATTGAACCCAAACAAAACTGCAGCTAAAATATTCTCTTTAAGACCATACACTTCACCAACCCCACTCACTTTAAATAATGAGCCCATCCCATGGTATCCTCCAAATAAACTCATAAAATATCTTGGACTACACATGGACACCAAATTGAACTGGAAACAGCACATAGACATCAAAATAATACAAACCAGAAACAAATTGCATCAATTAAAAACTCTAATAAACAGGAAAAATTACCTCCCATACAAAACAGCAGTAACTTTATTCAAAACAATAATCAGACCTACTCTTCTCTACGCCTGCCCAGTATGGATCAATGCTGCAAAAACAAACATCAACAAAATTCAAATAGTACAGAACCAATTCCTCCGTACAATCACTAATGCACCCTGGTTCATATTTAATCATCAATTACATAATGAATTCAACCTCGATCCCATCATGCACCACATCACCTACCTATCCCACAATTTCTTCTCAAATACACACCATATCCAAACCTTATCTTCATTCAAACTTTCCAAAAACCTCATCCATCCCACTCGCATAAAAAATAAATACCCATTCCACATATTTGGTAAATTGTTCTCAGATCTGGAATAGTTCTTATGAGGTGCCCTTAGGGTTTCCTCAACCTCTGTAATAGTATTAAGTTAGGATAAGTTTAGGATAAGTTAAATTATAAGTCATCAATACATATGTAGAGTTATTAAAAACTGAACTATGTACTAAACAATCAAATAAATAAATTAAAAGAAAAAAGAAAAAGAAGATCAAACTCCTTATCTCGGGTCTAATCTCAAGAAGTCGTTATTTATGATCCGTCGTGTATACACATTTCACCTACATTTCTTGTACTAGGTGAAAATATCCACCGACGAAAGAAGTAGTTGTACTTGTTCCGGTGACCTGAAGAGCCGTCGGACACCCAAGGTCAAGACGGAAGAACCTGCTACGAAGAAGAAGAAGAAGAAGAAGAACAACAACAACAAGGAGAAAGAGAACAAGTAGACGAATGAAACAAGGAGGAAAAGAAATACAACAACAAGGAGAAGAAGAAAATGACGAAGGAGGAGAAGAAAAACAAGCAGAAGGAAAAGGAAAAACAGAAGAAAAGGATGAAGAGAAGAAGAAAAAAGAAAAGGAAAAAGGAGGATAATATGACTAACACAAAAATGGAGAATATGACTCGTATAAAAATCACGTCGCATGAGAAAGCAGGAAATTTACCGACCCACGAACAAGATCTATCTCGCGACCTCGAGTCTAGGATGACTACAAGACACCGTTACGTAGTATCGGAACTAGCCAGCTACATCCAATAGCACCTGCGAGGTAGAATCCAGCGTATAGAGTATCAGCAGCCCCGCGGCAACGGAGGCGCCGGCGGCGGCGGCGGCGCGGTGGGAGAGGCCTTGCGCCACGCGGGTCCGGGCCCTGCGCATCCGCCCCAGGCGTCAGCGGCGGCGGCCGCTTATGTCACCCGCGGCGCCCGAGTTTCTCCGACGCGTCCTCCGCCTCCTCCGCCGCCGCCCTCGCCCTCCCGTGGGAACGAAGCCGCCATTCGCCCACCGCCGTTCTCCCCTCACCCCCCCTGCTGCAGCTGCCCCGTTGCGAATATGCGGAAGCGGGGCACGTGGGACGGACGCCGGAGCCACATCAGTGAGAAATGGCTGCGAGATATTCTTACGTGATGGCACTTTTTTACGCGAAGATTTTGCACATCCAGATTACAATTCGAGGGAGTTTTGCTCATGTGTCTTTCCCAGCTTCGTTAGTTTTCCGCCAGACAGTGCGTTTTGTTTCGTTTGTAACGCTTTGCATTTGAGGCTTTCGAACACTTTGTAAAGTTGAATGTTGTGGCTAGATTCTTCGTTACAAATACATATTTACTCGTGCGTATTTACAGATTGTAGTCCTTTAATGCACATTTACTTTTTTTGTTAGTTTTCATAAATATTAATTCCTAATGTTTAGAAGCCAATAAAAATTAAAGGGTAGAAACCGTCACTTTTTAAGAGAGGCGTAGTTTCAAGTGCAGAGCGAATAAGATATGTAAATAAATTTTATATTATTAATAAAACACATAATCCTGTGTAATTCTAACTATTTAATAAAAGATTAAGTACTGTTAGAAATTTCTGCAATACTTTTAATGTAACTATGTGTACATTAAATTTACTGTACGTGTACATTAAATTTAATGAACACGTACTTTAAAGGTACTGTTCGTGTACATTAAATTTATTGTGCGTTGATGACAATTCCTTTCTTTAGAGCAAATTCTTATACTCCTAACACGACATGACTCTTTGCTGCTAGTATCTATATAACTCTTATAATGCCCTTGGTGCATAAATAATCATTAACTTGAATACTAAATATTATTGAATTAATTTTACCAAAACTTTATGTATATTATTTATTTATTGAGTGGGGAAGAATGAATAAATATTTTACTTTTATTAATAAACAAAAACTTATTTTATTCAAAAATAAAAAAACATCAGCATTTGAGAAATGAAAAATTCACAACTTATTACAATGTATATTTCGTTGCAGTTTGTCCATCTTTATGGCCAATTTAAAAACTGTAGAATCAAATTTGTCTCCCCTTTTTAGAGCCTTCCGTTGGATTATTTTCAGAATTTCCTTGAAAATGATTTTAATGTTAATAAAGGTTTATCCAGCATTACCTCTTTACAAAGACAAACAAATGACAATAAAAATAATTGACTGAGAAAATGGTTTTGCTTGTACGTATGAACTAACTTCCAAAAGGAGAAAAATACATATAAAATAAAAAAATGAGAAAGAAAATTGATTTAATGAAAAACAAAATTATTAGTAATATTATTACTGGATGCTAATATTATAATTTTATAGTTACCTCCCTTTCGTCTTTGATAATTCTAGAAATTAATAAATCAGAAAAACTTTTTGATTCGTAAGGATACAATCCATTCTATATTTAACAATATTAAGTTTCACTTAGTCGCACGTTATATTTACATTGATTTTAATTTAAGCATTATATTTAATGTACAAATGCATTAATACCATTTTATTGAATAAAATACATTAAAATTCATGTACAATCATACATTAATCCACATTAAATGTTATGTAATGTATGAAACATGGAAAAAACAATATAATACAAATGTAATACAAAACAATGTAAATAAGAAATTAATTTCTTTAAATTAATTGCTTCGAAGAGTTAAAAGAGTTGTTTGAATTTTCTTCCATACTTCCTTACTGACATCAAAATTCTTAATTACATGCTATTGTGTGAGCTTAATTAACGGATGGAAATATAAAAGACATTCTTAAACAAGCAACTCAGTAATTTGGCAGGTCAATGGTCAATAATGAAATTCAATGGAGAATTTACTAGCACGTTACAGCTGTCATTCTATGCTAATCTAATCTTTAAAACTTGTTTTATCACTTTGCTTTTAGTAATGGGAACATCAGTATGAGCTTAATTCAATAGCCCTCTGTAGTATTTCGTGCTGTTTTGAAGTGTGTTATTACCCCCTCCGCTACCTTCTTAAAAGTTAATTTGTTGTAAACCGGAATGAAATTGCAGGGTTATGTTGCAATGGAAATTTTGTGAAATTAGCAAACATTTGGTTGGTTGTAAAATATGTGTGAGCGCTAATTATAAGTGTGTTACATTATTATTTTGTACCAAAATGGCCATTCTCAAAGACACGTTTGAACTGATGTTAGTAGTCCTCATCCTCGCATATTTTTTATACTTGTACTGTATTACTTGTTATGGCCTTTGATCTTAAACGTTTTCACGCTACTAATTTTCCATCCTTATACACCTCCCATTTTCAAAATATCATAGAATTTTCTTAATGATTGTTTCTGTCCTTATTTAATTGCGTGAGTCTGCCACTAAAATGTTGCATGCCGTACTTGAATAGTTAATTCCTTAGTGAATTCGTTTGACCTCTCCTGGATAATGTTAGGCATGTCGTGAGTCATATATAACTAATGTAGCCGTGATCTACTCCCGGTTGACAACTAGCATTCACCACAGAATATTGGTATTAAAACTGAGTATGAAATATACAGTGCTTGGGTTGCTTCATTCTAAGGATCCATGAACACAATGAAACATTCATAATATTGTAACATGCTTAACCTTAAACGATTTGGTGACTTTCTCGTAAAGGACAGGGGGATAATTTCGTTCATTTCCTGAGACACGTTTTGAGTCAAAAACATCTATTCAAAAATCTTTCCTGAACTGAGTTGTGTTCACATGCTGCAGTCTTTACAAATGACTGAGTGGTGTAAATTTATTGCTGAAAACGTAATCGTCGCTTTGATATGTCTGCACACGTCGCCTACCACCCGAAGGCATAATTACCTCAGCGTCTGAAAGAAATTGGAGCTTGAACACTGCTCTCAGTCGAAGGTGCCATTGCGACAGATTCTGCCACAGCGACTTGTTTCACAGAGCAAAGAAAAAAAGTATTATGATGCAAGTGTGTCAGCTGTGGATGTGCGTCGAACGAAAGTGTTTGCCGTAAATAGGGCAAGTCTTATGCCCTCGCGATTCGCATATGTTACTGATCGTTCGTGAATCAAAGGGTTTATGAGTTATTGATAGTGTCCACATTATTTCTCTTGCCTTGTGGATAGATGATTGGTTGTTTTCTTCGTGATATTATGTATGACATAAGATGTCTCTGTAAGGGAAGACTAGATTCTGCAGGAGATATGGTTTACCAAGGGCAGTGTCAAAATCACTGAACAACACTACCTCTGTAAAATTACTAGTAACAGCAACATATTATTTCAACATACCTTATTAACAAAACTACATAACATCTCTCTTTATATACTACAAAATGTTTTATTCATTCTTAATAGATCAAAGAAGAAACTATAGTTTGATAAAACAAATGTGTAATAAAATTATATTTTATTTCCAAAGTCTGTAACCTAGAAATATTAATCTCTCCTTAAACGTTTCTGGAGCAGATGATGTCAAATCAATAACTTAAATAAAAGAGAAATGTTAAGAATGTGATATTTTGAGTATGAAATGATCTAAAGGATTTTAAAACTTCCACTCTTTGAACCTCAAGGGGTCCACATATACTCATCATCTCATTAAACACAACGCGAGTGGCAGTGGCAAAGTAGCCAAGTATTGGCAGCAATCTCCTGAGATCAAACGCTGTCTCCCAACGGTGCTAACGAATAATGACGGAGAGCCGTAACAGTATCATCCAGTAGTTCCGGAGCTTTTATCAAATGCCTTCATACAAAAGCTTAAAAATAATATTTCCTCATTTGAGTGGATGAGTAGACAATCGTATCGCATCCATGTTTCAATTTATTGTTTACTATTATTAAAATGTAAACGGATCGAATGTAGAAACTTTTTTGTAATGAGATAGGTCCCAGAAATATGTTTCTCCCAGCCCAACTAACTAGAGAAGAGTAGCGTTTCGAATTGAGATGTTATTTTGACATGGAAACTTGTTCATTGACTCATCCCCTGCATAAGTATAATTATCGAACAATTTCACTTTAATACGGACGCCTAATGCTACCAACTATTTTCGACTCCCTTATTTGGCAACCGAGCAACACAACGGACTCTGCCATTTTGTTTCTAACGGCTTTCCCTCGCTGAGCGAATACGAGATCTGATTAGGACGAAAATTTGGACATTTAGGGCCTACTTCGCCGGACGTTTCCCTTACTGTGTGACGTGACACCCTAAGAATTTTCTGCCCTTGGAACTCGCGGACTTGAGATTCGGAAGCCAGTCCGTTACCTCTCCCCCTACTGGGCAGCCATTTACCCGTTGAGAGTGGGTGCGATTTGTCGGGCGGCCGGTGACCTTGGGGTGGGCGTGCGTAGGCGCGTGGAGCCACCCCCGCCAGGGCTGCTGAAGGCCGTGCGGAGCGGCTGGCTCTTTCGTCAATAGCGGCCCTCGCTGGCAACGCTGGGCGGGCGAGGCGGGCACGTGCGCAGCCTGATGCAAGTGCGGAGGCGCGCGGAGGTCGCAGCCGCCAGCTTTCACTCCAATTAGGCGTCGCCCGCGGCCCCCGCCAGTGGCCCCGCCACAGGCGCCGCCGCCGCCGCCGCCGCCGCCACGAAGCACATCATCATCCCCACTCGCCAAAGCCCGCCCTGTCGCCCCGGGCCAACACCACCGCCACCACCGTCACCGTCATCACCAACACTGCCATCTCCCAATACCACCCCATTACCTGCCCACTACCAATACCACCCCATCAACATTTCGCTACCAATCACTACCACCAACACCTCCCGCCGCCAACATCGACGCAGGTGCGAATCCACGAAGGGTCTGGAAGAAAGGGGGATTCTGTTATGTCTTCTCCCATTTTGAAATAATTTTCCAGTTTAAGTTTCTTTTTTTAATGTCATAATATTTTTATAATGGGAACATTTTTTTGGATGTGATGCGATCAGTACAAGATAATCACATTGAACAAATTTAGTAAATATCTAAAATAATGTTGGATTCGGCGGGAGGCAGGAAAGCTATCCGCCGCTGCACCGTCATCACGGCTGCCACTTCGGCAGAGCCCCTGCTGCGCCCCTCGCTCTTCTTCTTAAGCCCCCCAAGTGTCACTGCGATACGATCATGGTCCTTTTACTAGTATATAAATGGAATAAAGTAACTGTACTGAAAGAAAATCTGACTTCACCAGTTGTAAGGCGCACAATTCTACACAATAATTGTATTACCAATTGATCTCGCTATTTCTCTACAGAACTTATTTTCAAATGATGTTAAACTGAGCACTATAACAATGCTAACACTTTATTTATAACATGCCAATAAATAATCCAGATTGCACCTGAGGTTGATGAATAAAGCTGCGGTATCAAAGCTCGAACACTGTTCAAAAGTAAGCTAAGAACCTTTCTTCTAAGCATTTCTGGGGAAGTAGAAGATCGAGATAGAGGTCCTACTCGCAATAGCAATTATGTCTTCTTAAGAGCAGACAATGTATTTGCAAAATATTTCGAGCCATTAAAAAATGATTCGTATATATGAGCTAAGTTTTTATTCCTGGATGATAACGTAAGAGTCTATTTGGCTGAAATTTATTTTCGTGGGCTCGTAGGAATTGATAATGATTACACAGGTCTACAGAATGAAACTTGATGTAACGACTACAGGTTTGAAATGTGATTTAATACTAAAATAAGTTATACAATATTAAATCAAAAGTACCTGGTACATGCGAATTAAACAAATTCAACCAATGTTATATGTGAGAGGGAATACCCACTCATTTATGTGAATTCTATTCATAGGGCAGTGATGTGATGGTAGAGGAAATGGGGGAGTGAGCTTGGGGTTACGTGTGTACGATGTTATCGTATGATGGTTACGGAGGTTCTCCTAACCTACCTGCCTACTAGCCTTACCGCCTTTCATTTCTTTGATACATCTCTTGACTTTCTCTTCGGTTACTGTAATATCTCTGGCCGGATATATTTTTTCTTTCTGTAGTTCCAAGAAAATCTAATCGCCCTTCATTTTAGCGTTGCTCCTTTGTTCTTGTGTCTTGGTGGAAGTGCACATCTTGTTCCACCCTCACGTCACCGAGGTTATCAGCGGAGAAATATGGATGGGAGTGGAGAAAGCGTAATTTATGTGAATTCTCAGCCCAGTTTTTGAAATGTATCTCAAATGTGCCAAATGTACCACAATGTACCACTTCAGTCTCTTGATTCCATTGACAAAATCTGATGATTCGTTTTTCACTAGGAAATGTTCACACGCCATCTGAAAACTAGTCCAGGCATCTTGTTGTTCTGTAGTCATCGTTTGTTTGAATGCATCATCTAATAAAATCTATCGAATTTAGGAAGATACCTTCCTTCATTTTTGCTGTGGTTATGTTTTGACATTTTGCACGGAGATACTGAAAATTCTTCTCATTTTTCCATAGCCATCGTCCTCATCAATCAATTAACCCAAGCTTAAATAAAGAAGAGGGAGAAATATGTTGGGATTAATAAGAAGAACATTGAGAACACTGTGTTTTCAAGTTCACAAGAAACTCTTCGATTTCTGTCTCTTCTTTAACTGTTTTGAAATACTAGATAAAAAAAGCTCATTTCATCACCAGCAATAGCATTGCCTGAAAGAACTATTTGCCGTTGGAGATTCGCACAGTCACCACATGAAAACCGTCCTATCTCACAACCTATTCGTGTTAGAGAAACTATAAGCAAATATTTGCAATCAGGGCACATAACTTTTTTCTGACTATTTTTCATTGTTGAGTGAATAAGCCCTTATTTTGTGGGATAATTCCTATATTCCAAATATTAAAATCATCTTATTATAAAAACGCGCAAGAGAAATTGTAAATACATATTTGAAACCAGGGCGTGAATCACGCATAGTTTTATTTCTGATGATATTTCATTGTTGACCATATTAATAAACAAAATCACCTTCACAACCCACAACTTCTACCAAAAACTACATATGCCAGCTGTATCACTGTACAAACTAGCCAATAACCCTATCTATTCAAGAAAAAAAATCCATTTCTAAAACTTCTTGCAAACCAAGATATTTCAACTCCCGGCCATTCCCCAGTGTGTCCTCTCCAATGTTTCAATTATCTTGGGTAGTTGTGTAAAACGATACGATGTTGAACGAGGTATGTCGTGGGTAATAAACACGTTTTTTCTCTCTTTTTGTCGGCAGGTACGGCCTGAGCTACGAGGACATCGAGAAGGGCCTGCCGCTCATCGACACGTCCAAGACGCTCATCCGCGAGGTGTGCCCGCCCTTCCTGGCCAACGTGGAGTGCCGGCCGGGCAAGTACCGGCGCTACGACGGCCTGTGCACCAACCTGCAGCACCCGACGTGGGGCGCCACCATGACGCCCTTCACCCGCCTCGTGGGCCCCCTGTACGCCGACGGCATGACGGCGCCGCGCATCTCCGTCACGGGCAACCAGCTGCCGCTGCCGCGCATCGTCTCCCGCACCGTCCACCCCGACGAGGGCTTCCACGACCACGCCGGCACCGTCATGGTGGTCGCGTGGGGGCAGTTCATGGACCACGACTACACGCTCACCGCCACGCCCCTCGGTACGTCTCCCTTCTCCTTCTCATTCTTCTTCTCTTTCCTCTTCTTCTGCTCATACTGCTTCTAACGTTTTGTAAATTATTCTTATGACTCCTCGCTTAACTCGTCTGCTAAATATTTTTCTCATATCTCTTTTTCTCGCAACTCTTCTTTTTCACCTTATTATTCTTTTCTTCCTCCTTCTTGACTTACCCCGTCATCTTTCACTTCTTCTTCTCCTAAGCGTTTTCCTAATTATTCTTGTCATAACTCTCCTCTTATCTTTTCTTCTAAGTCTTGTCCTAACTCGTCTCCGAAATCTTCTCTTACCTCTTTTCTCGTAACTCTTTCTCTTCTAAGAGTTCTTCTTTTCCTTCTCCTCCTTATTCTACTACCTTCTCGTAACTCGTCTCTTACATCTTCTCTTACCATTTCTTCTTATCCTAAGTTTCCTCCTAATTATTCTTCTCCTAACCTTTCTTCTCTTATCTTTTCTTCTAACTCTTCTTTTAACTCGCCTCCAAAAGCTTCTTCTCTTAGCTCTTTTCTCGTAACTCTTTTTCTTCTCCTCCAAAGCGTTCTTCTAATTCTTCTTATCCTTTACCTGCTAATTATTCTTCTTCCGCCTTTTCTTCTAACTCTTCTTTTAATTATCTTTCTAACTTTCCTCATGTCTCTTCTATCTCTTCTTATTATAATACTCCTTTCTTATTATTTGTCGTTTAACTCAATTTTCCTAACTTGTGTCATTTTTTCTCATCCTTCTTTTTTTACTCGTCTAATTTTTTAATAATTGCATGTCGCTAACGGGATGATGGGGACCAAGTATAGAGAAATAATACTTATCTTTCCTCAATAAAGAAAGTATTTTGGAAAGATAGTGGTTTAGCTTTACGTACCATTTCGCCATGACAGAGTGGAAATATCTGTGCCTTGCGATTACATCTTATACATATTAAACTTTGCACTAATATGGCATCGGATATCAATAATTTTATGCCATGTTCATTTTAAGAATATATTGACATTCTTTCTAATATAAATTTGTTAATAATAATATTGATAGTGCCCTATTTCTGTTGTTATATACTTAATTCGAAGGACACAATGCATCTTTTCTAAAAAAAAAAAATAACAAATTTCAATGCACGAAAGAACTGTTTGTTCCGTGGTAATCTGTGAGAGGTGTGGTGTGTGCGTGTGAGCAGACCCGCTGAACCGCAACGAGCCCGAGGAGTGCTGCGACCGGCCGCCGCACCTGCGCAACCCCTACTGCCTGGAGATCGAGATCCCGGCCGACGACTACTTCTACTCGCTGTTCGGCCTCCGCTGCCAGGACTTCGTGCGCGGCTTCCCCGCCGTGCGACCCGGCTGCCGCCTCGGTGCGTGCGCCCCCGCCCCTCGCCTCCTCTCTCCCTCTTTTCACTCACTCAACAAATTGAAACAAATCGACGAAAGTAATAAAATAATGCTTCCAATACGAAAGATCAGATACTAATTATACACAGAAATGGTTTAGTTTTATATTTCTTTTTCAGTATCGTCTGAGCATACAAATGCAAAAATTAGGTATTTAAAGCACTTTTGACCCTACAGTCCAATTTTTTCAGGTACAATAAGTTGATAAAATATTTTTTGTACATTAACTCTTTATGCCAAACATTTTGCTAGCTGTTCTCCCTCGTAGTAGCAATATATTATCTGGAAATAACACTAGCAGTTTTCATAATAAATTTGATAATATTAATTGTTATATAGTCTAAATAAGTATATTTAGAGAAACGTACATCATAAAATACGATAAATTAGGAGTAGTCAGTTTGTAAACGGATAGTAGGACAGAGAGTGTTCTAAGAGGAAGGGAACATTAAAATGAGAATAAACACAAAAATGTAAACTTTCTTTCTTTTTCGAGTTCTCTTCGAGAGATATTATAAAGAAAGTATTATCTTTGAAGACTAAACTATGGCTTTGGGGAGTCAAGCCCTAAATGAATGTTCATAGACTCGGAACTATTCAAGTTACTTTCACGTTAGTTGTATGAAGTACTATTCAAGTTAGTTTCATGAAATATAGGTACTTTACGGACTTGAACATTTTTTTAAGCTCCATTATTGGCTCTGAAGTATTCACTGAGTTGTCAAATGAGCGTTCCTTCCTGATTACCTCAGGATAATTTGTCTGATCTCTATTATTTGATTAAATATTCAATGTTCTACAAAGTATGGAGTTTCATTGCAAGGAAAAAAGAGTGAGATTCTCTTTAGGAACAAAATATTTTAAGTACAAACTAACAGCTCTTTTGACTTCGTCACTTTATATTCACAGGCTCCCGAGGACAGTACAATACTCTGACTGGAGTCCTCGATGGAAACACCGTGTACGGAGTCTCTGAGAAGTTCGCTAGGTGAGTAGCCACAGCGCAGATGCTAAGTTGCGATCTCCTTTATGCGTTTCATTGCTTGCGATAGAGCCCCTTTTGTAAGTCATATTGGTGATACAAGTAGATGCTCTCCATTACTAACTTTGCAGTTCAGCCAGCAATGACGAAAAATGTCATAGAATTTCTTTCCATGTAGTGAATTTCAAAACATGGAAGTGTTTTAAAAAAATTACATTGGAATGAATGAATCTATCGAATCTATTGGTTCTGATCACTATCGGTTATTTGCATCGTTCTGTGGCTGAGCGAATATGGGATACATTAAAACGGGACGTATGGAAGAATTAAATTGTGTCAGACTGTTAGGTAATATTCTACATGTAATATTTTACATATCACAAACGTTGCCTGTTGAATTGACGATGTTCCGTCCTTCAAAAATCCCCAGCAGCTAACATACTTGAACTCAGAATGTCTTTTTTAATATTCACATTATTTTGGGTCAAGAAATGAAAGATGTAGACTTCAGATATTTGAAAATATGACAGGATTCATAATTTATAAATATTTAAATTTACTAACAGAAATTAAATCACGAAGAATGAAATAATCTTCCCCACAAACTTCTATAAAGCAATTTAAAATCTTCCTAAACTTGTTTCTTATGTACCCCTAATCTGTAATGTCAAGCAGTGAGTAGCTCTTCACACACGAGCCACACTAATAAATGATATCGTAGGCTTTTGCGGTCAGAGCCTTCATCTGAGTTGTCCAGGTGATGCCACCTCGAAGGCTGAGGTGACGACGTTTCATCCAACATATCGCGGTCTTCTTCGGCACTACAACTCTGAAAAAGACCACGATATGATGGTTGAAACGTCGACACCCGAACCGCCCAGTCACCCTCATAAATCCCGCCCTGTCACAGACACCTGCGCACGGGCTATGGCGGTCTGCTGCGCATGAACCCGGTGTTCGACCAGTACGGGCTGAAGGACCTGCTGCCGCTCAAGCTGGACATCCCCGACGAGGGCTGCACGCGCCCCAACCGCTCCATGTACTGCTTCGAGGGCGGCGAGATCCGCGTCAACGAGCAGCTCGTGCTCACGTGCATGCACACGCTGATGGCGCGCGAGCACAACCGCGCGGCCACGGGGCTGGCGCAGGTCAACCCGCACTGGGACGACGAGACGCTCTACCAGGTGCGGACGCCCCGACCCACTGCCCTCTTCATGCCTAATCTCCTCCTCTTCTTCTTCTTCATACACTTACATGCAACACACCACTTGTGGACGGACTAGTTACGAACTTAGAGCTTGCCCCGGCTGGGGCTCTATCCCGCTGGCGGAGATACCTGGAAGGGGTCAAACCCTTGCAAGAATACGTTTAGGTCGGCGCCGGATCTCACCATCCAGTGTGAGAGGGACACCGCCATCTCATTGGATAAAGCATTCACTACACTAACGGATCTAATGGCCGTAGTAGGTGACGTGCCTCAGAAACATCAATGAATCAATTAATCTATATCTGGAACGTTATGCTTGAAATTAATTTGTTGTCCTGTTCGGAAGGTTTTCCGACGAGTTAAAAACACTCTATGACCCTACCCAAGCAAGTAACCGCACCAGATTCTTTAAGAAAAATTTACGCCCGTCTTGAGCCACCAACCATTCCCACCATTCTCTACATGCTCATAATACTAAAAATGTCAGATAACTCGATCATCATTTACATACTGTCTGATTGTTGAGGACGCCAAGACGATAGATCCCAAAGGACACTCTCTTACTATACAAATAGCAGTATGTACTGTTATTGTTTCTGTTGGATAGTTCTTGAGAGAGCTGAATTCTCTGCGCCAGAAAAATATTTAATAAAAAATAATGGTTTCAACACTTCGCTTTCTTTTCGTTTTAATTTAAAGTTAAAACATTCAGCAAATTTGGAACTTGTACAATAGAAAATCTGTGAGAAAGAATTGTTGCCATTTATGTCGACAGAAGGCCTTCGTTAGGGTTTCTCTAAACACAATATTGTATTACAATATTTATTTAATTATTTAATGCCAAAGAGTGCGTGAAACTTCCAACAAACAATATCTTCTAAAACTTCTAAACCGCTATTTAAAAAAATTGTTTTCATCAAAGTCTTCATCAACTAGTATTTTTACTAAGTTCCCAACAATACTTCTCTCTATAGCTGGTCAGTTATCACATATTAGCACTTCCACAATAAAAAATAAGCTCAAAGTCGTTCACATTTTGTGGATTCGATCAACAATTCCCATTGTCAGGATAGTGAATGTCTCTCTTATCATGCCTCTCTCCACTGAAATTTAGTTGGGGATAACTTTATTCATTTAAACTGTAAGTATAACTAGGAGTATATGTACAAACACTCATACAAATACACACACAAATATGTAGGTACTAAAAAACATCTAAGTACTTACAGAATATCGAACTCACAACTTATCGAACTGCTATCATTTCCCATTCTTTTTCTTTTTGCTATATTTTAAGATCGCATAAACATCTTGGTTATTTGCGACCACTATTTGATTTTACGTTATGGTTACTGTAAAGATGACATGATATGTAGGGGATGGGGAGTGAAAGGACATACACAAATACAACCATGTCCGACTACGGAACTACTCTCTTGACCATCTCGATCATCAACACAGACCATTTCCCATTCTTGTTGTAGGGGATATTTATTCAATTATTTTTTATTGAATTAATTCTTTTCTTGATTTTCAATGTTCAATTCAATGACATTATGCATCAAGAAACATAACAATGAACAATGTTTCCTTAAATGTATAATACCATGTAAGGTATTTTCTTAAACTTTAATCGGAATAAATGTTAGAAAATTCTAGGACATTTATGGGCAAAAAAATCACCTTTACTCAATGAACATGTAGTAGAAAATTGCATGTAATGAAGATACATTCATTTATACACATGGCGCTTGTCCCTGGTTGTTAGGCAACCACGAATGTATGGGTGTTTATCAGATACGTAAAATTCCATTGACTGCTTCAGAACGTATCCTGCTGAACATCTGTACGTAAGAAGTTGCCTAAAAACAGGTGAAATGTCACGAGTGTTATGCACTATATCGAATTTTACACTACAGTTCATTGGCAAAAGTTTTTTCACTCTGTAAATGCCCTAGAAGTTTGTAACATTTATCCTGAGACACCTGTATTCTCCGATGTTGTGCATACATAAGACGAGCTTCCGCGAGTAACTCAAAGCTCTATGACGAGGGATGTGTCTGAGTTGCATCTGTCCGCGGTGTGAGCGATCGCAAGCGAGTGACGTTGTGTGACGTTGGTTGCAGGAAGCGCGGCGTATAGTGATCGCGGAGATCCAGCACATCACCTACAACGAGTTCCTGCCCATCATCCTGGGCAAGGAGGTGATGGAGAAGTTCGGGCTGCTCACGCAGAAGGAGGGCTACTGGGACGGCTACGACCCCAACGTCAACCCCAACGTGATCGACGCGTTCGCCGCCGCCGCCTTCCGCTTCGGCCACTCGCTGCTGCCCACGGCCATCGAGCGCTGGAGCAAGGCGCACAAGTTCATCGGTGAGCCCCCACCCCACCCCCCACCCCCGCCTCTACTAATCTCCAGTAGCGAGGGTGTCACTGTTATACCCAATTTCCCGCGTTCAAACCTCATCGAAGCTTTGCGTTTTTGAGGCCGAAGAAATATCCTTCCGTCGCGTCGGAGGGCAATTAAAGCCAGCTTCCCCTTGTAGTAGATGTACAAAAGAAAGCTCCTCAAGCCTAAAAGAAGCCTCTGAGTGAAATTCAAAACTCCCGCTCCTTTCTCTGCTAGACGGTGAAAGGAGTATAGCGGAACTTGCGTAGTCAGGCGAAAGGGCAGGTCTGAGCGTCGCCGCGGGAAATAAAGCACAAATGAATTGAATATTTTTTACTCAGTTCTAACGTACTCGGGAATCGAAAGAAAAATATACAGCCTCCGAACATTGCAGAGGAGTCTATAGTTTCGCTTTACTCGGAAAAAATACAAAAACTACTAACCAATTTCAATTTTAACCAAAAAATGCAAATTTTTCATTGTGTTATTCCTCATACTCTCGTACTGCTCGTACCGAATCAATTTTCACATTCATTACGTCATTATGGCTGCTGAAATGGCAATATATTTGACAGATATTGGCAACTATTGGTAGCTACTTTCTTTTGAGATATGTGAGCGGTTTTTTTACACTCATCGATGCTAAGCCAAACGTAACACGCAGAATGATTCGCAATCATTTCACACACTTTAGCTGATTTGTACTTGACCTGTTTTGCTCCCTATTATTCCTTTCATTCCGCCAACTGGAGAATGTTCGCATGGTATCAATTTATTTATAGCTATAGTCCAAGAAAAGTACACTTTAAAATTTCTATTTTAAGAAAGTTTATTCACGTGCATAATTCTGTGATTCAAGTTCAATCTATGGCGAGTTTAATTAAGTGTGAAAGGAGAAGGGGGAGAATTTCGAAGAGGGCTTTTTCAAATTTGTTATTTATGCCCTTTCCATTTACATTTGGTCACTTCATTTACACGTTACATGTTCTCATCTACTTTTGAACATGATTTCTATCACATTTTCCCGTGTCGACAATGGAAAGACCCGTGAAAAGTATCTTAAAACTCCAAATGCACGCACTGAATGCACACTTTGAAGCGGTAACGTCTTGCGTTCCGATCCATATGGCGGCGAAAGAGTTCATTTCTCTGAGCGGAGCGATTTTCGTCGACGCTCGTTTTAGGACCTGCCAAAAATCGTTCACTGGCTTGGACGGACCACACGCCCTTAATCCCTGGACACATGAATACAGTTTCCAGAACTGTTTAGATTACCTTTATCTTCTTCATCCAAAACATGGATCAGGAGTTTAAACTTACAAAGAACATTTTCGAAATAAATATTCTGAATTTTTTTAACAGAAGTTCACGGCCTCAAAAACATCCTGTAATGAAACATGTAATGAAAGTGTATGTATGTGCTGTGCTCATCAGGGTTAGGCTCCTGATTATCGAGTAAAGGAGGGCAATTGGTGCATACGTACACGACACAGTATTTAACTTTCTGTCGTCGTCCTCTAGAAACTAATCCATAATTCACTTAACGGACAAAGGCTTCTTCCTCATTAAGAGTCAAACACTCAAATTGAAATGTCCAAAATGTCTTCTAGCTCATGAACGTTTGAATATCTCATTCTACGCATTAGATAAATTATAATTTTGTTAGATACTTATTTTACATCAGATTAAAATCATAAGTAAGTTGCGATGAAATGGACATTATTTCTGTAAAACTCGTGTACTTAGGAGAATACTCTTTTATAAATTATAAAACTCTGTTATCATTCTTTATCTAAACTTAACCCTCATGAGCGTGCTAGAAAATGTCTTCACCGTGACGTCTCTAGAGGGATCGTAAAGGAAATTTCAAATAGAAGTAGAAGGTAGTATCATCTCTTAATAACGCAGAATACTATCTGGGTATTCCAGAATCGATTTGCACAACCAGCAACCTTGTCTCCGAACTATTTCCTCCTAAAAATTGGAATATTTCACTGTCTAAGATGGCTTGAATGAACGCGATGAATTTCTCGTTGCAGCGTCGAAGCGTCTGTCTGACCTCATCCGCCAACCTTACGACCTGTACCGCGCGGGCGTGCTGGACGAGTACTTCATGGGGCTCATGAACCAGGTGGCACAGGCCATGGACGACTCCGTCACCCAGGAGGTGAGTCCCTCCCCTCCCCCTGGCTTGCAGCGGACGCTGTCCACTGAAGACGTTCGATGGGCGCGAATCATAAGAAATTATATCTGTGGCTTCCTGCAAAACGTCAATGTCAAAATTCAACGTTTTACAGAATGAGTGATTTTTGTACACCATCGAAATGATAGAGCAATCGTAAACCAATGTAAAGATCAATGCAATCACAAATATAATATTTGAATTTGATCTTTGTTGTATTGAAATATCATTTAAATCATACATTTGCCACACAAACTGAAAATCGCGAAAAACTGACTTTGGCCCTTCTTGTACCAAGCCTCAGATACATATTTACTTCTTCTTCTCGCGACTTAAAACTTGTTAACCATTATTGTAAGTCCATAGTAAGTCATTATTTATTACACATGTCTGTGTTACTATACAATTCAACATTTCATATTATTTTGGGTTTGATTTGCTTTATATATCTGTTTTCACTTATTCTAGTATGTGTTATTGCCGGTAATATGTTATCCATAGGGTGTCTATCTGTTTCTTCTTTATTATTTGGGTCAAGTTGTGGTAGGTTCTCTGATATCTGTACTTCTGTGCTTACTGTTTCTTGTCACTCTTAAAGTAGAGTAGTTACTTATTAGAGTAGTCATTAGCGTAGCCAGAAGCGGAGATCTTCTCCGCTCTTAAGAAATACCCATAGTGGAGAGTCTTATTTAATGTGATTATATGGGTTATATAATATATAATTTCAACTTAAAATACTGCAGTACCAATATTTTATTTCAGCTTTCTTAATAAGAGCAACAAGACTTTATATTTATATCAAAAGACGTTGCCATTGTTGAAAGTTGCGATATTTTGTATTTACTCTTTTTTCTGCTAGTACAGTTTTAAATGCATATAATTATATTTTAAATTATTTCGTTTTTGGTTGAATAAAATTGATCAGATTTCGTCAGATATTGAATGGAGGTTCCTGACAAGGTCCGTCATTCTTGCCCCTCATTAACCCAGGCCACTTGGTGCCATGTCTCCCCGTTCTTTCCAGCTCCGGTCTACTTTTAACTACAGTTGTCATTGTCGAGGTCTATGTAAGAGCTATATAATTCTCCAGGAAACGACATAACTTACCTAGTACCATTTTATTCGTGTGTATTTCCTAATTTTGTTAGTGAATTTTCTCTCAATATTGTTCCGCGTACTTCTAAACTTTGAAATGTTGGGCACCAGTTCCAATATCGAACTCAGTTGTATAAATGTCTAGTGACAAAGTACACCCTCGCACGGCCTGCGTTGTTACAAAACTGCAGATTGCTTTGTTTTTTGCTGTCAAAGAAGTATAGAGAGAAACGTATGTGTTTAAGACTACAATGCAGCTGTCATTTTGACAGCGAGTTGGGTATAGGTGTGCGCAATGGGCATTTTAACTTTAGAATGCGTGGACCCAGGAAACTATGTGAATGTGTATCCTAGGTCGCTGAAGCTCAGCGCAATAATCCCTCAAAAAATGCGTTTAAAATTGTTTTTTATTCTAAATAAGTTCATTTCGTAATAAATTAAATAAAAGTCAACTCTTAATGTTGAGCAAATTATTATTTATTTAAATAACTATTAATGGGACCATAAAAACTTTGCACATGTATTGACGAAATAGTAGAGTCTAATTTCTGTATAATTTCAGAGCATTTTCCTACGTCTCAGATTAAAATTAAAGTAAGATTACAAGGAGGGCAAGCTCTCGGAAATTCAGAAGTGCAGAGTAAAAACCGAATTAATAAACTTTAGAGTCTCGGAGGCCCTTCATATGCATCCTAGGGGCAAAAGCAGATTTAAACTTCCTTCTTCTTCTTCTTGATTGGATTTGTTAAGGGTTTTAAACTGCTTCTTATCACTTCTTTCGTTGCCCCTTTCTTTCCAGAACATTTTCATTGCCCTGCTGCCCCTTCTTCATAATAACATTGAAATCTTCGGAAAATTAAAACATCTGAACTGTACGATGGTCATAAAGCGATAATTTAAAAACCAAACGCATCAGCCTGCACCTGCTGGCTGGGAAGGAAACGAGCGCTTGTCTGTGGGTGCGCAGGTGACGAACCACCTCTTCAAGAAGCCCGGCGCGCGCTTCGGCATGGACCTGGCCGCCTTCAACATGCAGCGCGGCCGCGAGTTCGGCCTCCCGGGCTACATGGAGTTCCGCAAGTTCTGCGGGCTGCCCGGCGCCTCCACCTTCGACGAGCTCTTCGGCTCCATGAGCAACGAGACCATTCGCCGATACGCCTCCATCTACGAGTGAGTGACATCTGCGCGCTCGCCTTGCCCCCACCTTGGCCGATCTGGCGCGCCTCTTTTGTCAAGACGCGGTCCAAGCCGACGCGACTCGACCCTTTCTTACTTCTGTTACCGATCATACCCGATACGACCCGACTCAACCCGATTGATTCATTGATTACTGATTCATGGCGTGTCAACTGCTAAGGTCATTAGTCCCTTACGTGTAGTGCATGTTTTATTGCGGAAAGCGTCTGTTACATGCAGCCAAGTTGAAATAATTTGAATCTAATGCTGGGTTAATCTCATTTTCAAAAATATTGAGGGTAGAAAATTTCAATATAAAATGTTTTGTTACTAGATCAAAAGCCTATTCATAGCCGACTCTTAAGGTATAAGGAAAGCCTTAAGCAATTAGTAATCGCTTATAATAGAGTTATTTGAAGGCGTCAGGATTCAATCGACTTTTCTCACATACGCGGAATGAGTTCTCAGTTTGTTTTGGGGAAAAGAGCGTCCACGTTGACTTTCAAAATCGTTTGTAAATGACCTCTTTCAATGCTTATGATACACCACTTCGTAACATGAATGATATGTTTTCTACATAATTTAAAATGTGCTACGAGTTCGTTGTCGTCGTTCTCCAAAGAGAAAGTAAGCGCCGCATCACAGTCGGAAACAGACGGAAACCGGAAAGCGGGCGTCGTCCCTTACTCAAACGACAGATCGCTCATTGACAATGAGATTCCCCCTCCCCCGGAGCTGATGGCACGTGTTTGGCATAATGTAGATTTTACACATTTCTATAGAAACAAAAGTCACTAAGTAGTTCAATTGAATATTTTATGCTCTTCTCTGTGAAATATGTTTTTAAAAAATTACCGCTTTTTGCTGTAGAATTCCAAAGCTTTCTCTCTACTTTCCGTATATTTCTCGGAATATTCGTACATATGCGAAAAAGTAAATATAAACTTTGCATAAATGTACAATTCTTTATAAGAGAGCCTTAAGTCGGTTGGACATCATTCCCAAGCCCCCCCCCCCCATATACTCCCTCCCTTCCACGCCCGTACAAAGAAAAATAATGGTTGCACCACTGCATAAAGAATACTCATTTTAAGTTTCCACTGTGTATTCGACCTTAAACACTCCTGATCACTTTTGCAATTAATTTTGCCTCAGGGCATCGTACAACTGTACAGCTCTTTGTAATAGCCGCGTGTGGTCCATGTGTGATTCCTCACTACTCTCCCGGCATATACTCGTACGAGATGCTTTGCCTCATGTTACATTTCATGATAACTCCCTTGTTCCCCTTTTGAGGAGGGAACTTACGAAGGCAGTTGGAAGAGTACCTTCAAAACTCGAAAAAAATAATGGATTTAATCGTCCACGAACTAGAGTGAAGGATGTCGTTTCTTAATTAGTTGAATTTCCAATAAGAAAATTACATATTTACACGCAAAAGAGAATTCAGCTTGTTATATTATTATTGGACAAAGTAATGATACAACATACTCTATCAAATGTGAAAATATGCATTCAAACATCCACTAACAAATAACTGAATATACACAAAACCTAGTAAATATAAACAAAACATGCTTAACCAACTTTTTCTTTACTATGTTTTTTGTTGATTTAAATGTCTTTTGTAGCACTGTGCAGTAATTTTTTTTAATTGTCCTCTGGTAAATTCGTAATTTTTTCAGAAAATATGTTTTTGAATGCACAAAATAATCTTGATATGCCATAAGACCTAATTGGATCATTCTTCAAAGAAAACCTGAGAGAATATGAATCTAAATTCTGTATGAAAATGAATCAACACTTATCTTGTTTCTATGATTAAAACATTAGTGTGGGCAAACCATACAACCTACTTTACAGAAAACATTTTAAAATATCAGCTCAATTTCTTGTTATGAAATCCTTGAGAAATAACTATTCGTACAAAAAATTACAATTATGTTTCTATAGAATGAGTAACAATAATTATAGTTTCACAAAGAGCAAATTCAAAATTTCTCAAATGATAATAACAGCTACGGTGAGAGGTATCGGTGAGTATTCGCCTCTGAAATATAGTGAACCTTTTTGTGTGAGACACACGTCATCAGCTCTGAATACACTATTGTAGAGAATAAATAAATAAATTTCCTTTCCTCAAATGTATCTACCACAATTACCTATTTCTGTCAATTTTTTTCATTGACAATGCGCTGATTAAGTTCGTGTGTGAATTTATCTTTTGCTCTCCATCACTCTTTCTTCCACCCTTTCATCCCTTTCGTTACTTTTCTCTTTCATTTTCTCTTGTTTACTCTTTCTCTTTATTCTTTCCCCCTTTCTCTCTCCAATTCTCTATATTTTCCCCACTGTCTCGCCTTTTCCCTCTCCTCTCATTTGCTCATTATCTATTTGTCTAGCTATCTAGTTAGCTCTCACTCTTTCCCTCCCCCCCCCCGCCTCGCTTCGCCGTGTGCCGCGTGGGCGGGGTGAGCAAGCGTCGTGTGTGCGCAGGCACCCGTCGGACGTGGACCTGTGGTCGGGCGGCGTGTCGGAGCGGCCCCTGCCTGGCAGCATGGTGGGCCCCACCTTCGCCTGCATCATCGCCACGCAGTACAGCTACTCGCGCCGCGGCGACCGCTTCTGGTACGAGCTGGGCAACCAGCCCTCGTCCTTCACGCCAGGTGAGCGCACCAGCCACGATCCTCGTCTCTGCTAAGCGCTCCTCGGGAGGCCAGCCCGTGATCCAGTTGATTGTACTAGACGCTTCACGTGCACTTGCCACAGTCATCCTCAGCGTTGAGGGCGATGGTTCAAAGCGCCTCCTGGCCAGCTCGCCGCTCGCAGACAACCGCGGGTGCAGATGAAACTTTTTGTACTACCATAACTCCAATATGTCACGTCCTGACAGCTCGGGAAGCAATTTTAACATTGATTCGATCTGTTGAACTTGTATTGTTTTATAATCTTCGTCAAATTTAATTCATCTGTATCAATTCTTCATACCATTCACACACAGTTTTCTGTAACTTCAGTTCGAGTAACTCAAGTTTTTGTATTTCTCCCCTTCAAATTCTAGAAATAGATATTTCATTGTTTTTCTCTCCAAATTTCTACTTTAAAAATGGAATGTTCTGTTCTTTTATAAGGAAAAAATATGTAATATCAATACGCACGACAACAATTTGAAGAATATTTGAGGTTAAAGATAATATCACAGTAGTCACAGTTTGTAATCAAATCATGCTCCAGCATAAGTTAGATATTCATTGAAATGATTTTTTTTATTATAAAACTGGAGGTTACGTTTGGAAATATTTAATACAATAGTTTTATTTGTTTTTGAAAAATTGACTTGTCATTTTCGTAACATTAACAACTTGTTGAGATATAAATATTTTATTTCATCAAAAATTCTCAAAAAATGCCCATAAATAAATTTCATAACAATTTAAACCGTTTGAAATCAAAAATTACTTTTTCACCAAGAAAAAATTGTGTTGAAATTTTCATTTTTAGGGACAAATTTTATGAAATAGACTGTCTTGTATTAACGAGCTTTCTCGTCGCATTGCAGAGCAACTGCAGGAAGTACGCAAGGCAAAGCTGTCCCGCGTCATCTGCGACAACACTGACCTCATCGACACCATCCAGGTGTACCCAATGGTGCTGCCCGACCACGAGATGTGAGTACTCACCTGATTATTTTTTTTATTTTGAGTCATGTAAAGCATCGTAAGAAAGAAAAAAATCTCTATGAACGTTATTAATAGCCATAATTTTGAGAAGAAGAATAGGCTTTTCTCAAATATTCAAATTATGCAATTAATAAGCATTTACATAAATCTCAACTAAGGTGAAAATAATTATTAATTATCATTGAAAGTTTTTGAATGTTAATTATTTAAATGACTTGAAAAATATATTATATCACAGATAATTAGTGAACATTTTCAAGATAAACGTATTCTTCGGAACAAGAATTTATTACTTTTTGAACCATAATATAACAAAGGATTTTGACATTAAACATTTTCAACCTTCCTCTGTTGTATTACTTTATTTTTTCTGCATTGCATTATTAATAATTATATTACGGGACTTGCTTTTCCGTGTGGATTTTTTTTCTTTTCCACTATTTCTTAAAAAACGTGAATGCAAGCGCATCCTCCTGCACCTCCTAGGCTCCGAGTGTGGAGGAGAATGCCGTAAGTGTGTGGCTTGGTGTGAGCTTGTCCTTTGTGTGTGCAGCAACCCGCGCGTGCCCTGCCGCAGCGGCATCATCCCGGGCATCGACTTCACCAAGTGGGCGGACTACGGCGGCGGTGTGCCGCAGGGGCCCGCGCCGCAGCCCTTCGCCAACAACTTCGCGTCCGTCTTCGACGCCCTGGGCAAGCGGAAGCGGAAGTAGAGCTGCACCCCAACCTCCTCCTCCTTCCACCTCCCGTCCTTCCCCGTCGGGTGGTCCGATCGCGGGGCAGCGGGCGCCGGCCTTGCCCTACCCCTTTTGTAATGCTGTAAATAGCAAAGGCCGCCGCCCGCCCCCGCGCCCGCCCAACCCACGCCCCCGTCCACGCTCCCGCCCTCGGCTCCGTCCTATTTATTGCACGCTCGGCGCCCTCCTCCGCGCCGGGCTGAGCCCTGCCACGCCCCCGCGCCTCGCAAGGGCGCGACGTCGCAGTTTCTAAGGGCCAGCTCAACCACAGCGTCCAATGCCCGCCGCGCCCTTGCGAACCGCCCTTCTCCACCCCTCCAGCTCCGCGTCCCTCCACTCCGCCCCCAACCCCGCGTCGGCGCTGCGGGCCGCGCGCGGAGGCCGCCACCGCCGCTGCGTCCTGTGGGTTTTGTGCATCACTTCACTAACGGCTGTGGTTTCGTACGTCATTATCTTCCGGCCCTAACCTACTCACACATTAACGGGTACACACGCATTACGCTCACAACTTGCGTTTACTGCACCCTGTGTTTCACGAGACAACTTTCACCTTCACGGGATTAACGAAACTCTATTCCAGTCAGGTTTACGCACACAGGTGTAAAGGATACACTCCCCCACGAGCCTCAAGAAAATCAGCAGCAATCAAAGGTTTTGTTTGTGCCTGTTTCACCTGTAGTGTTGTGGCCGAAGACGCTCGTTTTCCCCCGTACGGGTGGAACGGTCACGTATCCCGAACATGTGTGGTCTTTAACTTTTTTTCGCACGCGACTTGATACCTCGTGATTGGGTCGACCGCGCGGCACCCTGCGGCCGCCGTCTTCCGGAGCAGCCTGGAGCGGCGCTGGCGGACCCCGCCCGCTCGTCCCGCCCCGCCCCGCCCCGCCCCAAAAGCCCCTTAATTTTAATTGATACCCTACGTATAGTGTTTTCTACTTTTTTACTGAGGATCGCAAGATGGGCGCGCCTTCTCCACGGAGGAGGCGGCGCCGCTCCCGCGCCCCACCCCCGCCGCCGCTGCCTCCCCCGCCCCCTCGCCGACTCTCGCTCAACCACATAGCCTCCCGGTGAAGGCGATACCACTATGTACACTATGTGTCTCTTTCTCACTGTACAACGAAGAAGAATGAATGGATGCAAAAATGTCCGTGTTGAGAATATTTAAAAGTTAAAAAAGGAAGTTAGGTTAATAATGAATTATTTCCAATTATTTCTAATACTTGAGTGTGAAGAAATTATTTGATGTTTTCTATTATTTCAAGGTAAACGTAGAATTTAATTTTAAATCTTTTATAAAACAATATTAACTTCAAACACGATGGTCTATTGAATAAACTAATATTTTTGGCATTTTTATCTGAAGCTACGTATGTCTTTTAGATGTATGTTCTTCAGATTTAGAAAAACATTTAAGGCAATCATTTGCGGGAATGTGCGTTTCGCGTTGCCATGCAGAAGGTGCGCCGCGCAATTGAGTCGGTGAGGGTGCCTTTGAGGGGCGCCACTCCCCTCCCCCCTCTCCTTCCCTCGCCCGCGCAGCGACGGCGGAGCACGCGGCGCGCTCTTGTAAACTTGTACTTAGCAAGGTATTAAAGTTATTTGTACAAAGACAATTCTGTGTAAAATGCTGCGTATTTTGATACATATGTGTACATATATAAATATTCATTTCAGACAAGTAAATGTCTTCTATGGTCATTTTGGTAAGAAATGTGTTTCTCATTTATCTTTCACCATTTCCTTTCCAACTTCCTTTAACAAAAGTTTATTCAAACGAGACTTAGCAAAAGAAAAGGTTTCGAGAGCATTTGGTACTACGAAAGAACAATCAAGTGGCGCACTTTCGTCGCTTCCTGTACTATTGCTTAGAAGGAAGGATGTCATATTTTATGTTAGTTAATTTATACTGTGGTAAAAGTCATTTACCATACAGGTGAAATCGAACATATTTTTCCCTTCGCAGAACGCGTCATATGTCAGTAGAATTCTCTTGTCGGAGATCCATAATACGGATACTCTAAACCTGTTTCATTTTCCTGTATAATTGCAAATCATTTTCGTCGTCGTCATGGTTTGGGCCCATTGACCCGTTCCATTTTCAAGAGTTCTTCAATCGCCTTATTGCCTGTCCCTGCTCCTTTCGTCATTCGGTTTGTAGTTGTGGAGGATTTTTAGCATTTGCTATTAAATGATCATACCAATTGTTTCTTAGTATGTCTATTTTTCTTTCTATCCCTACTTCCTAAGGAGAGAAAGTATTGTAAACGTGCGCCGGAAAACAGCGATTTTTCGACAAGAAAACTCTCATTATCTACTATTCAATATTTTAAATTAAACTTTGTTCTCGAATAGCGTAAACAACGCTTAAAAGTATCACGTTGATTTCACATTCGTTAAAATCCCTGATTTTTCAAAAATTGCAAAAGTTCAAAATTGTTTTCAGCATCTTCGTCAAATATAGATGAAAGGAATTTTTCCCTAAATGAAACATGCATGACATATTCGTGACAGGATCTGCAGAGGACGTGATAATCAAGTTACGTAGAAGGGATGTACACTTGAGATACACGAATGTTTAATATGTTAGTTAAATTGTAAATATTTTTATTTTTAGTTTATTCAATATTTAAATACGATTAGTTGAATATTGTAGATAACATGAAAGTTAGAATATTAATAGCAAATATTATGATCACGCGACTTGTTATTTAATTAACATGTAGTAGAGCTCAAAGTCATCACTATCGGAAGTTAATGGTAAGAGCTACGCAGCTCGGGACTACCGTCATTGCTGCGGCAATGAAGAACCCATTTTTCTAAGAGAAGACTTAATACATACTTTCTGAAAATGTAGCAAATGATATGTTTGATTCAACAATATTGGAGTAAATATATGCATTAATGGACAACCATAAATTTTAAAATAAAAGAGCTCTAAAAGTTAAAGTAAAATGTTTTACAGTTGTCATAAAAAATATAAAAAATGTCAAAGGAGATATCATTCGTGGGTTTAAATTACCAACAATAAGAACTAATGAGAAACATTGGTTTTTGGAAGGATAACATGTGCTTGTAACCTGTCAAATTAATTTTCCTTATTACAATAACTGTTAATAATATTATTAAATAACAGAGTTTATCAATGAACTCAATCCCACATTTCAATTCCAGAAATTAATTTCCAGAACAAATTTACTCCATGTGGAACAATTCGCCAATCTACGCAATAAATGTATCAGAAACAGTCGAGCAAAACAATCACTGTAGAACACTGTAGAACAATCACTGTTTTACAATTATTAAGATAACGTTTTGCACTTGCTATAACTGTAATGAAATTATTTTACCCCTTATCCCTGAATGTACAGACGTTAGAAACATAATTTAACAAAGGAAATAGGGAAAGGTTTTAATAGCGTGCCATTAACATAAGCAAATGTATGAGTGAGTGTTTGTAAAATACATCATTTTTGTGTGAATAGACATAAATCGAAGACTTTTCCTCAGAAAACTGGTATTATCTGGCTTTGGTAACGAAATTGTGGATAAATCATGTGTAGTTTGAATCCACGTTCATTAGTACCGAAAATTTGGTGAACGATAAAACATGTCTGTCGGTCTGTCCGTCTTTGCGCATCGCTGGCGCCTAAACCACGCAAACGATTTGGTAAACGTAAATTGAGTTTATTTCTACGCGTAATATTTATATTTTCCGACAGATGTGAATGATTTTGTGGTCCTGAGACTTTGAAATTGATGTTTTGCATTTTGAAGGTAATTTACATGAAGCCTTAACAAAATTTTCTCAATGACTACAACCATTTGGATTAACCTTTCGGGGTCCTCACAGAGAGTCCAAAGGTCGCATAAATCAGTGTCACAGTATCCCTAAAAAGCAAAATATCCGTTTCAAACTCGTGAAGTCTCATGTTCGTTCAGATCGATCGGAAAACGTCAAATGCGAGAAAATCTTAACGCTAGAGTTGACTACAGACGGTCTAGCGGGCACTCGGACGATTTTTCATGAATCGATTTTTCGATAACTATGACCCCGAAAACGTAGATTCTGACTATACAAAGTTTTAGAGGAAAGAATTCACTTCATATAGATATAAGATTTAACAATATTTTTTAGTAGGATATGTATGTTCTTAAATACCAATAAAATCGCCAAGTACCCAACAGTTACCATAAAACTATAAATGGCATTGAAGTGAGTGTTAGACCCTCACTATGCAAACATGTAAGAGTTATAATATCCTATTTGTCCAGCTCACGGCCATCTCCTCCACCCCACGGCCGGGTACTTAAGCCCCTCGGCTCGCCCGACCCCGCGTAGTCGTTTTGTGGCTTCCATCTAGCAGGTAAGGAACGGCTCAACTTACATTTCTATGTTTTTCTGTATAAAAATATTTTTTACGTGTCATATTTCAATTTTCATTCGCTTTTCTTTAGTATTAATGGCTTAACCCCCCCACACTTTTTCTTTCTCCCGTTGTCAAATACATTTTCCAAAAAATTTGTAAATTATTTGTAACCTTTATCATAATCGTGTTGTTAATTCACGTTTTAATGTTTTGTTTTTTTGTTTTTCTTCTTGTATCAGACAACTGATGATGATGGCTATGCCATCGAAAGCTGCTATTGCATTAAAAAATATTGTTGGCAATGACAACATCTTTAATTATTTTAAAAATGCCAAAGATATCTTACCACAACACCTATATAAAAACTGCTGCTACTCGAGAGAGCGGCAACTCGCGTCAAAATGTTACAGCAAATAACAAGAGAAACATAACCTCGATCGCCGAACAACAACATGGCTCAAATGTGAAATCTTATGCTGGAGCTGCGACAATGGACACCTTCCCGCAATTACTATAGAAGCCCACGAACGAATTACGATAAAGGATTATGAGGGTAAATATCTCATTTTATCAATCCAAGTAACATTCGATTTGTGTCGCGCATAGCAAATAGTAGGATATGTATGTTCTTAAATACCAATAAAATCGCCAAGTACCTAACAGTTACCATAAAACTATAAATGGCATTGAAGTGAGTGTTAGACCCTCACTATGCAAACATGTAAGAGTTATAATATCCTATTTGTCCACCTATCTCACATTACGTGATCAAAAATGCTCTTCAACAATTGAATATTCAAACTTCTTCTAACATTACCTGTATCAGAGTTGGTCTACCCAAACAAGGTGTGTCCCATATTATGAGCTTCTGGAGGCAAGTCTTTTTCCGCCCAGATGAAATACATGAATTACCTCAGTCACTTTTAATCTCATATCAAGACACATCATATAGACCATTTTTCACAGTTAATAATATTACCTGATTCAAATATAAAAATAAATGTCGTGTTTCCAAAAACTTTCCAATTATTAACACTACCCTCATACCAGTTATAAATAGAGCAACAGATAACAATAATAATATATTAGTAGAGATTTATCCTCGAGAACAACCATGTGACAATGCAACTGATTAAGTCGCTATGGATTATTCAAACTTCCCTCCCATCAACAAAAGAAATCTCTCATCTGAATCATCCTCCACTCTTAAGAATATATCAAACAATGATGTAAAATTTAGAGACCAAAACTATAAACTCTCAAAGAAAAAGAAAGCAAAAATTCAAATGAACGTATTTCCGAAAATAGTTTAACGAGAGTCTAAACTCCAGTATTAGTATCAACTTTTTTTATATCAACTACCCAAGTATTTTATGCGAAAATGGCTCCTTTCGCAGTAGCTTTATAATACTTTTTCTATACTACGTACGTGATACACGAGAGAATACATGACATACATTTGTGAATCGTCCCCCCTCCCCAAAGAGTGAAGCTATTCTCCGGGCGCGAGTGTTCAGGGCGCCGCTTGGGATCCATGTCATCCAAATCCGTCTCCAATTTGCGCCTGCGCTCTTTCGCGGAGGACTGCGGAGCTTCTGTTGTTGCAGCGAAGCGCTACTTTTCCTCCGCACGGACAAGAAAGATGCGGTGGTTGCTCTCTTCCCCGGGGGAGGGAGGGGTTTGGTGGGGGGGTGACGGAAGTGCCGAGACGCTGGCGCTCCCTCTTTTTGCGATGCGCTGAAGACACGCTGAACTGCGAGGGCGAACAACGGCATCGGAGCATCATATGGTAACGATCCCTCAGGTACGGTATGATATGAATTTTTCTTCGTAGGGGAAGAGACAGGGTTTTCGACACTAGCTACTCCTGTAAGCTGGATTCAGCCGCCGTCTGGAGGACACTTCTAGCACCGCCTGCTCTGATCGTAGTTTTGTGTGGTTTATACAATCAAAACCGGGGCAGTGCTGCTCCGGGCGCTATCTTTCCTTCCTCTTCCTTGGCCTATCCTCACCCTTATTTACACGCTCTTGCACTCACATGTACTACAATATCACCCATGCCGGAGACGTTAGAGCTTGTCCCGGTTGGGGAGGTTCTCCGTAGTGGGAGACACCGGGTTGCAGAAACCCCGCAAGCCGCCGGGCAGATGGGCGCCAGATCTCGCCATCCAACGGGAGAATATCATCGCCACCTCCTGCGCCGAAAAGATTCACTACTCTTACAGGATTTATTACTTTCACAGTTGACGCGCCAGAATCAGTGATCAATCAATCAGGTCATAGGAATTTTAAAGAATTGTGTTAAAATTCTAGAACGTTCATAAAAACAGGAACAATGTACCCTCACCGACATAGAAAATGGGTAACGGCCAAAAAAAAATTCTGGAGTTGCCGTCTTTCTGCACATTCTGCAGCACTGTACGGAGGATAACACTATCCGGTTCTTTCATAGTTAACTATTACAAAAGAACATTCTCAACCAACTGCCAAAGATTGAGAAGCTGATAGGCTAGATTTCCCCCAATCATGATCTCTAGCTTGAACGTTTCCTTTGATAGGTGTGTTTATCCTAAGTTATTGGCACGGAAACACATAATGTTCGTGCTTGTGTTCGTGTTCAAAAAGCTCTATCACCTTATCACAACTAGTTAAGTAAAAGTATATGGCTTATGCCATTAATTCAGACACAGGGCAGACAATATCCGAAGCCCTGCGCATTGTCCATAACGGTGACAACGGTAACGTTTCACGAGTGTCGCCGATACCAGCAAGCTGCGAGGCCATGGATATAAGTTTCGCAGTGACGCCAGTTCCAACCAACACGGAGGGCAGCATCAACCCTGCCAACCTCAGTCAGATCTACGTGTCGTTACCACTCCCACCATCACTACCTGTTCAGGCGCAGAAAAGGTGAGTCAGTGAAAATTAAAGTGATACCGAAAGTACGAAAATGAATCGGTCCAGTAACAATACGAGTGTAAAATCAAAAACCTCACCAAGTTCCAATATAACGTACCTATAGGGAACAGATTCTCTGAGCTCGGCGAAGAAAGTGATGAGCGTGAAGACAATAGGTTTCTATTCATAAATGAACACCAACTCGAATGTTAAAATACCACCCATCTTTGTAACCCATATTCAGAATGTTGCAGAATTTAATAGATAACTTAAATTTAAAATAACAAACCAGTTTACTTCAACCATTGTCAATAACAAAATGAAAGTGCTTTTTAAAACTATTTCTGACTTCAGGCTGGCAATAAATTATCTAATCAGCACTAAAAGGAAATTCCACACGTATCTAACAAAACCCAACTAACAAAAAAAGTTCCTTCGTTTTTAAGTATCTTCATCCACCAATTACCTAGAAAGAATTACATCAAGATCTGAAGGAAAAGTGCCCACCGCTGATTAGTGTAACCAGGCTGTATAAAGACAACATCCCCATCCCGGTAGTGGCAACGTAGTTCGACGGTAGCCGAAACATAGACATTAAACTACAAATAACTTAAATCTGTAACCTGATTATTAAGCCAGAAAAAAGGCGCAAAGCCAAGACATCCAATGCCTGCGATGTCTAGATTTCGGGCATACTAGAAATAACTGCAAAACTGCCGGTGCCGCGAAGGCTATCTTCCTCAAAGGCGACAGTTGCTAGGGTTGTTAGAGGAAATCTCGTACATTCAATTTAAAATCACATAACAGAAAGTATAATTTTAGACTCAAAATACTATCAAAACATTATGTTATGTCATTGCATTCGCTATTTTTGATCTATTTGTTGCTAGTAAGAAAATACATGATTCCATTTAAAAAGTCAAAGATGATTTAATTTCTTGAAATCTAAAAATATTTCGAACAAAATATCTACGGCACGGTACTTGCTCCATGACTCCGCATTATTGACGTTAAAACTGCATTTCGATATCGGTAACCGTTTAGAAGTTATAAGGGATGCCCTAGGGGATGCCCTGCATTTTTTAAACAATTATGTTTTATAATTATGGTAAAATGGAGTAATTAATACTTTCTTGTTAAATTTTCTGATACTTTCTGCTGTATTTAGTTTTGTGGCTAGCTAGCTTCAGTTTGAAGCTAGCTGACTCTCAATATTTTAGAAAATGGCTGGCGTAATTATTTTAAAATTATGATAATTAATGAGTAATTAATTAGAATTAAACGATGGAACGTTTTTGTGGTTCGCTAGCCAGCTTCAGAGAGGTATATTAATAGCGTGGGAGAGATATAAAAAACACTCTTTATATTTTTGAAAAAAAAAAAGAGAAAAAAAGTGGTGTTTGTGTCATCTTAAACAGTGCATTAATTAGACCTACAATCCAAACAAAAAGTTTCATACTCTTTTTATAACTTTTTTAAAATTATTTTCCAATGTTGCCCCCACTTGAAGTAAAATTAAGGGGGGGAAGTAAATAAAAAGTAAATTTTTTAAAATTAGAAATTAATTACGGAGAAGGAGGAAATATGAATGAAAACTCTTCTGAAGGAAAAATCAATAGTGTAATTTTAGGAAGATGACAAAAAATATTCAATCATTTGTAATTTTGTAAACGTCGGAATTAAGAGTGAAATTGTGAAATTCGGATTTATATCTTTATGAACGTATTTCTTATTTGTTGCATTCTTTCTTCTCTGAGATTATTTAACGTTCTAATATTCTCTATAGAAAGGAAACAAAGAACTTCCATTCATTCGCATGCCGACAAGGAAATGTAACATTTCGCGTCGAAAATACCTTGGCCTTCAGGTTGATGGCGATGGACAGTCCACCTTGCCGATTACGCTAGATTTCTCAAAACTACGTCCTCTAGCCCCAACTATTGAGATTAAATTTATTTTATCGGAGAGCGTGTACATTTTAACGTCCGTTGAGAGGTAAATAGTAGAAAGACTTCTGTGATTCCTGCCCATGGAAATCGAATTTACATTAATTTTTGTACGAGTAACATTGATTACAAGTTTCGTAGATATGAAATGCGTTGTTGTAAATGAAGTTTTAACACACTGAATGGATGGCTCAGTGTCAAAGTGATATTTTGAAATTCGCGAAATGGGTTCGATTCCCAGTCTGCATAGATACTTTTATTCATTCTATTACTAAAAATCCACTAATTTATATATCTACATTTGTCTTGCCAATGCTATGCATGAGATTTTTTTCTTTTTTACAAGGAAAGGATTTTTCTTACTTTTCTCTGTTTCATTAAATTTTGGTATACTTGACTATCCTTGTAATTGGTGATTTCGTGAACTGAAGGCGGATATAGCTGGCTGTGATAAATTCTTTCGACATTCATTTTTTAAATATATTCAGAGACGCATTTTACATATCTAGACGTTACCTTATAGTAGGTTTTCGTATGACCATATTTTGGGTATTGATAGCTTTGAACAGGCGTTTTATTTTTAGATGGTGTTTTAGATTTGATGCTTGAATTTGGCAGTTTGTAAGTTTTGTAAATTCTTTTGTTGTTTTTATATGGATCTAAGACTATAATGTGCAGAGAGAAAGTCTTGATTACCCATTATCTACATTATGAATAGACCTCGGAATTTTAGGCACAAAAATGTGATGATTTATGCACCTAAGTAGGTAACACAATTATGAAATTAAGCCCTAATAGGCACGAAAAGCGACGTTTTAGGCACTTAAAAGAGGTTTAAAATGATTTAATCATATATTGAAAACATTACTCACGAAAAGTTGTTTCTGGCATCTAAAAGGGATCACAAAAGGATTCAATTAGGCATTTTGTGTTACTCAGGTCAAGAATTTTTATATTTATGACAGTGACTACACGAATATTATTTTATTCGCTTTAATAATTAGCAGCACAGTATATTTTCAAGATTTTTTTCAAATTTTCTACAGTTATACAGTGTCTTATTTGTTAAAATCATTTTGAAAGCTGAAAAGCACCTTTCCACTGACCCAGGTTATAGAAGCAAACTTAAATTTAGTCGCATTTCTCATGCCATTCTTCTGAAACTTCTCCTCCCTCCGCAACCAAAACTTACACCACACGACCCATTACACCATATTCAGGATTGTTTTATCACTCTCTCCCACTTGCACATTACTTCGACCCCAAGGGCACTCAGCAGCACTGTCACTTCGGCTTCTTGCGCCACTGACACTTGATCTGGAAAAGATTTTCCAATGCGTTCCAAATGTGCTATTGTTGAGGGCAGGAATGAAAAACTTGTGTTTTGCCGTATTTTGTAAGCTTCGCCTTTCCGAGGCTTTTGTCTGGCCTGTCACTTTCCTCCCCTGCAAAACGTAGAAGACGCGTCGCGATGATAAGTTTCAACCTGTCAACGGCACAGCTGCACATGGCTCCAATTGCCAAGTGCGTGCTAAACAGAGACGAGCGTGAAACATCCTCTTTATATACTTGCAGATCTCCTTACTATATGAGCGGCAGTTGGGTGATAGGTTTCAGAGAGTAGTCGATTGCGTATTCGATCAAGGAATATTCGTGGTTCGGTATATCAAATGTAAAAAAATAGTAATTAAAAGGTATAATACTTCAAATTACTTTTTTAGGAAGTTCTAGGCAAAAAATTAAAATAGGCATTAACCGCACTTTTAGCACATTTTAGGCACTATTAGATGATTTCAGTATAACTAATATCCCATGATTTGTCAACATCTGCAATTATTTTCCACACTATCCTAGAGTAACTAAAGGCATTTATCCTAAAATGCGAGATCTAGTTAGGAACAAGGTGGCTCTGCGATTTAAGTTTATCTTTGATTTCTTCTTCGTGCACTGATGCGCGAATATGAAGAAGCACTACGCGGAAGGCACTGCTTCATTTCGATTGAAATGAGTGGTGTTCCGCTTGTTTTTCGTTCAGTACTTTAATTATGTTTCTTATTGCTTCCACACTGTGTATGGTATTCTTTTTGCTTCGTCACTATACATTTTATATGTGAATTCCTTTATATTCACGCGTTAGCTTAGTTCACGTGTTACGTAATATATGGAAAGTTATGCAATGCTGCACGAAAAAATGGAGGATTTTCGGCAGAAAAAAATATTAGTTAGCAGGCCCTGGTAACAAAAAAGTACAATCCAGTAGCTAAATTAAGAAAAAAGCCTCTAACACGTGGTGGAGCCAGAATCCATGTTTTGTAGGTCCTTGATAACGAAATATCGATTGACGGCAAAACGTCCGTCCGTCCGTCCGTGCGTCCGTCCGTCCGTCGTCCGTCCGCCCGTCTGTCTGGTATATATGAACAACACTAGTGCCTAAACTAAGCGTACATGTTTTCCAAATTGAATAAACCGCTGTCGATATAGCATGATTCGAAGTTCTACGATTTTGGAAAGCATTCACGAATTTTACCTGAAGCTCCCACGACATTTTCTCAAAAACGGTTCCAAATTTTTGCTTTAAATTTCTTGTATAAATAGAGTAAAATGCACTTATAAAGGCGGAAAAAAGTTTTTCGAAAACCCATAAATTTTCTGGGGAAAAGAGCCTCAAATTTCGAATTTACAGCAGCTCGTAATCCCCATTTTCTTCAAGGCTCCAATTTTTTCAAAGAAAATCGCCATTTACGACGAATTTTTAGTTTTATTTAATATTCTGAAAATAATATTTCTAATCTACAATTAAGAAATCGAAAAAATTAGAAAATTAAAAATATGTATTGTGGGCAGGGATAGATTGCAGGTAGCAAATGTATGTGGCAAGTCAGAATAGTTCACCCATACCAAAGGAAGTAGAAAACTAATAAGGAAAAGTCTGTGCCATTCGGTATCACCTACTTTTCGTTTACTTTTCATAACGTTCGTTTCATAGCGTTGGTTTACTTTTCATAGCGACAAATCCAGATAGCTATATTTTGTTCATTAAATATCCAAGCAGTCATTTCAAATTTAATAAAACGCTACAATGTTGATGTTAATAACACGAACTTGAAATTATTTTCTACGAAAGATAAAAAGGGGATATGAACATGTCCCTGGCTGAAGGGATAAAAGTAAATGACTGACAATGATTGAGTACATTCAAAGAGGATTTCCTAGAAGATTATTTTATGTGAAATTTGTTACGAGAAAGTTTTTTTGCATCGAAGAGTGCGAAAGAAGAGTTTTCGTGCATCACGAGGGCTAGTCCAACCCCTGTGAAGCACCATTAACCTTATCCCAATCCCTATTTTTCCCCAATTCTGGCCGACGACGTAGGACGCGTGCGATACGCTACCTGTTGGCGATTCCCTTACTTTACTTGAGTATGACTGACGTGACTTGACAATACAGCGGCCCCTACTGGGCGCTTATTAACGGAGGATTACTCCAGTGCGCTCAACGCTCTAAGGAGCTCCGTAAACGGAGTTTGGAGATTCGTACCGATACAGACGGAACAAATTACGAAAAAAAGTATACAAGTATCAAGCGCTCAATGCCACCAGAAGGGCTTGTACACGCGTTTCGAAGGCCCAACTTTAAACAGAAATTAAATCACCCTAATAATGGTTATTATTACTTTGAATGATAGTGTTAAAGTTTGCTTTTCAGAGACACATTATTATAAGGTAGTGGGTTCATTGTTGAAATAACTGATTCTTTCATATGCTCAGAGAGTGTGTGCGTTCCCATAAGGTTACCATTCTTGTTATTTACGTATTTAGGGAGCATTTCATTCCATTCCGAGCATCGGTAGGAGAAGGTTCTCTTTCGTGCTCCGCTCGTTATCGCTAGCAGTCGAGTTATCAACGCCACACGTACAATAGATTTTCATTTTAGAGATAGCATCCTTGCATTGTGAGGGGCTTGACATCACTGCTCCGTTGTTTGTGTTTTTTTTAAAGTGTTGGAGTGATTGGCGGGGATGATTTATTGTTTATTTAAATGTTACATCTTTTAATGTTAGTTTGGATGTTGATATGGGTGGTATATCCATGTGCTACCGGTGGCGAAGGATTTATCTTTTGGAATTTGATTGATCGGCAGGGGGTGCACACATTTCGTCCTAGGGGTTAAAGAGTATTGTTAATGAAAATGGTGTATGAGTGAGGTATAAAGAGCATTTCGAGAAGTTGAGAGATGTGATCCTTTGTATTAGATCCATACGTAGCTTCCCCAGATCTGGAATTGGGTATAACAGGGCTTGTATGGATTGTGCAAGCAGTTTTTCGTACCGCTAAGTCTCTATTGAGAGGGTGCGGGCATTCCTGAGACAGAAAGCGTTATGTCTAGAGTGTGGTAAATGATTGATTAAATAGTCATGAGCGTGCATTCGGATTTTTAATGAGGATTTGTCTATGTTATATTGGGATATGCTGTGTACATTTTCCCCAATAGCTTTTATTTACTATATGCGAAGATAGCGTTCTCCATGTTAATCTTTAATCGAAGTGTACACCAAGATATTTTGAGATGGGCCTAGCTATTCCATTGAATCGCGGTGCAATTTCATTTTTTAAGTAGGGCGCGTTTCTTGAGTCTACCGAAGTGTGAATATTTCGTTTGCATTTTTCTGGATTAATTTATTCTCCACTGAGTTTCCACGATATTAGTTTTTCCAGATTATTCTGTATCCGATTTTGTCTATGAAAAAATATCTTCGGGGCATTGAGCAGTGAATAATGCTGTGTCATCAGCAAAAGAGCGTTAATTTGTGTCTTCCCATTCGAATATTCTGAACAGTTAAAAGAGTATGAATAATGATAAAGACTTAATTTTCAGTTGATTACGTAAAGAGACCTGGAGAGTCAAATTACAAAATTCCTCGCGTATTTAATATGTGAGTTCGCAGAATGTACTGATTGAAATAGAGGGGAATTACTCTCTAAGTCAGATCAAGCTAAAGAAATTTGAATCAGTTATTTATCATTCAATCTGAGGATAGAGAAACTTGAATTATGGTTTTTAGACTGGGGTATTTCAGTATTTTTCTCCCTGATACGTCTACTGGTTGACCAGAGATAGCTGGAAATTTCGGTCTATTCTATTAATGATTGCTCAAATTTGAATACCTGAATTGTCTAGCTGTAATTCTATTCTGATAATTTATTTAGTTAGATTTGATATCCGTGATCTACGTTGTTTTTGCCAGTAGTCTTCTGATAAGTGCGCAGTTTGGGATTTGTAATTAAATTATAAATAAAATCGATATTAGAATGACTTATGTATGAACAAAGCACGCTGGTTCGCAATTTTACAGTCGAAGCTTGAATTTAATGATTCTTTAATATGAGTGGATTAAAGGATTCTTACGATTTCCGAGATTTTCTACAATCTTGAAATAGAAGTTAGATTACTTCATGGAGGATATATAAATAGTGTCTAAGGTCATTAGCGTATGAGAAAATTTGGGCCAGACTTACAATTGCTGTAACAGTCGTTTTTGAATTTGTATCTTCTAACCTAGGTTTGAGAGAAATGTGTAAATTGATAACTGGATTGTGACTGTGAGCTGAAGTCGTGTAATACGTTTTGGAGGTACTGGCGAATCTATGTTTTGATGATAGACGTATATAACTAAAATAATCTGGAACAATAATATTGAGTGTATAGAGAAAAGTGTGTGTCGCTGTGGGAGCTAGAAGTATACTGGACTTTTAATTATTAGAGCCAAAGTATAAAAGCCTTATTCCACTGGCATAGTTAAGTGATTCACAACCCAGCTAGTGATATTACTAATTTTACTGTCTCTACCCAGGATCAAATATAAAGTCAGGGAGATAATCTAATAAGAAATTTCCTTGTAAACGCTAACATGAAAAATTATTATATGATGAAGTTAATAGATGAGCTATTATTGATATATTTCGGGTATTAGACAAATATTTTGGTATATCCGACTGTTTCTAAGTATTGCGGAGGCGATTTGGCAGTGAAACCTGGTTACCTGACTATAAATAGAGTGATATCAGAATTGCATACGAGCCAACCTGAACGAGTTTTGGAAGATATGGTCTGTCGTTTCTAGTACATTTTGTATCAGCGGAATAATTTAAATCGTTTCATCCCGGCGAGATGTGCAGATTTCCCGTAAACAGCTACTAATTAATAATTTGATTAACTGCTATTATGAAAATACATTGAATTCAGTTATTCACCTGAACCGCTCAGGTAATAGCCATTTGCATCTCGATTGTAAATAAGATTTATAATTCTCCGCATATACTTCCCATATTGAGTATATTCCGTGAACACGTATAATAGAATATATAAGTATTGATTGCTGGGGGGGGGGATAATGCATTTAAGTACTTCGAGTATGTAATATTAGAGAATTGTTGATAAGTCTTTGAGGTTGAAATTGTAATCCGGGGAGCTAGGGCGTTGTATCGTTAAGTGAATGAAAGAGTGATTTCTTGGGGGTGTTCGATTAATCTGTCTTTGCGAACTGGAGAAAGCAGATAATGCGCACTCCTTGGGTAATTTAGAAATAAATATCTTAGACATTTTGACAATAAATCTAAAGCCTTATATTGATAATATTACGGGAGAGGCAATCTACTATAAATGTTAAAGTACTGAATTTGATTGGCGTTCACGCACATTCTGAGAGCTATGTTTTTAAGAATTTACTACACATCTGAATATGGTAGAATTCCCGAGGTGCATTTCACACATCTGGGAATTCTAAGCCCACAGAAATAGGCTGTGGAATGCACCAAAACCTTTGACATACGTTCAATGAAAAATATACTAATTTAAAGCAATACGTTATAATGAACTTTTAACGTGACGACTGAAATAAATAATCTAAACGTAAGATTCAATATTTCTATACTTAGACCTGGATTAAAAATTGTCCTTACCACAAATACTGAGTGATGCACAACAGATTGAAGGACGTTACCATATGCTTTAATAATGAAATGGTCTACATACTTATCAGGATTGGAATAGTTAAACTTCCTTTTATTCTTTAAGAATCTTCCATTGTCAGATAATTGTGGCCAGGTCTAGATTTAGCACTAAAGATGGCCAAAAATTATTTTTGACGGGTCTTTAATGAAATGAATGAATATATATTTGTTTTCAACAAACGTACAGAGAATAATTTCCTGAAAACATACCTTCAAAGTTAAATATGTAAAAATCCACCCTTTTACTGAACACTCTTTCTGTTCGGTATTGAAGTCTGAGCTGAACAGTGTTTTTTATGGAATGCTATCGTAATCACTAGAGAGAATAAATAATTAGGAGGGTTACAGGATTAAAAAATTGGAAGAGAATTTTTATAGTTTGAATGCACTTTTCATTCTTTCTTTCCCACCCCCCGCCCACCGCGCCGATTGTCTGGAGGTCGCATAAGCGATCAGACAGACGATGACGACACCCTCGACGCCATATTCAAGTAATAACTTCACTGATTCACTTGAGCATTGTCTTTCAGGTTTGAGGGTATTTTTTCACTAGATTAAGATATACGCTATAATAGGTATTTCCCGAAACCAATTTTCACTTGCTTGTGTATTACGGGAATGATAAGAATGTCTGTGCATGCCAACCTCACACAAAAATAAACCATGTATTAGAAAGACTTGAGTTGGAGCTTAAATCATTTCCGGACTCTTGCCTATCAGTCGTGTATGAGATTAAGAGGGAGCCAAGGCATACGGTAGATTCGAGATTCGAGAGAAAATGCGGATGAGGGATAGAATTATGCGTAGCCAATATAATCTCTCCATTATAG